>CM033469.1:313737093-314203841 GCA_019447015.1 Hymenochirus boettgeri
CGCAGTAATTGATTGTTTTATTTGGACTGCATACGTCTCACTCCAGCACTTATACCCATTGCACTGTATCTGTGTGTTACCCACCTAACTAGATTGCAAGCTCTACAGGGCAGGGACCTCATCTCTTGTGGCAAAGCCTTAGCACTTCTATTTCTATAAGTTATATATTTATGTACTGAACTATCTATGTATTTATCCCCCTTGTATGACTTTATTGTATTTCCTTACTGTACAAGTGGCGCTTTATAAAATATAAATAAAATATACATACATCCATACATACATACTTGTTATGTTCAAAACCTGTCAGATACAAATTGATGGAGATCAATTTTAATTTTCGAATGCAATTCCTCAGTTAACAAGATGCAAGATTGAGTTAAATAATTTACCATACCAAAGCAATGCGCAATGAAGCTTTAAATATTTACAGTAAAAAAAAATTGCTTTTCCTGTCAGAGACATTTCTTCTGCTAAATCAGTTTTTACAGTGAACACAAACCATTATTGGCAGTGGACAACCCCCAAGGCTGATTTTTGGGATACCCTCACGCAACTAATTGAGTTAATATTAATGAAATTCCCATATGGCCATGTGGTTTGGGGAACTTACATTACCGAAATCATAAAACTCAGGTTACCAGATCATTTGATGATTAGATGACATTTTTACAGATGGGTTTAACATGTCCCATGTGGATAATATTGCTCTGCATTCATGTATACAGGATTAAGCAGCCAATAGTAACTTTCTCGGTACAATCTTCTACATGGTGGCAATACTATTGGAATAGACTATAGCAGAAGGCGCAATGAACTTGTGCCCATTTGGGATTTTGCAATTTGAAAAACTTCACAAATTTGTGTGTGTTTTAGTGTTACTAGACCAGCTGATTGGTTGGAAATTTGAGTGGTAGGGCCAGTAGGGCTGAAATCAGTTGCATTGGTAAACTAACTACCATTCAAGTTTGGCTAACTACTGTTATACAGCTCTTCACCCACTCTCTGTTTATAAAAGTCCGTAGACACGTATGATTCTTAGGCCAATGAATGACCCCGAGTGCAGAACAACACCCGACCTAACGCATACACACGTGCGATTATTGTCCAAAACGGCTGTTCGCCACGCATGTTACTGCGTGGCGAACAGTAACATGCGTGTTACTGCTTACTTGGGGGACGTTCGCCGCCTGAAAAATCGTACGTGTGTACAAGGTTTACAATGAAGCATCTCCACATGGGTATCAGAAACTCCCCCAGGCATGTCTGCTGCAAACAGCTCACTATGGGCCCTTTCAATCTGCAGCAACCAATCATATGTCATCTAACTGTAGTAGACCAGTGAAAAGGTGACATCTGTTTGGTTGCAGCAGATTATGACTGTGTACACACCATATATTATTTCCGGCTGACTGACTGATAGTACCGTGTTTGTGGACTGCTGCAACCGATATAGGTCTCCCATAATGGACAAACGGGCAGTCAGGTAAGTTGGTAAGATCCCTATGGGACCGCAGATCAGTCACGCCAAACTGCCAGCTACTTTTGCCACGACCAACGGTGATTTCTCCCAGGCGACTGCTCACTTTTATAAACATTTATATATAACACAATTTGTATTATGTTAAAAAATAAAATCAACCAAACATGGCAAGGAAATTTCTGTCCCTCTTCATGTTGACACCTAACACATCAGATGTGACATTTCATACCATATCCTTCCATTTAAAGGTACAGGGATCCACTTGTGTAAAGTATTGCTAATAGGCACAAGCACTTAAAACATCATTTGCATGGATATACATGTGTATGCAGCACAAAAAAGTATTTACAGGAAACATTGCATACACAGATGGGATAATATAAAATAGTATATTTATCTAGATATATTCCTAGGAAGCATACTAGGTTTCACGAACCCTGATTTCAACAAAGATCTCACCAAACATTACTTAAACTAAAGCTAAATCTATGGATGGTAGTGTAGCATCTAGGGATATATCTAAAGCTACTTATTGGCTATATCTGTTGTATTCAGTTAGATAAACTGGACTTGAAGTTTAGTTCTTGAAGACATTTCGCTAGTCATCCGACTGGCTTTCTCAATTCATAATGACTTGTACAAGAATCTGTGGCAATTATGTACCCTGGAAAGTCCCAATTAGCATATCACAGCCAAGTGTTAAGGGCGTGATTGGATAGTTATAGGAACACCCAGGGTAAGGTGTTAAAACATTTGGGGCATGTGCCCCGGATATTTGGCAAAGTGCCCCGAATGTCTTAACTGCCTGTTCCTCCTGCAAGTGCCCCGAACCTTCTTCTGGACGTCGCACCGGCGCAATGACGTCGCACGCACGCAAGCGTGATGACGTCAGTCACACGCTGCCACGGAGGAATACAGGCAGCCTCCTATGCGCTTCCCAGATAGGTAGCATATATATATAGATAGCGTTAGATAGATAGATATAGATAGATAGATAGATAGAGTTAGATAGATATAGATAGATATAGATAGATATAGATAGATAGAGTTAGATAGATAGATAGAGTTAGATAGATAGATAGCGTTAGATAGATAGAGTTAGATAGATAGATAGATAGATAGCGTTAGAGAGATAGATAGATAGCCTTAGTTAGATAGATAGATAGATAGATAGATAGATAGCATTAGATAGATAGATAGATAGCAGAGTAAAGGGGCCCATACACTATGCAATTTTGTTGTACAATCGTCGTACGAACTCCACGATTGTACATCAATTGTATCGTTAATGGTATAGATAAAGTCTGGTGCAATTAAATTGAGAAGATCTGATTGAATCTGAAGTGATCTGTCAGAACGGAAAATTTTTATCTGCTACAATAAAATTGTTTATGTGTATGGATGATTCCAACAAATGTCTTCTAACTCAATCCTGAGTGTCAAATTAACAACTTCCTGGAAAAAAGCAGAGCTCACAGTCGGGTGTGAGACCATAGAGTGTATATTGGTTCATGATGGCAATGTGGGAGTCGGTACACATGACAACAACAGGCATATTAATTAATGTACGAACACACATCGACATTCGTTGCAAAAAAAATATGAAAGAAAACCAGCAACCACAACGCAAATTACTTCATTCTTCTTACCATTCGAGACCTCAACCCCAAAATGTGCTTTGTACATTCGTCATTTCTGCCATATTACACTTCAGCAACAATTAAATCTGCCCATATATGGTGGAATTGGTTCTTTCTAGTGGCACATTTTATCTGCAACAATTACATCTTACACAATCATATCTGCCTATTAATCCAGATTGTGCACAGCAAATGCACCAATTTTTTGTGTTCGTTTATGTCCTATTGAACGACGTTTGTTTCCAATTTAAATCTGGTCGGTATTCATAGACCAATTTCATTGCATCGTGTATGGGCCCCTTTAGATAGATAGAATAGATAGCAGTTAGTTAGATAGATAGATAGATAGATAGATAGATAGCATTAGATTAGATAGATAGATAGATAGATAGATAGATAGATAGATAGATAAGAAGAAGTAGTAGATTAGATCGATAGATAGAGCGTTAGATAGTAGATAGATAGATAGATAGATAGCTAGATAGATAGATAGATAGATAGAGCATTAGATAGATAGATATATAGATAGATAGATAGATAGTTAGATAGATTGATAGATAGATAGAGTTAGATGAGATAGATAGAGAATAGATATAGATAGATAGATAGATTTAGATAGATAGATAGTTAGATAGATAGAGATAAGGGGCCCATACACAATGCAATTTTGTTGTGCGATCGTCGTACAAACTCAACGATTGTACATCAATTGTTTCGTTTATGGTCTAGATAAAGTCTGGTGCAATTAAATTGAGAAGATCTGATTGAATCTGAAGGTGATCGGTCAGGGCGGAAAATTTTTATCTGCTACAACTAAATTGTTTATGTGTATGGATGATCGTCCAACAAAGATCTGCCAACTCGATCCTGGAGTGTCAAATAAACAACTTCCTGGAAAAAGCAGAGCTGACAGTCTGGAAGGTGTGAGACCATAGAGTGTATATTTTGTTCATGATGGCAACGTGTACTGCGGTACACATGACAACAACAGGCACATTAATTGATGTACGAACACACAGCGAGATTCGTTAGCAGATAAAATATAAAAGAAAAATCAGCAAACATCGCAAATTACTTCATTCTTCATTACCATTCGAGACCTTGACCCCAAAATGTTCTTTGTACGTTCGTCATTTCCGCCACATTACACTATCAGCAATGATGAAATCTGCCCATATATGGTGAATTGGTTGCTTTCTAGCTGCACGATCTATTCTGCAACAATTTACATCTTACACAATCATATCTGCATATAAATGCCAGATTGTACACAGCAATTCCAACAATTTTATCTTGTCCGTTTATGTCCGATTGTACAATGATAGTTTCCAATTTAAATCTGGTCGGTAGTTCATCGACCAATTTCATTGCATCATATATGGGCCCCTTCAGATACATAGATAGAGTTAGATAGATAGATAGAGTTAGTTAGATAGATAGAGTTACATAGATAGAGTAAGATAGATAGATAAATAGAGTTAGATAGATAGATAAATAGAGTTAGATAGATAGAGTTAGATCGATAGATAGAGTTAGATAGATAGAGTTATATAGATAGATGAGTTAGATAGAGAGATAGATAGATTAAGATAGATAGAGTTAGATAGATAGATGATAGATAGATGCACAGAGTTAGATAGATAGATAGATAGATAGATACGAGAATAGATCCGATCAGATCGCTGATTCGATAAGATAGATAGCCAATAGATCACATTAGAGAGCATGAGAAAGAAGAACAAGATAGATAGACAAGAGGCAGATAAATAAAGTTAGATAGAAAGCAAAAGATAGACAAGACAGTAAAATAGAGATAGAAAGATAGAAAGAGAGATAGACAAATGATAGACAGAGATAGATATACAGAGAGAGAGAGAGGGGGACAAATAGAGAATGATATACAGAGAGAGGGGGACAGATAGAGATAGATATACAGAGAGAGAGGGACAGATAGAGATAGATATACAGAGAGAGAGGGACAGATAGAGATAGATAGGGGCAGAGGTCCATGTAGAAGGTACAAGAAGGTCTCCCTGGCCAAAGGTGTGGGCAAGCGTCTGACTACAACTGAACACAACAGTGAGTTTAAAATGACCAGATTGCTACCAGTGTATAATGAAATTGCCAGTTTACTGTGTCTTTGTGTCTCTCTGTCTATTTCTCTGTCTTTTTGCTTGTTTATCACTATCTGGCTGTGTATCCGTTTGTGTTTGTCTATCAGTCTGTTTGTGTCTTTTTGTCTGTCTCTAGTAAGTAGCTAGTGGGTGTGGCTTAATTGGGGCGGAGAAAGGGGGCATGGCCAAAAAAAATTGCGTGGAGTGCCCAATGGTGCCCCTGATCTTCTTAGATTCTAGATACGCCCCTTATGGCAGACAGTTGGTGTCGAACCCCCCCAACTCTATTTAGGCTTGGTTTCTTTATTTTCATATAAATGGCCTCCTTGAAACCTCTCTTGAACCAGTCACGTTCCTTTGCCAATATGTTAACATTACAATCTTCAAAGGTATGTCCTTTATCCTTAGGATGCAGGTACACGGCTGAGTCCTGACCCGAGGAATTGGCTCTTCTATGCTGGGACATACGTTTGTGCAGTTGCTGTTTGGTCTCACCCACATACAAATCAGAGCATTATTCACTGCACAGCACTTCGTATATGATGTCGCTTATCTTGTGTTTCGGTATTGGGTCTTTCGGATGTACCAATTGCTGTCTCAGTGTGTTGTTCGGTTTAAAGCAGACGGAACAAAACACTGAGGCAGAAAAACTTGTTCTAGAGAGGTGTCAAAAACTTGTTCTAGAGAGGTGTCAAGGAGGCAATTTATGTAAAAATGAAGAAACCAAGCCTGAAAAGAGGTGGGGGGGGGGGTCTCAACTCCAACTGTCTGCCATGTACAATGCTGTCTTGACACCTTACCCTGGGCATTTTTGATAACACCTTTTAGCCTCAATGCAATTACACCTTGCATTCAGAACGTCCCTAACACCTGGCTGTCATATGCTAACTGGGACTTTCCAGGGTATTTAATTGCCAACAGATTCTTGTACAAGTCATTATGAATTGAGAAAGCCAGTCGGGTGACTAGCGAAACGTCTTCAAGAACTAAACTTCAAAATCTAAACCTTAAGTCCAGTTGCTCTAACTGATTACAACAGATATGGATTGGTACATTACAACTAATCCCCAGCCACTCTGAGAAAAACATTGGTCTGTGTAAACAGCCAAATGCCCCATACATGGCATAAATATTCAGATGCTACATCAATGAGTTTCCCTGTTCTCGAAAGGCCGTTGACAAAATCGATCGGTTTGACAAAAAAAGGAAGATCGGGCAAGGCAGAAACTTTTTCAGTCAAGCTCATCTTCCAGAACCCATCTTCCGCAGAATTCAAACTGGCAAGGTGTGAAATTGCGATTGGTTCTGATGAGATTTTGGAATGTTTTGGCCGATCGAAAAACCATTGGCCAGTGTATGGCTAGCTTTAATTTATAATTGACTGGTAGTCTGTTGGCTGAAAGATGAAGAGTTGAAACTGACCTGTTTGTACTGGGCCCGAGAGATTGCTATGTAACAGAAAGTATACTAATGTGTGAAAGAAATACAAACATATTGTGAAATGAAGACCTTTAATAACTAACAATTAAGAAAATGAGCATGCTAGCAAATTTGCACTGAAGCAAATTTACAAATAAATACTGTAGATTGTTTACATCACTACAGCCAATTACCTTGTGTATTTTATCTCTCTTTCTTTAAATAACAACTTAAGTTCACACCCGGACATAAAAGGCTGCACAGATCTCTTACATTAAAGTGTCAACCGTTCTGTTCAATTAAGGATATTAATTAAGAGCCTGACACCTCTCTTTCCCCTTTCTCGCAGAAGCTGGCCATTCATCAAAGATCTTGACACTGGTTGAGCATGATTTTTCCTCAGGCAGACTGACCATGGAGTTGCCATGCAGGTCTCTCTTCATTTTACAAAACGTTTGTATTTTTTTCACACAAAAGTACATTTTCTTTTACACAGCAATCTCTCAGGCCTAGCACAAAAAGGTCAGTCAATAAACTAAAGCTAGCCAACGTAATAAACATTTCTGCCTGTATATCATTACAATGTAGTATAGATGAATATTTACAGAGGATTGAAAAATTCCCAATCAATCCAATAAAGGCTGGTACACACGATGCAATATTTCGGTCCGATCAGCCCGACTATCGGTCCATTGGGCCGAAATGATCGCATGCATTTTTTGCCATGGACCACACGCGGTCTCGGTAAAACGGTCAGCCGCGGCCACTAATGCCGCGACCGACTGTCCTTCCTCTTGGCCGACCGGTCGAAAATCTCGAAGGTAGTTCAGAAGAATTGTAACGTGTGAACCAACTTAAGAGTCCCATGTTGTTGTTACATCTGGGATCAGTAATTTGGTAGCCATACTCTCATGAATAGTGTCAGGGGATAACATTGGTGTTACGGGCAGCACAGTGGCTCAGTGATTAGCTGAAGTCCTGAGTTCGATTCCACCCTTGGACACATCTGCAAGGAGTTTGTATGTTCTCCTTGTGCTTGCATGGGTTTCCTCCGGGCACTCCGGTTTCCCCCACATCATAAGAACATACTGATAGGTTGTATGTGTACATAAAGTTTATAGAATTGCAAGCTCTTTGGGGCAGGGCCTGATGTGACGTATACATGTATTGTAAAGCTTTTATGGAATATGTTAGCGCTATATGAATCCCACTAAAATATATACACATGTCAATTCTCTAAACCCAGCACCTGTCCCCTCCACTTTATTGACAGCTACATGAGGAGGGTCATGATTTCCTATAATGCTGCACTGGTTACATGCCAAGCACCATCATATAGTAACTGAATATTAAGAAACTACTATCAGCCTGTGTACAATAACAGGCGCAGAAGCCCAGAGTGCCTCATCCTCCATGTCCCAAGGCACAGTTTCCCCTTCTCATGAATAGTGTCAGGGGATAACATTGGTGTTACGGGCAGCACAGTGGCTCAGTGATTAGCTGAAGTCCTGAGTTCGATTCCACCCTTGGACACATCTGCAAGGAAGTTGTATTTTTCCTTGTGACTTGCATGGTTTGTCTCTCGGGCACTCCGGTTTCCCCCACATAAAGAACATACTGATAGGTTGATGTGTAAATAAGTTAT
The DNA here is from genome assembly GCA_019447015.1 of Hymenochirus boettgeri. Classification (NCBI taxonomy): domain Eukaryota; kingdom Metazoa; phylum Chordata; class Amphibia; order Anura; family Pipidae; genus Hymenochirus; species Hymenochirus boettgeri. Next base: position 313,745,395 of record CM033469.1, read on the forward strand.
AGAATTGCAAGCTCTTTGGGGCAGGGCCGATGTGACTGTATACATGTATTGTAAAGCTTTATGGAATATGTTGCGCCTATTGAATCCCACTAATAATAATTACACATGTCAATTCTCTAAACCCAGACCTTGTCCCCTCGCATCTTTATTGACACTACATATGAGGGAGTGGTCATGATTTCCTATAATGCTGCACACTGGTTACATTAGCCAAGCACATCATATAGTAACTGAATATTAAGAAACTACTTCAGCCTGTGTACATAACAGGCCGTCTAGAAGCCCAGAGTGCCTCATCCTCCATGTCCCAAGGCACAGTTTCCCCTTGGCTCAGTGATTAGCTGAAGTCCTGAGTTCGATTCCACCCTTGGACACATCTGCAAGGAGTTTGTATGTTCTCCTTGTGCTTGCATGGGTTTCCTCCGGGCACTCCGGTTTCCCCCACAATCATAAAGACATACTGATAGGTTGTATGTGTACATAAAGTTATTAGATTGCAAGCACATACTGATAGGTTGTATGTGTACATAAAGTTATTAGATTGCAAGCACTTTGGGGCAGGGCCTGATGTGACTGTATACATGTAATTGTAAAGCTTTATGGAATATGTTAGCGCTATATGAATCCACAAAAATAATAATTACACATGTCAATTCTCTAAAACCCAGCACCTGTCCCCTCCATCTTTATTGACAGCTACATTGAGGAGGGTGCATGATTTCCTATAATGCTGCACTGGTTACATAGCCAAGCACCATCATCTATGTAACTGAATATTAAGAAACTACTTCAGCCTGTGTACATAACAGGCCGTCTAGAAGCCCAGAGTGCCTCATCCTCCATGTCCCAAGGCACAGTTTCCCCTCTTTATTGACAGCTACATTGAGGAGGGTGCATGATTTCCTATAATGCTGCACTGGTTACATAGCCAAGCACCATCATCTATGTAACTGAATATTAAGAAAACTAGACATTAAGCCTGTTACAATAACAGGCGCTAGAAGCCCAGAGTGCCTCCATCCTCCATGTCCCAAGGCCACAGTTCCCTCTTAGTGTCCCAGACCCAGGGTCCCCCCTCTGTCCCAGACCCAGGGCCCCCCTCTGCCCCAGACCCCCCATCTGTCCCAGACATACTGATAGGTTGTATGTGTACATAAAGTTATTAGATTGCAAGCTCTTTGGGGCAGGGCCTGATGTGACTGTATACATGTAATTGTAAAGCTTTATGGAATATGTTAGCGCTATATGAATCCACAATAATAATAATTACACATGTCAATTCTCTAAAACCCAGCACCTGTCCCCTCCAATAATTACACATGTCAATTCTCTAAAACCCAGCACCTGTCCCCTCCACCTTTATTGACAGCTACATTGAGGAGGGTGCATGATTTCCTATAATGCTAGTCTGTGTGAGATTGTGACGTAAGCTCTGCTCTGCTTCTTACAGTCAGTCGGAAACCTCCTGCTCCAGTACAATAATTTGCAATCCGGTTCTGGCAACGCTCTTTGCAGGACACACACACACAGACACAGGGACACACACTTGCATTTTATTATATAGGATGAGCATGCTAGCTTTTCACTGAAGCAAATTTACAAATAAATACTGTAGATTGATGACAACATCATTGCAGTCAATTACCTTGTGTATTTTATCTCTCTTTCTTTTAATAGCAACTTACGTTCACACCCAGGACATAAAAGGCTGCACAGATCTCATACATTAAAGTGTCAACCGTTCTGTTCAAATAAGGATATTAATTAAGAGCCTGACACCTCTCTTTCCCCTTTCTCGCAGAAGCTGGCCATTCATCAAAGATCTTGACACTGGTTGAGCATGATTTTTCCTCAGGCAGACTGACCATGGAGTTGCCATGCAGGTCTCTCTTCATTTTACAAAAAGTTGTATTTTTTTCACACAAAAGTACATTTTCTGTTAAACAGCAATCTCTCAGGCCTACTACAAAAAGGTCAGTCAATAAACTAAAGCTAGCCAACGTAATAAGCATTTCTGTCTGTATATCATTACTAAGTAGTATAGATGAATATTTACAGAGGATTGAAAAATTCCCAATTAATCCAATAAAGGCTGGTACACACGATGCAATATTCCGAATCGGACATGGTGGAAAACCACGTCCGATCGTGCGGACCTCTATGGACTACACGATCGGTTGCGGTAAACTATCGGCCGCGGCCGCTATTGCCACGAACGACTGTCCTTCCTCCTAGCCGACCAGTCGAAAGTCTTGAACGGTTGTTCAGAAGTAAGAATTGTAACGTGTGAACCAGACTTAAGAGTCCCATGTTGTTGTTACATCTGGGATCAGTAACTTGGGAGCCAATAGTGTCAGGGGATAACATTGGTGTTACGGGCAGCACGGTGGCTTAGTGGTTGAGGTCCTGAGTTCGATTCCACCCATGGACACATCTGCAAGGAGTTTGTATGTTCTCCCCGTGCTTGCCTGGGTTTCCTCCGGGCACTCCAGTTTCCCCCACATTCATAAAGACATACTGATAGGTTGTATGTGTACATAAAGTGATTAGATTGGGGCAGGGCCTGATGTGAATGTATACATGTAATTGTAAAGCGCTATGGAATATGTTAGCGCTATATGAATCCACAATAATAATAATTACACATGTTTATTCTCTAGAAACCAGCACCTGTCCCCTACATCTTTATTGACAGCTTCATTGAGGAGGGTGCATGATTTCCTATAATGCTGCACTGGTTACATAGCCAAGCACCATCATCTATATAACTGGATAATTGTTCTATAGGGACACACAGGGCAATTGGCCAAACACCCTATGCAGCAGACAAACCATAGTGTGTACATGATGAAGGGTTGTGCTGTGCTGGTTCCATCAATATCCCATCTCTCTCTCTCAACATTCCACCTGCTGATTCTCGGCCTCCTATAGGACAGTCAGGCAGAAGGCAGCGGCCAATAGAGAATGTTCAAGTAATCCCCGCCCATCGCCCCTAGATGTCGCTATGTAATGATGGCTGGAGACGGCGGCGCAGGGTCTGTGTGGGTAGCGGTTACCTTGTTACTCCCATGCCTGTTACTGCGCTGCTGGGCAACGAACACAAAAGGATCCTTACCCCTGGATCATATCACCTTTTACAAGGTAACCCCTAGCCAATCCTACCGTTACTTACAGTCTATAAACAAACATCCCCCATTTCTATAGAATGTGAGCGCAGCCTCCGAACACCACCCGAATCCCTTCACCTCAATACAATTTGTTATTGTTCGGGAAGTGACCTAGCGCCCCCTACTGGGCAGTTTAATTATTGCACGGCCGTAACCGGTAATGGAGGTAAGTATATCTGCCCCATTTCCTGAGTTACAGCTCCATCCCATAATACCCCATGCATGGGACCGTGGGAGGTTCACTGTGGGTGTGAGGACTGATGGGAGATCGTGAGCTTGACCAATCAGAAAAGACCAAGTATCGGATTCCACCAGTAAACAAATGCCATTGTTTGGGAGGGAATTCTAAAAACAATCTTTCAAAAGAGCTGGATTAATGGGGGCCATAGATGCAACAATCACGGTCTGGCAATCTGAGGATTGAACACCTGTATTGGGCAAAGAAAACATACTAGACGCAATCATTGCATCTATGGGCACCTTATCGGTGGATAGGAGCCGTAGGCAAATTTTACATATTGGGTCACTATTGGATATAATCAGCCAGCTATACCACACAACCCATGGCACACGGTAACTCGCTAAACTTTTTGCCAATAACTTTTGCTTTCCATTAAAAGGAACAACCAGTGTCAGACTTACCATTGGGTCCGCCAGTGAAGCTGATGCCCAGGCAGCACCTACAACTACTTGTTCAATCCAAGTATCAGATTTAATATACTGTGACAATAAAGGAATAATCAAGGGTATTTTGTATGAATCAAATAGCTTTTATTGGCTAACTAAAATGATTGAAAATGCAAGCTTTCGAAGTACAATCTGTATTATGACTGAGGAAGAATAGTGCTTCGAAAGCTTGCTTTTCAATTATTTTAGTTAGCCAATAAAAGGTATTATTTTATATCCAAGATGTCTTCACTTTCATCTATGGCTAACATGGTACAATTCTCTACTACTATAAATCAAATATTAATAATCACTTTTATCCCCTGAGAATACTATTGTATAACTTTAATTATATTATTAATTATATATAATTTAATAATTATAATACAACTGGTAACACACACCTAACTGCCCACTTTCTCCATGTCCCACTGGGTTCCATTTTTATCCTGTTTTCTTAGTTCTTTTGCTTTTTCACGTCCATCTGTCTCCGTTCTCTCCTTCTGTTCTTTTACTCCTTTATATTCTGTTTATTTTATTCTCAGTATTTTACTTTGTCTTCCACACTCTTATAGCACATGCGCACTCACACACATACAGACTTATACTCTTTCTCTCGTAATTTCTCACTTTCACAAACACATACTATCACTTACACACACATTCTAACACATACTACCACAATAAAGACTCTTGTTCATACGCTAACATGTACAGGCACACACTATTCGACATGTTGCACAGTACAGTGATATAGTGGTTGCTTACTACCTAGTCAGTTGAGCATGAAATGGAAGAAGGAAGTGGCAAGGCATAACTATGAAGCCGATTTAAAGGACAACTTAAGCATGAGAGCTACATTGAATTAGAAGATAGATCTCCTTAATATAAAAGCAGTAATCAGTGTCTCCTCTCATTTTAATAGGGTTGTTGAGAAATTTAACTTTCTAACGTGTCTTATTTCCTAGTGTTCCGGAATTGCACAGTGTGGTCACTGACCATTATGTTCTTTACACATGCTCAGTCCCAAGATACTGCAGGAACTTGTTACAGTTGGTCACACCCACTAGTAGCTTGTATCCAATCCTTTTACAGGACAGAATAGACAAGGGAGCATGTGACTGAGATCAGGGACGTGGCCAGTCACTGTACATACACACAGTTATTTCATCCAGTTGTGGTAACATTTACTTTAATGCTATTTACTGTATTGCTATTTGCTGTTCAGATTCTGTAGTGTAAACATTTGGGTTTAGTTCTCCTTTAAGGCTGTGACCTCCCAACTTAACAACACTAATAACACTTAAAGCACCAACCAGTGTGATAAATACAATCAAGTCTGTGTTGATGTCTTTTGTTTTTTTGTTTCTGTCACCTGCAAGGCTGCTCCAATGCTCACCTGTCTTCTCAGTAAGGAGGAAAACATCAACCCGGAACATTTCTAGTTAGAATCCTGATGGGCCCCCATTGCCAGCTGGGCCCTAGGCACCTGCCTAGGATTCCTTGCCAGAAATGCGTCTCTGCCAGACATGGACAACTTTACATTTACATGGTAATGTAAGTTTACCAGTCTGGTAACCTTTACACTACTTAACAGTCGGTTCTTGGTCTTCCAGGAACAGACTGTATAGTAGTGTAAAATTTACCAGACGTGGACCAGGAAAAAAGTAGTAGTGTAAAGTTTACTAGACAAAGACATGAAATAGACTGTGTAGTAGTCTACTGTACACAAACCAGTCATGGACTGTGTAGTAGCATAAAGTTAACCAGGCATGGACCAGGAACGGACTGTGTAATACTGTAAAGTTTACTACACATGGACCAAGAACCAACTGTGTAGGAGTTTACTACACATAGACCAACAAACAAATTTTATATTTGGACATGTCTTGTAAACTTTACACTACAACACTGTCGGTTCTTGGTCTACCAGGGTAAAGTTTACCAGACATGGACCTGGAAAAGTGTAGTAGTGTAACGTTTACTAAAAATGAACCAAGAAAGGACTGTAGTAATGTAAATTGTACCAGTCATAAACAAGGAAGGGACTGTGTAGTAGTGTATAGTTTACCAGATATGAACTAAGAACAGACTTTGTAGTAGTGTAAAGTTTACCAGATATGGACTGTGTAGTATAAGGTTTGCCAGACATAGACCACTAATGGAATGTGTAGTAGGACCAAGAACAGGCATTGGTAGTGTAAGATTTACCAGACACGGACCAAGAATGGACTGTTTAGTAGGATCAAGAACAGACTGCATGGAAGTGTAAGGTTTACCAGACATGGACCCAGAACGGACTGTGTACTAGTGAAAGGTTTAGCATACATGGACCAAGAACAGACTGTGTAATAGTGTAAGGTTTAGCATACATGGACCAAGAACAGGCTGTGTAATAGTGTAAGGTTTAGCATACATGGACCAAGAACAGACTGTAATAGTGTAATGTTTACCGTACATGTACCAGGAACTGTTTCGTAAACTTTACTACAGGTGATTTCTGACCAAAGATGTAAAGAATTTTCTTATAAAAAATTCACTTTTCACAAGTATATCTTTGGAATTGCTTAGAAAGACATGGGATATATCACTATTTTAGGAAAAATAAATTTGGACAATAGAAATTTACTGTCATGTCTGTAATTTTGGCATATTTTGTTTAGCTTATGAAATGGTGATTAGCATATAACTTAGTGTTTCCATATATTCATAGCTAAATAAAAAAAGGGCATGCAATTAATAATACCTACATTTATAAAGTTAACAAGAATTTTTTTTAATTTGCTTTATTAATTTGGCTTTAAGAGCACAATTCCTGTTCTTTTTATTTTTTCTTCTTCCCTTTCGTTCTTTGCTTTTTTGGACTGTCTCTTCCTACAGTTTTCATGTTAGTGTCACGGTACAGACGTGGGGGACACATAGGAGAAATGTGCTTTTACTTATCTAAGGAATCCGCACTATAGTAAAAAAAAAAAATGTAGGTCAATCATCAAAAAAGTTAAGGCTCGTACACACGTGCGATCGCAGTTCCCGACCCTTGACGCACGATTTGTATGAAAGAATGTTTTGGCTGATAATCGGGCCGTGTGTAGGTGCTTTATCGGCCGAAACGGTAGTTCGTTTGGGGATTGTTGAACGACCCACTTGGCCGATCTCCGAATGAACGACTGTTTCGGCCGATAAAGTGCCTACACACGGGCCGATTATTGGCCGAAATGTTTGTTCGTACACATTGTGCACCGCGGGTCAGGATCTGCGAACGCACGTGTGTACGAGCCTTTAGTTTTTACCCCCTTACCTGATACGGAAGCTCTTCAATTTCCATGCCAGACATACTTTAAAGGGTAACTATAGTCAAAAAAAATTTTTTGACCAATCATCAAAAAAGTTATTTTTTTATACAACCTGACACAGGTACACACACCTACTGACCTACCTTCCATCTCCGTGTCAGCCATAATTAAGGGAAACTATAGTCAAAAAAATACTTCTGATCAATCACCAATCATTAGTTGTTTACCCCCCAACCCAACACAGGTACACATAACTACTGACCTACCCTTCCATTCCTGTGGCAGCCAGGGTGTCCTTTTTCATTGCCTTAACAAGATTGAGTTTTAAAACCTGATGCACAGACATGCAAGTTCCCTTCCGAAATGCAGCCTTTCAAGACAAATTTAAAGTTTATGCTTAAACTTTCCCTTTTCAGTTTTGTACTAATATACATAATTGAAAAGGCAGTAAAACAAATCATAAGTAATATTAGGAGTATCAGAGAAACAGTATAAATAAGCAAATGTCATAAGGAAAAAAGATTTTTGTGTTTATAGTGTGCTTTACGGTCACATTTATTGCACTCCATATAACGTGTTGATCCTTATATTGTGTTTTATCGTAGCAGTCATCTTTGTCAGTATATTATACTGGTCCCTTTATGAAGCACATATATAAACAATATCTATACATTTTGTTTTTAGGTAATTCCAAAAATGAAGTTTGTACTGGTGAAGTTTGACACTCAATATCCATATGGAGAAAAGCAAGATGAATTCAAACAATTGGCAGAAAGTTCTTCTTCCAGTAAAGATCTCTTAGTTGCTCATGTTGGAATATCAGGTAACCACAAGTAAGGTATTACATGACAATATACAATTATGTAAACTGTCATAAAAATAAACTTTAACATATCAGTGTATCTTTCATTGCCTGATGTCCTACACTGTACATAATACTAACTTATCTTGCTTTGGTTGGTCCAACACAAAAAACACATTGATTAATTTATTTGACCTAAAAGAGCTTCATCTTTCTTCTTCTTCCACCAAATTTGGTACAGACCAAATTGCATTTAAACTTTAATTTCTCCCTTTTTTAATTTGGTTCCCAAGATAAAATGTAGCAAATTTAAACAAATATTTAGTTTGTTGACGTTAAAGTAGCATACTAATTTATGTATCCAGACTCACATCAGTTTTTGCCAGCAATGATTTTTGGAAAGGGCAGAGAAAACAAAAAAAAACAGTTTTGGAGGATAGACCCTTACAATATACTGTATTAAAAACAGGTGCTGTGATGTCTGGTGCTTTTTTAGTAGAAAACTTTTAACATGCTAAATATAATAAGCTAAACAGGGTGAGGGTGTAACGATACACAAGGTATATATGGTTAGAATACCTTTTCTTCAGGCATCTGTTACAAATAGTTATGCTAATGCACCCTGTATATCCTTCCCATTGATGCCCTACTATGTTGGTACACTCATTGCATTTGTTATTGGTACATGTTGAGGAACAAGGCATACCTTGATCAATGTAGAGAAAATGTCAGATTTTAGTGGATACAGCTCCATTTACTAGCACAGTGAACTTGATAATGTAAATGAGCATTGTTATTAGCAATGTAATAGCTACTTAAATCAAACTGGATACTGAATTGAACCTTCCCAACTGAAATCATCCAGCTTTACGCCCTTCCATTTCCCATCCCCTTTATTGATACATTTGATATACGGTATTAAGAATACATGAGGTTTGAATACAGCCGTTTAATGAGTTCTAGACTAAAAATCCTTTGTGCCACAACTTTTGATGTGTAGCCCTCATATGCTTTTGTAGAACGGCAGTCATTTGCAGGGGCGTTTAAAAAAAGCTTTTAGTAGTGGGCATCACTTATGGGGGTGGCCGTGGACTGTGACACTAGCTGGTGAGCTAAAGAACTGGGTTAAAACTAGCGGGCTGACTGTAAAATCATCAATAAAGTTACTTTTATGGACTGAAATGCAAAAATATAACGCATAATATGAAACAGATACACAAACACAACCCAACCTTACCCTATCATTTCCATGGCAGCCATAACGAAACCATCAAAAAGTTAGTTTTACTGTCATAAATAGAAAATCATACCCACTCGCACCACACAGGTATACAAACCTATGCATTCCAACACCCACCTTCTGTTTCCATGGCAGCCATGCACACAATAAATAAAAATCAATGTATTTAATTAGAATGGATTGTATTTTCATTGCCATAGCCATGAAAATATAGCACAGAGACACCCATTCCCTTCCAAAAAAACAGCATTTCAAGCCAGATTTAAAGTTTATACTTAATACTGTATTTTTGATTGTCCTAAAAATCTTTATGATGGGTTGGAAAAGCTCTTGCTTAAGTGCTCTTAGCTGGCTCCACATAACCCAACCCCAGCAAAACATGATGCCTTATGTCAATATATGCTATATGTGCATTCATTAGTCCATTTACCATATGTGTATAGTATAGTATTTCAAGTTGACTAAAGACATACGTCCATGCTGTCCAGCCTACTCCGCAATAGCCACATTTCCTGCCTGCTCACCATTCTAAAGCCTTGTTTTAGAAACACACTGCCAATAAGGTCACAGGTTCAATTCCCCAGGCTTCTTTATTTGTGTTTCCATTTTGTTCCCTTGTACATGTACAAGTGATCCACATAGTAGCTCTGTTGAGATAGTGGTATAAGCTTTGCTTTTAGCTTTTAGTACAAATAAACTTTAAAGAGTAATTTTCTTTTTTGTATGAAAAGCAAAATGCAATTGTTAGGGATATGAGCATTTAAATAGGATTACAAAAAATTGGACTGAAATTTCTGTTCTGTGTCAGGCAGAGGAAGGATCTCTGTGCTGTTATATGAGCTGTCTGCTTCTAGGAAGCAAGGCTGCAGCTTCCTACAGAGCATGTGAAGTGTACTGCCTACACCTAACACCTAGCTGGGTGTCACCCAGCTAGGGTGAATTGTGGGAGATGACTACTAGTACTCACAGGTTAATTTTATAAATCACACATCAGCCACAGCAAAGTGAGAGGTGAGACAACTTGTTATTGGTTAGTGAATGTGCTCTATCTATTGGGACAGTGTTGTCTGGAGCCTTTAGTTCTCCTTTAAAGTGATGTTTGGTGGGAAATTTGAAACGCATATATAGACATGGCTATTAATGTATCCGAGTTTCCTTTCTTCCCATGTAGATTGGGAGTAGGTAGAATTGTTAGTGATAATGAACATGAATAGACAACAAATAAACTCTTTCAAAAGTTTGTTCAGAACGAGAATCCAAGACAGAGTGGTAACACAGCCTTAAAGGGACAGTTCAGTGGAAATATCAATATTTGTTAAATTGTTAGTTTGTGTTATGTCTTAGTTATTCTACATATTCTCTTCCATTTTGTAAAATCAGGTGATTTCATACCCTTTGCTGTTCCTTGCTGTTGACATTAGGGAGCTGACATTTCTGGTTCTAACGGTCCTTCTTCCCAGGATGCACCACTGTGCAACAGTAATTTCTACTGATTGGCTGTTGGATGGGGCAAAGATGCTCAGATCTCTACTGAGCAACTGAGTCAACCCAGGCGCAGGGTCAAGGGCAAGACCATAACGGTCTTTACTAGGGGTCCTGCAAACAGGAAGTCAGTATTTCGGTTGCATTTATTTATACACAGACAAAATGCTGAATTGGCAGATTAAGGTCATTGGGAGGAAAAAAATACTGCTCTTTTTTCTGAAAAGCATATGCATTTACACTGAACTTCCCCTTTAAGGAGTGGCATAACTACCGCCCCCACAAGCCCAAGATGCCTCCCGCGATCAGCTGTTTTAAACAGCTGACCGTGCGTATGAATGAAACATACGTATGATCAGCTGTTTAAAAGCCCGGACCCAAACTTCCGGAACTGAACTGAAGTTCGGGTCCGGTCTTTTAAACAGCTGATCGTGCGTATGTTTCATTCATCGCGGGAGGCATCTTGGAGGGGGTCAGGGGCCTGGCCTCCATTCTCGTGGGGGACCCCTGCAGGTACATTCCTGGCCTTAAGGATAGTCGCAGATCATGTTCTCAGATACCTTTTGGTATAGATTATAGAAGAGGTAGTGATAGCATACCTTCCAACATTGCCCCTTTATTAGGTACACTCAAAGAACATGGTGCAGAGCTGCAGGGGGAGGATAAAGATGTGAACCTGATCTCGGCATAGCTCTGTCCAATGCATTTAAAAGGAAAGGAGGGTATGTTAACTTAACTTTGTATGAGATGAAACTACTAAAGGTGGCCATGCACATGCAATCTCCATCGCAATGCGCCGACAGATCACATCTATAGCATCTGTCGGCATATTGTGAAGGGAACCTGCCGATCCCCATACGCGGTATGGACCATACACGTCCATACACTTCACGCTCGGTATCAGCTCCCTCTACTAAAGTAAAGGGAGCCGATGCCGCCTAATGGAAATTTTCCGTCTTTCCCTGTCAGCACTCCGATCGGTCCGATCGGTAAGAGTTACTTATGCACACAAACTGGAATGGGTGCTGGCCTCCTATAATCTTCCCACTTCCAAGGAAGGTAAGTATCAACGAATTCTGGATATGGAGTCGCACACCTTGATGAATTCAAATATTTATTCAAAACCACACATCAAATACAACGTTTCGGGGGAACGTGCCCCCTTCCTCAGTTCGGGAATACCCCCTACACACGAGCAATAATAGGTAAATCCCACACACATGGAACCGACCGATCCCCATACGCGGTATGGGGATCGGTCGGCCATACACTGCACGTTCGGTATCGGCTCCCCGTACTAAAGTAAAGGGAGCCGATGCCAACCTACGGAAATTTTCTATCTTTCCCTGTCAGCACTCCGATTGGTCGGGAATACCCCCTGCACACGAGCAATAATAGGTAAATCCCACACAGATGGAACCGACCGATCTCCTTATGCGGTATGGGGATCGGTCGGCCGTGCGGCCATACACTGCACGATCGTTTTCAGCTCCCTCTACTTAAGTCAATTTCCATCTTTTCCCATCTGCACTCCGATCGGTCGGGAATACCCAAAGGCCAAGGGAAAAGGGCTTGTTTCCATGTCTGGGCTGTGCTCAGTATTGCTGTGAAATGCTAAAATTAGCAATATCAGTTTAATGTAAGGGGGTACTTCACATGTGTAAATCAATCAAAATATAGATAGGCAATGGCTGATAGGCAATTTGATAGGCAATATAGAGAGGCAATTTGGACAAACTTTATTTAGTCCAAATTATAAATGTGCACTAAATATTTTTGGACCTGAAAGTTACCACACAAGTATGTTTTATGGTGTACCTGTCCGCTCTTACTGTATATGTAGGTGGAATTATCCAACTGGGAAATCTAGAATATTGTGACACCAGTTATCAAATATATGATTAAAGGGCACGTCCAACCCCACACTAAGTTTAGGAAAAGGATCAGCATTCTTTCTATACTTATCATTAATAAAACTGCCTCTATCCACTATCTCTACTTACAGACCCGAACCCTCACTGGCCAAGAAGCTCCTTACTCAGTAGCAGCAGAGGAGGATTCTACTCTGCAGCTCCAGTAAGCAAAATGCAGAGAATGCAGAGCCACAGTGAGGGATCGGTGTCTGTAGAAGATGAAAGTTTTGTTAAAGGTAAGTATACAGAGATTCATACCTTTTCTTAAAATTACAGATGGGGGTGGACATGCCCTTTAAAAGAAGCCTAACACCCACTATCTAGACATCCTGTATACTAAAACAGACCTGCCGATATGCACGGACGCTGGACCCAACTGCATGCGCCGTTCCATCATCACAACGCCACCCACAACCGGTTCCAAATCATCTAACCACCGGGAGGGGGGATCGTGGTGTGGGAGTGCGTGCACTGTGGGGAGGGATTGAGCACGGGGAGGTGTGTGCTCAGAGGGGAGTGGTTTGCATGCGGTGGGTGCGCGTGCCGTGTGGTTCACTGGTTTTACAGAAAAGGTACTTCATAATAGAATCTGTTCCTATACCAGAAAGGGAGGAGAGAGAAATTTGAAATGGAAGTAACGAGAAGTGATGTGGAAACAATTGAAATGCTTGTTTAAAATGCTCTTAGGTCCTTTTTTCTGGATATGTTTTGTTTCCTTAGAAGGGCTGAGTGGTTTGTGTAACAGTGATGTTTCTATAAAGGTTCGTACACATGTGTGATCGCGTGTGTCTGTATCATGGGCGTGTTTAGGGGGGGGGATTACTGGTGCCTGGAATTCCCCCTTTCTAACCCAAAGAGAAAATACGGCCCTTAGGACCATCAAAAGAGCCCATATAGAACACACTGGCACATTGAAGTATATAAAGTCCTAACGTTTATTGTGATTCATTGTATCCACAAATTCTAAAGGGCTTTTGCAACAAACAGTATAACATTAAATATCGGTAAAAACACACTATTATTCCCAGTCAGGCGTCCCTGACCTTTAAAACACTTAAGTGCATCTGGCCATATAATGTCCTCTGGATTCATCACCCTGATGAAGCCCCCATGGTGGACCTCGTTGAGGTGAAACATGTGTAGGTGAAGGGTTTTGGTTTTGTGCATTCACTTAGGTGTTGGAGATGCTGGCCAGTCCTGTCTAGAGACGTTTGGAGGAGCGATATTGGTGAACGGAGTAACAGTGTTTCCGGAGTTAGTGACTGAATCCCGTATGCAGTGATTACTGATACGCACCCGGGTGAAGAATGTGGCCGCCGGCTGTAAGTATTACAGTTTCTTCCTTTAGTTTACGAGCCAGGCTAGGCTTCTCACGCTAAGTCTTGGAGGTGCAGGTCTGCTAGGATGTGAGAGACTATTTTGGAAGCTGAATTGGAATATTGCATTTTTCTATGAATCTTTTACTGGTTTTTATATTTGGTACTGTAACCAAGAATCCAGAGGACATTATATGGCCAGATGTACTTAAGTGTTGTTATAAGTGTCAGGGACGCCTGACTTCTTGGGAATAATATTTACTGTTATTTAATGTTATACTGTTTGTTGCAGAATCACTTCTTTAGAATTTGTGGATACAATGAATCGTAATAAATGTTAGGAATTTGTATACTTGTCTGTGCCATTGCGTTTTATAGGGGCTCTTCTGATGGTCCTAAGGGCTGTGTTGTGCACTCTCCTTTTGAGTATTTAATCCCCCTTTCTGCCTGCTCAGTGCAGTCTGCTGTTCTGCTTCCCGTGGTGCCCATAGACTGTTACATAGACTGTTACATAGACTGTTACATAGACTGTTAAAGCTAAAAATTTGCACCAATAAGAACTGTTATGAATCTCCCTGTTTGTTTTTAGCCCAATTCTCTGTTAATTTATAGTCTTCCTTTAAGTGTGATATTAGCCTAAAACTATTTATATTTTATGTTTATAAATAATTAACCATGTTAAAAAACAGCACATTTAGAAAGCTTGGTAAAAAGTAGGTGACGAATAGCAAATGTGTTGTTGGTTGGTTTTTTTTTTTTTAAAAACTCTTAAATAAAGGATGTATCCCATCTTTAATGAAAAGCTATTAATTAAATGAATTAAAGCTCTTCTCTTTCTCTATTTTTGTTCTGGAAGCTGCTGAGAATATAAGCCTTTTCTGAAGATCCTCCTTTTTAGTTTGCTCATTTGGTTCTTTCAATCAGTTTTGTTATGCGTTCATACTCATTGCTGGCAAAGTTCTGCCTTGATCTAGGATTTGTGCTGATCTTGAGTATTGCTCTGCAGACTGTTTGTTTGACTCTCCAGGTCTGCCAACTTGGCCTGAGCTCTGTTCAACAGGATACTCCTCTCTTCTTTGTTAATTGATTTTAAAAATTCTCCTGCCAGGGCATCATATTCTTCTATGCACCCTGGAATGCTAAATAAACTCCTTTGGACTTTAGCCAACGTTGGATTGCACTGTCTTTTACTAAGGCCAGTGTATATTAGAGGATTGCAGTGTCCCCATCCACAAACAAGTAATAATATGGAATTTTTCCTTATTTAAGTTGAATTTTTGATAGTTCCAGATTTAGTTTATCTCATAATCTGTAAACAGACCAAAATGAGAATATTGAGCCCCAATGAACTTTTATTACATAATATATGTTTAAGCATATTATTATAATTTAATAATAGAGGAAGTAGGGCACAGATGTGATTTAACTATCCAGAAACACTTGTATTTGGGATATTTTGAATACCGGTGTTTTTCCAGGATATGTTGGACATTTTGTTAAATGTATATGCTATAAAATGAACGAAAAAAAGAACA
Organism: Hymenochirus boettgeri; assembly: GCA_019447015.1. Classification (NCBI taxonomy): domain Eukaryota; kingdom Metazoa; phylum Chordata; class Amphibia; order Anura; family Pipidae; genus Hymenochirus; species Hymenochirus boettgeri. Next base: position 313,760,809 of record CM033469.1, read on the forward strand.
AGGTCATGTTAATCCATTAAGAAGAAGAGAATACTGCCAGCTACCACAATTAATTTAATAAGGGGTCGTCTCTTTTCGTTCTTCAGTGCGTCACGTGGCCGATGGGGCGATGTGCTCTGCAAGAAGCGCATCTTCCCATTGCCCCATTGCGACTGCCAGTGACAGAAGACTAGAGGAGCAGCGGACAGGTGCAACTAAGGAACACTTTAAGGGTATCTCCACTTTTTTTTTCCAGTTAACTGAAAAACAGGAGGTAAATGCGATATGTCTTACCTCCTGTTCTTCAATAAACTTACAGGAGAGCAGGAGAAACTTACCGCGTTCGCTCCAGCGCTGCTGACAGCCTCCGACTACACTGACATTCCCCGATGGATCCACACAGTGCGAAGGAGCGTGGACGCAGAGGAGACTCAGTGAAGCCGGTGCTGGAGCGATACGCGGGTAAGTTTTTCCCTGCAAGTTTTACTGAAGGACAGTAGGAATTACATAGCCGCTTCACCTCTTGTTCTTCAGTTAAACCAGAAAAAAGAAAGTTAAATCCTGGTGGAGATACCCTTTAAGAAAGTATACAGACATTATATTAAGACCACACTGTAAATATTGCAAATTGATTCAAGTGTGTGATAAAGATGATAAGTAAAATACCACTGGCATCGTATGTTAGACAGGATGGTATCTTACGCTGCAGCAGTGTTCTCCCTAAGGTCTTTTAGCGGGCGGACCCAACGGCTACTTTTTCATGCCACCCGGCTGAAAAAATTCTTAAGAGAACACTTAAGGTTGGCACATGTATTTGTGCTGCCATTTTACATGGGTTACCTTCAGATGTTGTAGAACTACAATTCACTGCAGATGTTGTAAAACTATATAATGAGCATGATGCAGTGCACATTTCCCACCACCAAATTTCCCATCCCACCCTACCCGGCTACTTTTTCATGCCACCCGGCTTGAAAAAAATTCTGGGGAGAACACTGCTCAGCATAATAATAAAATACTGCACCATATTGGTATTATGATCGCAGTAAAGGCACAGGGCAGCAATATTGCACTGTTGTAAATATGCCCCTATATCCCAAATACACTAACAATCTAACTCCTGTTCTCTGTATGTCCCTCAGAATATGCAGAAAAGCACAATAAATTCACAAATCATTATGAAATCAAACCAGGCAAATAAACTCAATAAAGTTAGCAATGTTTTGAGTACACCGTCTCCATTTTGTAGCTGAATGGAAATCCATAACAATATAAAATACATTATATAATAGAATACAATGTTGACAGTTTGATATACAGTCACTCCAGGATTTCCTTATGTCCTCTTCCTAGTAGTAAGTCTCAGGCTGCGCAGGGGTAATATTGATACAGATCTCTATGCTGCTGTCAATCACAGGACAGACTGGATACATTTTTGAAACATACAAATGCTGCTTCTCACTTGCAGCTCAATTAAAACAGTCTATGTAACAGTCTATGTAACAGTCTATGTAACAGTCTATGTAACAGTCTAGGTTTGTTACATAGACTGTTACATAGACTGTTACATAGACTGTTACATAGACTGTTACATAGACTGTTTTAATTGAGCTGCAAGTGAGAAGCAGCATTTGTATGTTTCAAAAATGTATCCAGTCTGTCCTGTGATTGACAGCAGCATAGAGATCTGTATCAATATTAACCCTGCAGCAGCCTGAGACATTACTACTAGGAAGAGGGACATAAGGAAATCCTGGAGGTGACTGTATATCAAACTGTCAACATTGTATTCTATTATATAATGTATTTTATATATTGTTATGGATTTCCATTCAGCTACAAAATGGAGACGGTGTACATCAAAACATTGCTAACTTTATTGAGTTTATTTTGCCTGGTTTGAATTTCATAATGATTTGTGAATTTATTGTGCTTTTCTGCATATTCTGAGGGACATACAGAGAACAGGGAGTTAGATTGTTAGTGTATTTGGGATATAGGGGCATATTTACAACAGTGCAATATTGCTGCACTGTGCCTTTACTGCGATCATAATACCAATATGGTGCAGTATTTTATTATTATGCTGAAGCAGTGTTCTCCCCAGAATTTTTTTCAAGCCGGGTGGCATGAAAAAGTAGCCGGGTAGGGTGGGATGGGAAATTTGGTGGTGGGGAAAATGTGCACTGCATCATGCTCATTATATAGTTTTACAACATCTGCAGTGAATTGTAGTTCTACAACATCTGAAGGTAACCCATGTAAAATGGCAGCACAAATACATGTGCCAACCTTAAGTGTTCTCTTAAGAAATTTTTTCCAGCCGGGTGGCATGAAAAAGTAGCCGGGTGGGCCGCCCGGCTAAAAGACCCTAGGGAGAACACTGCTGCAGCGTAAGATACCATCCATGTCATAACATACGGATGCCATGTGGTATTTTACTATCATGCTTTTTTTTTTTTTTATTCCAAATATTTTTATTGAAGAGATATTCATAGGTTATAAATTTGTACATATTAACATTTGTAATTATAAACTATATAACAGATATATTTTCTCATATACTATCAAACATTGATATCTCTTCCTTTTTCTATTTTCTTTTTTTTTTTTTTTTACCTTTTTTCTGTAGGCATAGATTATGTGCTTAAATATAGTTAGAAATTAGGGTTTAGGAACTGGGCTGTGTCCTTCCCCCTATGTCCTTATACCTAACAGTACGTATATAGTTAACAATAAAATAAATAAAAGAAAGGAAAGAAAAGAAAGAAAACAATATAGCACTTACATGTATCGTCTTATTACTACTACCATTGCGGTTAGGAGGTCTTCTCTCCTTAATAGTTTTACAGCAGTTATTACCTTTGGCCCGGCCCGGCCCCCCCCCTGGGAGCCCATTGTGCTTATCCATGGGTTCCAGACCATATCGTATAACTTCATTGTACCCCTGGTCCTGTTAACTACCAACTCATTTTCGCACAGCCACCATATTTTTGACACTAGTTGTTGTTTAGAGGGGGTGGGTTGTTTCCAAGAGGCTGCTATAAGGGTCCTAGTGCTGGCACACGCACTGTGGACAAATTTGTTTCCTGTGAGGGATAATTGTGATATTGTTTTGTCAAAGAGTGCGGACCATGGGTCCAGGGTTATTGTGGTGCGGAGAACCTCTTGGATTAATAGCTCACATTCCTTCCATAGTTTTTGCACCTCCGTGCAGTCCCACCAACAGTGCTTTAAATCTGCTAACAGTCCGCATCCTCTATAGCAAAGAGGAGATGATTGTGGGTAAATCATGTGGGTTTTTTTGGGGGACATATACCAGTGGTGCAGAATTTTGAAGCTTTTTTCCTGCACAACTATATTCGTGGAGCATTTACTCAGAGAATTGAATATACTTGTCCATTGCTCTATCTCCAGATTTGCCCCCAGCAGGTTCTCCCATTTGTTTATGAAGTTTGGTTTGGGTGTGTGGCGATATTCATTCAGTATAGAATATATTTTTGAGATTGTGCTGGTGTTGATGGAGATTGTTTTGCAGATTTTTTCGAATGGTGTGAGAATAGGGTATCGTCGGCAAAGAGACCAATTTTATATATTGATTGTTTGATATCGACACCATATATTTTATTTTGGTTGCGAACGTGTGCTGCCATGGGTTCCATACACATCGCAAAAATTAATGGGGATAGGGGGCAGCCCTGGCGTGTACCGTTGTGTATTGGGAAGGTCTGGGAGGAAAATCCCATGTTAGAAATTCTAGCTGTTGGTGTGGAGTACAGGTTATTTATTGCTCTCATAAATGCTCCTTTAAAACCAAAATGTTCCAGCGTGATCTTCATAAATTGCCAGTCTACCCTATCGAATGCCTTTTCGGCGTCGATTGACAGTACTATCATTGGTTTATCGGTGGATTGACAGTGATGTATTAGTTGTAGGGTGCGTCGGATGTTGTCTGTTGTTTGTCTCCCTGGTATAAAGCCTGTTTGATCCTTATGTATCAGATGAGGTAGTATTTTGGCTACTCTGTTTGATAAGAGCTTTGTGAAGATTTTTATGTCTGTGTTTATTAGAGATATAGGACGGTAGTTGCTACACAGGGTGGAGTCTTTTCCCTCCTTTGGTATAACTACTATGTTGGCCTCTAGCATTTCTGGTGGTAGTGTAGTCTTACCTTCCATTATAGAATTAAATGTTGTTATAAAATGTGTGGATAGGGTTTTACTGAATATTTTATAGTATGTAGTTGAGTATCCGTCCGGGCCTGGTGCTTTCCCTGCTTTTAACTGTTTTACAGTTTCTGTCCATTCGGACTGTGTTATAGGTGCATTTATTTGTTGGATGGTATTCTCTGAGAGTCGGGGTAGGTTCGCCTCCGTTAAGTATTTGTGTATGTTTTCTGGTGTCGCTGTACTGTTGTTTGCTGTTTGTCCCTGATATAAAGTCTTGTAGTAATCCGTAAATATATCCAGAATCTGTATTGGGTCATATACCGTCTGTCCTGTTGGTGATTTCAGTGGAAGTAAAGAGTTTTGGGTCATTTTTAGGTTCAGTTTCTTTGCAAGCATTGTATCCATCTTATCTCGTTTACTATAGAACTTTTGTTGGGTGAGTCGTATGGCTTTTTCTGCACTTGATGATAGAAGTAAGTTGATTTCTCCTCTAAGAGAAGTTATTTCCCGTAGTAGTGTATCCGAGTGTGTTTTGCTATGCGTAAGTTCTTTTGTTTTTAGGGTTGAGAGTAATTTGTTTAAATTATTGGCGAGTTCTTTTTTTTTAGTAGATGCTATCTTAATTAGGTGGCCCCGCATAACCGCCTTATGAGCTGCCCAGACTATGGGGGTTGGCGTGTCCCCTACGAGATTAAGTGTGAAATATTCTTTGAGAGTAGCATCTAGTTTAGTTTGGATGTTTTGGTCTGCCAGTAAAGATTCGTTTAATCTCCATCGGTAGTTTGGCTTGGCTGACAAAAGACCATGCAGCTGGGTCGAACTCGGTGCGTGATCAGACCAGGTGATATTTGAGATATCTGCATCTGTCAAAAGGGGCAAGAGTTGGGCTGATATAAAGATGTAGTCTATTCTTGTATAAATTTTGTGAGGGTTGTACTATCATGCTTTATCACACACTTGAATCAATTTGCAATATTTACAGTGTGGTCTTAATATAATGTCATCGGTGATACTTTCTTAAAGGGTATCTCCACCAGGATTTTAACTTTCTTTTTTCTGGTTTAACTGAAGAACAAGAGGTGAATGCGCTATGTAATTCCTACTGTCCTTCAGTAAAACTTGCAGGAAAAACTTACCCGCGTATCGCTCCAGCACCGGCTTCACTGAGTCTCCTCTGCGTCCACGCTCCTTCGCACTGTGTGGATCCATCGGGGAATGTCAGTGTAGTCGGAGGCTGTCAGCAGCGCTGGAGCGATACGCGGTAAGTTTCTCCTGCTCTCCTGTAAGTTTTATTGAAGAACAGGAGGTAAGACATATCGCATTTACCTCCTGTTTTTCAGTTAAACTGGAAAAAAGAAAGTGGAGATACCCTTTAAAGTGTTCCTTAGTTGCACCTGTCCGCTGCTCCTCTAGTCTTCTGTCACTGGCAGTCGCAATGGGGCCAATGGGAAGATGCGCTTCTTGCAGAGCACATCGCCCCATCGGCCACGTGACGCACTGAAGAACGAAAAGGAGACGACCACCTTATTAAATTAATTGTGGTAGCTGGCAGTATTCTCTTCTTCTTAATGGATTAACATGACCTTGTTTCTTTTTTTTCGTTCATTTTATAGCATAATACATTTAACAAAATGTCCAACATATCCTGGAAAAACACCGGTATTCAAAATATCCCAAATACAAGTGTTTCTGGATAGTAAATCACATCTGTGCCCTACTTCCTCTATTATTAAATTATAATAATATTGCTTAAACATATATTATGTTAATAGAAAAGTTCATTGGGGCTCAATATTCTCATTTTGGTCTGTTTACAGATTATGGAGATAAACTAAATCTGGAACTATCAGAAAAATTCAACTTAAATAAGGAAAAATTCCCATATTATTACTTGTTTGTGGATGGGGACACTGCAAATCCTCTAATATACACTGGCCTTGTAAAGACAAGTGCAATCCAACGTTGGCTAAAGTCCAAAGGAGTTTATTTAGGCATTCCAGGGTGCATAGAAGAATATGATGCCCTGGCAGGAGAATTTTTAAAATCAATTAACAAAGAAGAGAGGAGTATCCTGTTGAACAGAGCTCAGGCCAAGTTGGCAGACCTTGGAGAGTCAAACAAACAGTCTGCAGAGCAATACATCAAGATCATGCACAAAATCCTAGATCAAGGCGAGAACTTTGCCAGCAATGAGTATGAACGCATAACAAAACTGATTGAAAAGAACCAAATGAGCAAAACTAAAAAGGAGGATCTTCAGAAAAGGCTTAATATTCTCAGCAGCTTCCAGAACAAAAATAGAGAAAGAGAAGAGCTTTAATTCATTTAATTAATAGCTTTTCATTAAAGATGGGATACATCCTTTATTTTAAGAGTTTTTAAAAAAAAAAAAAACCAACAAGCAAACACATTTGCTATTCGTCACCCTACTTTTTTACCAAGCTTTCTAAATGTGCTGTTTTTAAACATGGTTAATTATTTATAAACATAAAATATAAATAGTTTTAGGCTAATATCACACTTAAAGGAAGACTATAAATTAACAGAGAATTGGGCTAAAAACAAACAGGGAGATTCAATAACAGTTCTTATTGGTGCAAATTTTTAGCTTTCAAATGCTAAATATCTGATCGGTTGGGGCAAAATTAGCACCATTTTTAATTATAGGAACTGTTATTGAATCTCCCTGAATGTACCTTGTGCATGGGGCTCAATTCTGTACCAGCAACAAAGTAGTGAGCTTTCATTTGCCATCTCATTCCTTTAAATGTTGCATTCATGCTTTCTCGCTAGTTGGCAGTAATTATAGACGCATGTGTGTGGTTTCTATAGACATGTGCTGTCAACATCTAAGCTTATTCTATGATAATTATGAATCTAGAGGTAAAATCAAGTAGTTTACAACCCTAGGTATGCAAATACCAGCTAATCAGACATGCAGCATTGTAAACTGATGATCTTGTATTTATTTTAAAGGTAGGAGTGCGCTCTTTTTAATAGAGGGCACTTGTATGGAGACCACAGTTCCCCTTTAAGTGCAATAAATTTGCCTAAAAAAGAATTGTCCTGTTGCAAAGATGGCTGCATGCTGCTGTGGCTTAGATCCTCCTTGTTCTGCTTTCTCCCTGGAATGTATTCTTTATGCTTTTGTATTATTGTTTGGCTGGTTTTTTTTTAATACCGCTTTATGAGACAACTGACTATATATATTTATTCTGGTTAGAACATTGAGATACTGTATGATTGTGAATGTGTTATGCTGACCACACACTAAGAAACTTACCTCGCAACATACTGCAAAATCTTGAAACAGGAGTTAAATCTCCTGGTCTTTTAAGATATTATTAAGATCAAATCTATTTAATGTCAAATAAGTGTATGGCCAGCATTGGGATAATGGTTCCATGGGAATGTAGAAAATAATTGTAAAATACAAATCTATCAGGTGTGTTACTGTGTAGCCTTTCTGGACCAGAGGACAAAGATACAAAGATTGTAGAATAATTTAGTTTTCCTATATACATTTACCATGTAGCATGGACATAATGGTTTTTGTTGTGTAAATTGTCATATGTTAATTACTACAAATAACTGACTGGGAACAGCACCAATATAAATGTCTTTAGTGCGACATACTCTAAAATCGAGTAGTGCAGGGCAACCACAACACTAATTATCAAACAACACACACAAGTCCACATCTCCAAAGAAAGAGATGTGATGAATTAAGTTGCCACTAAAGCACAGCACACATGTACGGTAATATATATGTCATGGGGAAAGTAACCCTTGGAAACTAAAGTTCCTAAGTCTGAAAACGTGTTGAAAAGCCAACCAGTCAAAGGGTGACAGTAGAAAATATATACGTATAGCAATTTATCTAAAATACACAAAATGCAATAGTTAAATATGAAACCCCAATATCTAATCCCCCACTTTACCTAGATATAAACACCTATAAATACATTCTAAAATCAAACAGTCTGGGAACGCCACGGAAACATATGCCAATCCTGTTTTGCAGAGTACTACTGTAGTCCTGTTTAGTCCTTTAGTTACCGTCCCTATAGGCCTGTAGAAAAAAAGACTTGCTGAAGGAATAAAGCATGTATCGTGCTGTAGACCAACAATATAGCCAATGATATCCAGTTCGAATTGGAAAATCGGGACTTACAGTTCAGGATCTCTGCACCCGATGCTGCTTGCCATATCCTTCCGGTGATTGTCAATCCTCCGCATGCGGTGAAGAATAGTTCAACCCAGAGCTTACATCAGATTGTTTGCAGCTTAATTACGGCTTCCACGGCAGGAATAGGTCTCCGTGCTCCCAACTGAGAAACACAACGTGTAGCTACATGAACACGCCGACACGCGTTTTGTCACAACTTGTACGTGACTTCGTCAGGGCGTAATGAACTGTCCGTTATCTTGGGGTTTTATACCTACAGCTGAAACTCTTAAAGGGATGAGCGATACAACCGTTACTTATTGGAGCTATTCAAAAAAAGTATCAGAACTCCCACTGTCACCCAAAGTATCTATTCTTGAGAATCCAACAAAATAGCATAAATAGATACTTTATAACGACATTGTTAGCAGTGTTGAAACAAACTAAACACACATATGATCTGCTAACATTAGTAAAAGGTCTCCAGAGCTTACTAACACACACACACAAGATATTTAGTATATTGATAAAAATAATTATTTAGATTACAGGAAGCAAGAGAAATCTTTTTCTTCATTCAAACCGTTTGGACTCCATGTCCCCAGGTTATACATCCATTTCAATTCTTTTTGTTGTAGTATTTTATCTGCATCACCACCCCTTATTCCCATGCTGACCTGTTCCAATGCACAATATTTTATAAAACCAATTTTACCTGCATGTTTTCCTAAGAGATGCTTGGCCACACTGCTCCGTTCAGGATCTCTCTTCCAGACGGCCCTGCAGTGTTCTTGTACACGAGTGGTCAATGCCCTTTTGGTTTTTCCCACATATTGTGCCCAGCATTCACAGGATATCGGGTATACCACTTTTGTACTTTGACAGGTTATGAATTTATTGATGATAAAACATACTCCTTTTTTGTTGATAACCTTATCAGTTTCTAATATTAACCAACAGATCGAGCATTTGCCGCATCTTACATTTCCCTTTTTCCTCTCAATTCTTAGCCAATTGTGTAAAGATGTATCAGGCCCTTTTGTAATGACTACTGGTAAGTATATCCTTAAGTGAGGGGGCTCTCCTTGCAGTGAGCATCGGATTTGGTCCTACCCTCAATGTATTCTTCACCGCAAGTCTTTTTTCTACAGGCCTGTAGGGACTAAACAGGACTACAGTAGTACTCTGCAAAACAGGATTGGCATATGTTTCTGTGGCTTTCCCAGACTGTTTGATTTTATAATGTATTTATAGGTGTTTATATCTAGGTAAAGTGGGGGATTAGATATTGGGGTTTCATATTTAATTATTGCATTTTGTGTATTTTGAATAAATTGCTATACGTATATATTTTCTACTGTCACCCTTTGACTGGTTGGCTTTTCAACAAGTTTCCAGAACTTTAGTTTCCAAGGGTTACTTTCCCCTGGACATATATATTACCGTACATGTGTGCTGTGCTTTAGTGGCAACTTAATTCATTACATCTCTGTCTTTGGAGATGTGGACTTGTGTGTGTTGTTTGATAAATTGTCATATGTTGCCCAGCAGTTTTAAAGGATAACTGTATTGCCTCAATGCATTTTTTTAAAATTGCTTCAAAAAGAGTAAAGGTATGCAGCCCTCCTCATACATTTGTTTCTTGATTTTGAGCCTCTCTCTGCCTTCAATTAGCATTCTATCAGCCATGCTGTGAAGGGGGAGTAATGATTCTGTCTGCCTCTGTCACTCAAAGCTAGCATGCAAGAAAACACTCCTCCACCCACCATTGATCAGATTGATTATGTAGTCTGTATTCTAGCAACAGGACATTTTTATTTGACTGGCAGAGGAGCAGGAGAGAGGTTGTAACAAACATTCCCACCAGCCAATGTGTAACAATTGTTATAACAAGTGTTATATTAACCATGGCCCTGGGCCATCTAGGAGGTGGGCTTTTAGCACTCATCTTTGCTGTGTGATATCTAAGGGAGGGCAGCACAGCTGTAAATGTGAGTAAGTGATTTTAGCTGCTGGAAGTGTGGGCATGTAATGTGGGTGATGTTATTTTTTAAAATAGTTGTCCTTTAAATTGGAATTTCTGTCTTCCTGCGCATATATTACTGTGTGTGAAGTGAATGTCGGATTAATGGGTTTACAGTCTCCTGAGACATCAGTGTTAACTTTGTTCTCCCTCTGGTTTTCAGTCTTTGTGAAAAGCGTGTTTACTAATAAGCAAATCAACTGGTAAATAAACACAAATGAAATAAAAAAACTTTCTCCCTTCGAAAAAAAAAAAGATTCAATAGCTTCTATGTGTAAGATAAACCATTTGTATTTAAAGAATTAAGGTTTTGTGAGAGACAGAAGTTTGGAAATCGATTCTAATGTTGAGTGCAGAGGCAGGTTTACCTGTTTTCCAGACAAATCATCTTTGCAACTGTTAAGATCGTAATATGGATTTCAAAATAGTCTAGCCAGGCGGTTGTCAGAATGTCACAAGATCGTATGGTCTCAAATTAATGAACAACGCACACTTAATAGTTAATGCGTGAATTTAATTAATATAACATACAAAAACACATATTTCGGAGGAGTTGTGCTCTTGCCCTTGACTTAGCTCTCACGTTGATCCAGCAAACCTGAGCGCTGTCTTAACCATGGCTAATGAACCAGAGGGCTGACTGAACCCTGGCTAATGAACCGGAGGGCATGTATATCCTCTTTTTCACTCACCTTATGTCTTTCTATTAACTTTTCTAAGTTTTTTTTTTCTTCCCCCCGCCTCCTCCCAGTGTCTCCTCCCACTGGAATTCAGGGAGATCTAATTCTAACTGTTATTCTACCTAAATCACAGGGTGTCTCAGGGCTTGATTGGGATATTAAGAAAATGTAAAGCCGCATTAATCTGCTCTGAAGGTTTTATTCAGATAGCTACACTATTGAGAAATACATTGCACAGTGCTGTGCTAAGATCCGGTTCACTTCATTATCCTCCCTCTGCAGCTCTGTCCTGTGTTGTTTCTTTAAAAGTAACTTTTAAAGGGTATGCAGATGTAATGCAATCTGTGGCAGATTTAAAGCAATTTTTAGGAGATTCTGGCAGATTAAACGCAATATCTAGGATACTGTGTCAGAATAAATGTAATCTTGTGAAAGATTGAGTCTAAACACTTATGAAGTATACATATTATAAGGCTATGTAGGAGTTTACTATGGCATGATTTATGGCAACATTGAAATCAATATACAGTAGCTTACATCATACCAACCAACTATTCTATATGTAGATTTTACATGTGTATGTGTCTTAGGAAGACACAAAAAAGGGGAAAGTGACAACTGGGTTGCCAGATCATTTGTTCTATTAGGCTGGTTACACACCAAGAGATATTTTCGTGGCGTATATCAGTCAGTCAGAAATATCTCATGGTGTGTGTACGGTGACCAAGCTTGGTTGCCTGTTCATCCGGATTGGACAAATGGATGATCGGCCTGTTGGTAAATCACAGCCATGGCCACTATTGCTGTGACTGTCCGTCAATCGTCACGCTCACTAGTAGCGAACACTCAGCCAGGACAAATTGCCCCCCTGTGTGTACCCAGCCTAAGGGGCCCACTTATTAAATGTAATTAGTTGGGCAGCACTGATTGTAATGTAATTGCAACTTAACAATATTAATTCAACCATCCTGCATGTGTTTTAATAGGTGTTCCTACATGTATTTAAAAAAACTGTCTGTCTCACAGCCTTGAAGATTTCATATTTGCTCAGTCTATCATAAGCTCCACAACATTGCTTTTAATCTATCAAAGTAGCCTAGATATTGCTTTCAATCTGCCACAGTCTCTCACCAATTGAATTCCATCTGCATACCCTTTAATAGTTACACTTAGATGAGGTTCGATATTCCATGATATTAAAATACATAGTTCAAAGTTGCAGGGGGAGGAAAATGAAGTGAACCAGATATTGGCACAACACTATTCAATATATTTCTCTATAGTCTCGATAGTAAATTAAATCTTCACTATCTGAAGGTGAATAAAACCTTCAGAGCAGATGCTTGTGAAGGTTCTCATTCATCCAGACCATGGTATGTCTGTTGTATTCAATTAGATCAACTGGACTTAAAAGTTTAGTTCCTGAAGACGTTTCACTAGTCATACGACTGGCTCTCTCAATTCAGAATGACAAGATTCTGTTGGCAATTATGTACCCATAAGTCCTAATTAGCATATGACTGCCAGGTGTTAGGGTCCTTCTGAATGAAAGGCGTGATTGCATTGTGGCTAAGAGGTGTTATAGGAACTGCCCAGCCTAAGGTGTCAAAACAGCCTTGGCAGACAGTTGTTGATGAACCCCCCCACCTCTATTCAGGCTTGATTTCTTTATTTTCACATAAATGGCCTCCTTGACACCTCTCTTGAACCAGTCATGTTCCTTTGCCAATATGTTGGCATTACAATCTTCAAAGGTATGTTCTTTTTTCTTTAAGATTCGGCTGAGTCCTGACCCGAGGAATTGGCTCTTATGTGCTGGGCCATCCGTTGGTGCAGTTGCTGTTTGGTCTCCCCCACATACAAATCAGAGCACTCTTCACTGCATCTATCCTGTCTAAACTAAGTATCCTTCTAAATTTACAGCCCAGTCATGAGGATTTTTCAACTATGTTTCTGCTATATCTATTAATCATACTTTTTGGTCAACGTCATTCACTCCAATATTCCCATTTTGGCAGCCAAAGCTTCTTGCATTTGCAAACATTTTAGATAATCAGATATTTTCTGATTAGTTGCTACAGTTTAAAGGGGAAGTTCAGTGCAAATATATACATATACTTTTAAGGAAAAAAAAAAACCCAGCAGTTTCCCATTCCAATGACCCTGCCCATTCAGAATTTTGTCTATGTACAAATAAATACTTCCGAAATACTGGCTTCCTGTTTGCAGGACTCCTTATAGAGATTGTTATGGTCTTGCCCTTGACCCAGCTCCTGGGTTGATTCAGTTGCTCAGTAGAGATCTGAGCATGTTTGACCCATCCAACAGCCAATCAGTAGAAATTACTGTTCGGAACATTTCAAGGTAGTGTGCATTCTGAGAAGGACTGTTAGAACTTGAACTTGTCAGCTCACTAATGTGAACAGCAGGGAATAGCAAGGGGTATAAATTAAACTGATTTTTCAAAATGGAACAGAATATGTAGAATAACTAGGTATGCATAATACAAACTAAGAATTAAAAAAATATTTTGCATCAGCCCAATAACTTATTTTAAGTTTTTAATTTTGTCTGAAGTGACATGAGACCTCTCACTTTGATTTATTGAGCAAGGCCTATATTTGGCATGAATACTGCCTAATCTGGAAGAAAATACCTTTGTGGTCTTTAACTGCAATATATTGCAGTGATAATATGAGAAAATATAAGATGCTTCATAAGTGTCAATATTTGCAAAACATTTATTGTACAAATGTTATAATTGTATTGTATTACAGGCTACAAATATGACAGGCCAACATTTTTTCTATTTAGCCACACTGCACTTGGAGAATTTTTAATGGCAAACTGTCATAAAGAGTTACAGTACGACAGTGTTTTGTCACTTTCCTAGTGTGTCAAAAATAAATACAGAATGCAGCTTCAAAATGTTGCACATAGATGAAAGACGCTGCTAGATGGTCCAGTGTGCCTTGCAAACTATAGAGAAGTATAGCTTAAGATGGCCATACACTTGTTAGTTGCTGTAGCTGTTTTGAATCATCTGTAATATCTACTGCCCCAGCATTTTTTTATATGCCAAAGTTCCCTAGCTGCATAACAATTTACGTCCAACATTATAACTGATGCAACAGGCAAAAAGTTATTAGGCCGGACGGTAGTCCAAAATGGCATGGGAATGTCGTCTGGTAAGCTGCAGTATATGGCACCGTAACTCACTGCAAATACTGCATGTTGTGGGCTACACACTGCAGTACTTATATTCTAGAAGATTTCTGCGTGCAAACCACAAGAGTAGTTTGCACTCACAGCTGTAGACTAATATTCTTCTCTTTCTAGTAAATTATTCCTTATCTCATTAAACACATCAATAAAGTGGGAACACATACATACACACACCATGTATGAGGTTTACCCACCATGAGAGCGCATTTATGAAAAAATACATATATCCAGATAAACAAGCCAGAGCTTTTACAAAACGTAAGAGTACACAAAACGTACCAATAAATATTGCATATTCCTCATTTTAAATTCACTTTTAAAAGCAGTAAACTTATCTAAACTGAACTTCAGATGACCAGTTAAATGGCAATTTCTGCTGGAAAACAATGCAATGTAATGATTCCTATGTGCACTGCGTTCTGTAAACAGTAGTGATTCAGATTACAGTAGGGTTATTTGCCATATCTAAAGTGACGTAATGAGACAAAGAAGCTTCTGTGTACCATTTATCTACATTTAGTGCAACATTTCACCATCGATAGCAGGCAACACCTAAACCACTCAAATAAAAATCTCTACCGATATCCGTTTTAAGATGTGGAGAAACATACAAAATACATGAAGTTTATTTTACTATGTAGAGATTTATTTTAAAAATACTCTGGTCAATCACCTAGCATCACTAAGAAAATGTGTTCATAGGATAGGACAATGTTTCGATTGTCAGAATCTCTGAAAACCTTAAATACGGTACAGCTGTTTGAGACATTCAAGCAGATGCAGGATTTGAAGAAGTCTGAAATACCCCAAAGCAACCTAAGTTGATGCTCAGCTTACAGTGATACACTGCCTACAGCACTTCTTGTGTAACTATTTTCAGTACCCCACACTTCATTGGCTGTCGATTGATTCTGTTAAGTGCTGCAGCTTGGGTACCACCAAGATGAGGTTCGATATTCCATATTAAATAGTCTTTTTTTGTTTGTCTGCACAGTGGGCTGAGGTTTGCATTTTATTTAAATACATATTTAATTGTTATATAACTATCTGTGAAACCAGCAGTCCTATGAGGTTGGATTTGCATAAACAAGCTTACAAGGCTTTCAGCACTGCACCAGGTAGTAGAAGCATAACTTAGACAGTCTATGTAGACCAAGATGCAGTCCTCCTAGAAGCAACAGCAAAAATCAAGGATATTAACCCTTGAAGCACCAAGATACTTTCCAAAAGTCTCTATTTACTGGGACATAGGCAACATGACAGTGTGGCTTTGGACAGTTGAATGTTTAAGATGAAATTAAGAGACAACTTCTAAAACCAAGAATAATGTTGTGCAGTAGCCCTGGCTCATAGCAAAATATACATAGCAGTTCATTACTTTCTGGTTTATCCAAGCTGTAAAGGGTGGAAAGGAACCAAGCAGCTTCAGTACATTTGGAACCATCTTGATTAACATTCCAGGGGAGTTAAAAAAAACAAAACAAAAAAAAAAAAAGACTGGATAAAAAGGATGTGAAATTAAAAATCAAAGTCTACGTTTCCAACTGCGCTGGCAATGAAAAAGAATTGAAGTGGTGACGCGGACAGTCCCCTTGAGAAAAAGTGAATATCTACTGCTGTATCTACACAGTTTCCAAGTTCATTTGTATGAAAAATCCATTCGCTGCTGCCGCAGATTTATGAATATGTATAAAAAGTGGTAAAACCCGGATTGGGCCCTGCTTTGTTTATTTACAATAATTTAAAGCAGCTGTAAATATTTCATTTTTTCAACAAAAAAAAGATAGATGGATGGATAAAGTCCTTCATGCATTTCAGAGGAAGTTCTGGATTATGGGTAAGAGGACTGCCAAGGGAGCAGCAGGAGGACCGTAAGGAACTGCTTCACATTCTAGATTTTAATTTTTTTGACTGTTTCAAGTCTTTTTCTAAGTAGCTCTCCAACCTCTTGCAGCGAGTGCAGGTAGCTGCTCTGAACCTTGTCTATTGCCAGCTTTGTAAACTTCTTCTCATCCTGTAAAAAAACAGAGCTTTTAGAGACAATGCAATTAATACAGAAAAAATTAAATGCATTTTCTACACAACTTTTAATAATGAAAAAAGTCCATATTTGTGCATTTCCTTAAAGCGCTAGAATATAAACAAATGTGTTGTGAAGGCCCATTTCACAAAGTATGGGTAGAACAATCTTGTAAACAGCCGATGCAGTGTTAGACAGTGACATCATACATCTAGCCCATATTCCAATCAGATCCAATGGGGTGTCAATTATGGTCTTATAACCTTTATGCATAGGAAATAAGGGTAAATAGGCCAACTTGATCAGCGCCCATCTTTAAGAAATGTACCCGCTCGCTCGCTCGCTCCCCTGGCACGTAGTCTGACAGGTACCGACAGACAGTCTTCTATGCGCATAGATCAAATAACCAGAAAAAAGGAATATCAGTGTGGAAGGTGTTAGTCATATATTCCTTTTACTTCACTCTTCAGTAACATCATTATTTATATCAGCCACTTTGATCCACAGTATCTTGTACCTTATCTGTTTGTCCTTTGCAGGCCCCCTTTATATGACTAACACCTTCCACACTGATATTCCTTTTTTTCTGGTTATTTGATCTATGAGCTGAATGTTGTATATATATCAGAGAGCACCACAGCTTTATTGTAAGCAGCTTGATAAAGGAACTAGAATGCTCTGAAAGCTTGCTATGATTATCTTAGTAATTAACCAATAAAGGTATCACCTTTATACCACTTTTTTTTTTATTTCAAAAGGGTTACACTGTAAACATTGTCAAGTGTAGTGGGAGAAATTATTCCACATCAGCACACAGGCCAGTAAAACTGTTTTTTCAGATGACTAAATTAAAGGTGGCAGGTAAGTATACAGTTGGTTTAGATATGGATACAAATCAGCATACTGTACATATTCTGTAGTCTACTGCAAAGTATCTAAATGTGACAATATAATTCTAAATCAACAGATTATGCCATGAATAGCTTTTATTAATCATCACAAGCTTTTCAAAAATGGATTGCAGTGCACCCCATGTGGCTACCCACATTGTGTTGGCCTGGCATGTGTTTCTCACAAAAATTGCAAAACATGAGAGAAACAAACTAGTGTGACCTAGCCCTAAATGTTATGTGTTTTTATGTTGGCTCTTTGAGGGCTAGGCCACACTAGCGCGTTTGGCGTGCGTTTGCGCACGCATTTTGCGCTCGCGATTGCGCCCATGATTTTCGTTAAAATGGAAATCGCAGTAATGCAAAAATTCCCATGATTTCCGATGCGCATGTGATAGCACGTCCGTTCGTTTTGGTAACGTATGGGTTCACCATTTTTGGTGCGTTAACGCACGAGTTTCAATAACGGAAAACGGCAAAATCGCATGAGCAAAACGCACAAGAATCGTGCACACAATCGCGTGCAATAACGCTCGCGATTGTGTACACGATTACTGTGCGTTGCAGTGTGGCCTCTGCCTGAAACTATACTGTTCACTAGATTTATTGCATTTCCTGGTTCCTCAGAACTTCTAGTTACTTCTGCAAAAGCTGCCAAATCCCACAGAGGTGGGGTTCAGATTGTAACAATAGCGTCCCCATTCATTATCTTATAGTAATAACTTTAAAAGTGATTGACTTACATCAGAAAACACTACATTGTCTAAACTGAGATCTTCAAGTTTGAGCGCAGTCAGCGAGATTTCCAGCCCTCTTATATGATCTGTCACACTGGATAGCAAAGACTGGATCCCAGAAATATAATCCAGGAAAACACTGAATACTGCAGGCTGTGACATTAAAGACAGATGAATACAAGATTTTATATATAAAAATATAAAGTAACATAATTATATTATAAAAAGATGGATTGCATTGGTTCTCTTAATTTTGTTCATGTTCAACATTTTATTATACATACACACATTCTTATAAATTATCCCATACATCAGTATTTTCCCCTTTGGAACTTTTAGATATTATGTGGAATCATTTTCTCATGTAGAAGCTAAAATTAGGAGTTTCTGCTGTGTGTTGGAATAAACCTGTAAAGACCCCCTTGTACAGCTCCCCTATGTGTAAAGATTATGTGGCTCATTACACCATTAAACCCTATGTTTAAAGATTACTTGGCTCCTTACCCCATTAACCCGTGTGTAACCCCTACGGTGTAGATTACTTGGCTATTTACAGTACATCATTAACCCCTATGTGTAAAGATTACTTGGCTATTAACAGTACATCATTTATCCCTATGTGTAAAGATTACTTGGCTATTTATAGTACATCATTAACCCCTATGTGTAAAGATTACTTGGCTATTTACAGTACACCATAAACCCCTATGTGTAAAGATTACTTGGCTATTTACAGTACACCATAAACCCCTATGTGTAAAGATTACTTGGCTATTTATAGTACATTAACCCCTATGTGTAAAGACTACTTGGCTATTTACAGTACATCATTAACCCCTATGTGTAAAGACTACTTGGCTATTTACAGTACATCATTAACCCCTATGTGTAAAGATTACTTGGCTATTTACAGTACATCATTAACCCCTATGTGTAAAGATTACTTGGCTATTTACAGTACATCATTTATCCCTATGTGTAAAGATTACTTGGCTATTTATAGTACATTAACCCCTATGTGTAAAGATTACTTGGCTATTTACAGTACATCATTAACCCCTATGTGTAAAGATTACTTGGTCTTTTATAGTACTACTATAACCCCTATGTGTAAAGATTACTTGGCTATTTACAGTACATCATTAACCCCTATGTGTAAAGATTACTTGGCTATTTACAGTACATCATTAACCCCTATTGGTAAAGATTACTTGGCTATTTACCATACATTATTAACCCCTATATGTAAATATAACTTGATAATTTACAGCACATCATTAACCCCATGTATAAAAATTACTTGGCTACTTACACCATTAAACCCTATGCGTAAAGATTACTTGGCTACTTACACCATTAACCCCTACGGTATGATTACTTGGCTACTTACACCATTAAACCCTATGCGTAAAGATTACTTGGCTACTTACACCATTAACCCCTACGTAAAGATTACTTGGGTACCTACACCATTAACCCCTATGTGTAAAGATTACTTGGCTACTTACACCATTAACCCCTATGTGTAAAGATTACTTGACTATTTACAGAATATCATTAACCCCTATGTGTAAAGATTACTTGGCTATTTACAGTACATCATTAACCCCTATTGTGAAATTACTTGGCTATTTACAGTACATCATTACCCCTATGTGTAAAGATTACTTGGCTATTTACAGTACATCATTAACCCCTATGTGTGAAGATATACTGGCTATTTACAGTACATCATTAACCCCTATGTGTAAAGATTACTTGGCTATTTACAGTACATCATTAACCCCTATGTGTAATGATGTACTGTAAATAGCCAAGTAATCATTACACATAGGGGTTAATGATGTACTGTAAATAGCCAAGTAATCTTTACACATAGGGGTTAATGATGTACTGTAAATAGCCAAGTAATCTTCACACATAGGGGTTAATGATGTACTGTAAATAGCCAAGTAATCTTTACACATAGGGGTTAATGATGTACTGTAAATAGCCAAGTAATCTTCACAAATAGGGGTTAATGATGTACTGTAAATAGCCAAGTAATCTTTACACATAGGGGTTAATGATATTCTGTAAATAGTCAAGTAATCTTTACACATAGGGGTTAATGGTGTAAGTAGCCAAGTAATCTTTACACATAGGGGTTAATGGTGTAGGTACCCAAGTAATCTTTACCGTAGGGGTTAATGGTGTAAGTAGCCAAGTAATCTTTACGCATAGGGTTTAATGGTGTAAGTAGCCAAGTATCATACCGTAGGGGTTAATGGTGTAAGTAGCCAAGTAATCTTTACGCATAGGGTTTAATGGTGTAAGTAGCCAAGTAATTTTTATACATGGGGTTAATGATGTGCTGTAAATTATCAAGTTATATTTACATATAGGGGTTAATAATGTATGGTAAATAGCCAAGTAATCATTTATCCCCATGTGTAAAGATTACTTGGCTATTTACAGTACATCATTAACCCCTATGTGTAAAGATTACTTGGCTATTTACAGTACATCATTACCCCTATGTGTAAAGATTACTTGGCTATTTACAGTACATCATTAATCCTTATGTGTAAAGATTACTTGGTTATTTACAATACATCATTAACCCCTATATATAAATATAACTTGGTAATTTACAGTACATCATTAGCCCCATGTATAAAAATTACTTGGCTATTTAAAACTTATACATTTTGGCTGTAAGATGCTTCTAATTACCCAGCTAGCTGAAAAATGCACATTTTTATTTCATTAGCTTTTTAAAATATTTTATACCTCAAAGCTGCAACAATACTATCCCATTGTACTTACAGCAGAACTACTATCTTTTTTCTTTTTTTTCTTTTTTTGAAGATTAGACTTGAACGGTCGCAAGACGGAAGCAAAATAGCTTGATACCCACAAAACAATAGAGATTGACTAGTAAGAAATATAAAAAGAAACCTTTTACTGATAATACCTTGGCTAAAAGAATTACGAAAATAAGAGAAAAACATAAAATAGAATGGAACTGAGACATTGTTCGCTAAATGTTAATCAGATAATTGATATTTGGTATTAAAGAGATGCTCACTTATCTACTCCAATGTGTAGCCAATGTGTCTTTGCTAATAAGCACACATCTTCCAAGTTGCAATGGCATGTAATTTGTTTGCTTAATAGGAAGCATATTGTAAAAAAAAATTATATATATAATGTATAAATAATATGGAAGCATATGGAGCACTCCTGGGTCTTTCCAACAAACAAATCTATTTCAATGTTCAAAACTTGAGCAACATTTCGGTCTTTTATCGGAGACTTTTAACAAGCTTGATAAAGGTCTCAGATAAAATATTGAAATGTTGCTCACGTTTTGCACATTTACAGTAGCTTTTTATTTGGATATTGCGGTTAGATAACATCTGATTGGTTGAAGCAAATTAATAGCATAGGCAAATTTTTCACACAATTTATTGCATCAGCCACTCTATGTTCAGTGAGAAAGGTGAAACTGTCCATTACAACGTCTGCTGGAAGACAGTTCATTGAATAGCTTTAAAAGTGGGCTGGATAAGCTTCTAAAACTAAATAATATTGAGAATTTCTGGTATTAACACATATGCTATAGTTAATTTGGCCAAAGTAATGTTCTATTTCTTCTTCTGTTTTATTCTTCCACTTTTTTTGGACTGTATCTCCTCCCACAGTTTTTGAGCTAGAGGAATCTGTGGAAGCATTACCACGTTAACGGCCAATTTTGAGATATTTTTTCCCTATAGACTCTAATAGGTCCAATCCTCAAATGTGAATATTTCATGGGTTGAGGGTCAAGTGATCAACATTTAGTTTCATGGTCATAAACACAAACACAGATACCCCCAACTCCACACAGACACAGGTACAAACACCTAGGTCAGTAACCTTTCATTCCCCTGGCAGACATTCTTAAAGAGTAAATAGTCAAAAAAAATATTTTGATTTTTCATCAAAAGTTTTTTACCCCCCAACTTGACACAGGTACAAATAACGATTAACCTACCCTTTTATTCCCATGTCAGCCATACTTAAAGGGTGAATATAGTTAAACAAAAAGAAAACAAAACGCCTGTGTCCTCTTTCATTGCCATAGCAAGATTATGGAGTGTCTGTTAGTGTGTGTCTGTGCTAAATGTGTAGCACAGACGCACACATCTGTGGGTACCCATTGTTTTTAACCAATCATTGCCTTTACTATCCTGAGGGGCAACACTTCGTATTGCACTTGGGGACAAGATGTGGGGCTACCCGTTGTCTTACGTGTAACCATTCAAGAAAAGGAGCCATAATAAAGAGTACGGCAACAACAAAGGAATATGAGATCAGACAATATATGAACCGCAGAATGAGTAGTGTATCTACTCATGCATGAGTTGTAACATACAATACGTGGGTAGTACACAACAACCACTAAAATGCAGGGTGAGGGAACACGTAAGAGATATAACTAATAAAAACCCTAAGAGCCCGGTATCGAGACATTTCCAAGACTGTAATGGGGGACAACCTGGACAGTTACAAGTGCAAGGGATACAATGGATCCCTATAGATGACAGACATAAGGATCGCATGGAAAAATTAAGAAGGATGGAGGTTAAGTGGATTTTCCTGTTGGAGAGCAGGATCCCCCAAGGGTTAAATTCAGTGTTTGATATCGGTTGTTACTTTGGGTGAATTAACCAGGCTATGTGCTAGCGCCCTAGTGGTGATAATATATATATGTATAAAATTGTAACAAAATGTATAAGATTGTAACGAAATGTTGATATTGCACTTTAGACGGATTTATTTAGAAACGGATTGTTTTTATTATGTGAATTGTATCAGATTAGGTAACACTGCTGATATTTAGAATCTAAATATATTTAAATATTTAGAAGTAATGTAACGGAACATCTAATCATTGAGAACAGATGTGACTATCAGCAGTGTACCTGCTCGTCTGCCTCCTTAAAGGGAGGAGTCGGGGGGGGGGGGGGGGAGAGGATATGTTGTATAGCAGCCTATGAGTAAGAGGAGCTTGGGCCTCTCGAAACGCCTCAGGCAGACACTTTTTAATTATTTTCCGAATAAAGAAAGATGTTTTATTAATCTGCCTAACAAAAGTTACTTCAAGGAGCTGAAACAACCTTTGAAAATATTACGTACCTGGTGGAGTGGACCAAGCGAAGGGTCCGGGGCTTTTCGGCACCCGGACCACCCGGCAAGAAGGGTGAGTCCATAGTTCCCACATTTACTGAATACAAATGTAAGGTCCGGGGTCTGCTACACCCGGGCCTCTCTGTAGCAACAAGCGAGTAGGAAGCGGACTGCTCGCGTTTTTTAACATGAAAGAGTAAAAGTTTGTAATCACTGCATCACTATTGTTTAGATGATACTTAATTCCCACATGTGGGCAGCCCTATGCTATTAATATTAAATAAATAAAAGTATAGGAAGCACAGTGTCATACACATTAGCAACTGTGTTGAAGGGGGCAACATTTCAGGGGTTAAATTAGCCTTCTTCAAGCATTAACCCTTCACAGCCAGATCCCCTTTTAAACAAGTATTTTAGAAAGTTTGTGGTACATTTGAAGAACTGACCTCCGTAAAGAAAACCAAGATTTCTATAATATGTGGGAAGGTTTTACAATGTCCTTCTTGGATGTCCAATAGGTCCCCTTTACACTGGTGCACAAAGTCTACAAAGAAAACAGAAACCTATGAAAATGCCGAGGTGCAGTAGTATATGGCCAGGAAACTACAAGCCTGTCGTTTACCTCGCAGTTGTTGCAGTGATGCTTTTAATCTGTTCCCAATTTTTTCTTGCATTTCACATGTATCATCTGAAAAAAAGTTTGTTTATAAAAAAAAAAAAAAGTTGTTACCTTTGTAGCAAGGGTAAAGTGGATTCAATTGGATCTGCAATCAAGTAAAAAGGCCACACCACAGCCCAAAATCAATGAAACACAAAAGTACTAGAGAGCGCCAGCTATGTCTTACCTCCCGTTCTTTAATTAATCAGACAGGAGCAAGGAGAGAACCCGGCAACCTTACCTGTGTTTGTGCTTCTCCACTGCTTCCTCTAACAGGTCCAGACATCATCCACGCTCCCTTAAAGTCTAATCGCATGCATGTAATCAGCACCTGTCAGAGCAAGCAGCTGTGGAGCACGATCGCAGGTATTGCTGGGCTCCCAACTGGCGGATTAAAGAATGTACAAGTTATAATTAATAGGTTAAGTTGCACAGATTGCACGATTTTGGAATTAAAGGACCAAAATTGGTCCTTTGGTGCCACAGAGCAGCAGCTCAAAAAAGGTAAATGAAAGTCTAAAAATTCAGTTCAGGTAATTCCTCATATAATAAGGACCTTATATTTTGATTTTTGAATCTTAACAAAATCGCTAAAACACTTAAAATTATTAATGCTCCCACTCTTCCTGTTTCATATGGTCCTGCTGGTGATGTAAGTCCCATTCAAGTCTATGGAACTGGTGCCAAATAAAAATTTGGCTCACAGAGAAGTGCAAACCAAAGCAGAGGAGAAAAGAAGAAGAGGATTAGCAATCATGAATACGTCAAGTTTTAGGCAAATTTCTGGTGGTTTCAGGAATCTATTACAAATCACCTACTAAATATCAATATACATCTATTCTGGTGGCTTTCACTTTTCATATCTTAAATCCAGTTATTCATCTAGTTCAAACAATTAAGGATTCATTATAATACTAAGGCAAACAGTTGATCAGGGGGAATATCAGACAGGAATTAAAGGAACACTAAGCTAAGCAAATTAAATGTTGGACAGTTTATACCTGTAAAGTCTGCTTTACCAGAAAGTAGGAATTAGTACTCCTACCTTCCATTGTTGTCTAAAAGAGAAGCAGTGACGTGCTTGTGTCTTTCAGTTTTCCTGCCTGTCCTTCTCTCCTATTTGCTCTGGCATGCCTGTAGTAGAGTTGGCAGGAAACATCAGGTGGGACAGACATGGGAGAGACAGTTGACAGAAACTGAGGCAGAAACTTTGGCCCTTAACTTATCTTACAAAAAGCAAGCACTGTAAGTAGACATACACTACCTCCTAGAAAACGTGTCTTTACTGGTACAAACTGTCAGAAAAAAAAATGCAACAATGCTTCACTCAGTCCATCACTCATAGTTAAACAGAAAACTTCACAAGAACTTTCAGTTCACAATTACCAATGCCATTTGAGTCCAGATCATAAATTTCTGCCACTAGCTGGAAAGCCCCTTTCTGACATTGGCAGCTGCCACTGCTTAGGAACCTGTTGAGTCGTGTTGCAGGTGGTCCAAGAAAAGGATACTAGGAAAAAAAAGCCCATTAAAAAGTCAAATATGTTGTTTTAATAGTATAAGGAAGTTTCTAAACAACCTCAAGAAACTCAACCAGTGCAAATTTAACTGGTGACTAGATTAGACACATGACACTCCCTGTGCACCACTATACAATCCTCATGTTCCTTTGTTCATTTGTTTCTGCAAAGACTTCTGTCAAACAAAGCATTTCCAGTAATCCATGACTTTTCACCAATAAACTATAAGGAGAATTGCATTAAAGTCCCCTATGGCCATGAATGTTGCTTGAAAACATGGCTATACATAGGCCTAAAGGCGTGTTAAATTTTAGCAAGGTACTGTAACTATTCCATGTTCTGAATGTACAGCAGTCTAAGCCTCCTTCATGAAAACAAATAATCATTCTGCAAGGAGAAAAACTATAAAGCTTAGAAAAACATTTAGAAAAGATAAGGCACCAATTCACTGCCCTAAACAGTTTGATTCACACCTTAGATATTGTCAGCAGGAGTGGCTTGTGAAAGATCGATTGCTTTGGTGAACAATCTAAAGCGTGCAGCTTCCATCATAATTTTTAATGATCTGTCCTGCTGGGGTGAGGCCACACTATACCAAACGGGAAATCGCACGCATTTTCGCGTACAATGTAGTCCACTTACACTTTGATCCTAATATGGCCAGATCAATTTGCCAACACTTGTGTGTGCTTTTTAAACGCTGTTTTGTGATCTAGCCCTTCAGTTCATTTAAGATAGCAAATGTACCCCCCTAAGAAACAGCCAAAGTCTGCAGTGGAGCAGACATTTTCCAGCTCAATCAAACAGAAAAATGCCTTTCTACTAACTGGGCTCTGTATATGCCAGCTCCCCCCTATTGACCCGCAACCACAACAAAAGAAGGGTTTTTGATAAAGATGGGTGACAACAGCTTCCCAGCTCCATTAGACAGTTTTGAGGTAAGGGTCTGTGAAATTATTTAGATTAATGAGAGGAAAAAACATCTAGACCCTAAAAATTAATTCTACTGTAAAATTTTGTGAAATGGCCTTCTAGAGAGGATATCTACAAAAGTAAAACCTTGTACACACAGAGGGTGGAGTGACTGCCAAACATCTAGCCGCTTTAGACACCAAATTAACGTATATGGCATTTTCGATCATTATCAGTAATTGATCTGGCAGGACAGATCACTAAATGGCGAAAGCAGGGCCTTTAAATGTCAGATTGTTGGATGAAGCAGCCGATCATTGGACATTTGGCAGCTGCTCCATCTGAAAATAATCAAACTTCTGCACAAGGACTACTATCACCAGGTTAAAAAATTTGTTTGAGTACAGAGTTCATATTGAAAACTATTTGTGTCTTTTAATGCACAGTGATATTTTACACACTGACTAACTTTATATTTCACCCCAGATACCAACAACCAATTGTAACAATGTTGATTTAACATTAGAAGTACCGACGGGATTGAACCTTTATTCGTTATGTGTACCCACAGATTTACTATGATCTTTAACTTCCTGCTAGCACACTTTCTGCAACAATTAAGAGAATCAGCAGAGAAAAGAAGGAAGGATGAGAGATGTGTAAGCAGAGGCTCTGGTAGGCAGTAATAAGGGGGGGCAATAAGGAGTACTCACTAAACATTATTCATTTAATGACAAGCAAGCACAGATGAATATGGGAGTACCACCATTCTACTTCTCTCAAATTGTAGTTTCAGATAATGTAAAGTTATTTAAGAGAGTATACTGACCTATTAATGGAGATACGAAACCTAAAGCATTTTGCCTAAACAAAGCACAAAGTTAAAATGATAAATTGTGGGTGCCCAACAGCAATGTTGCTGTGTTAAAACATTTGGGGCACATGCCCTGGATCCTTGGCAAGTGCCCAAAATATTTTAACAAAGCCTACCAAATGGAAGTTAGCACTGCGCAGCCGGTGCGATGATGTCATCTTCCCGAGATCCATATCTTTCAGCCAGTTTTTTTTTTTCAAAATCACCACTAAAGATCTGAAAAAAGGACTGTGTGAGCCAAGAAAAGCCTTTTTGTACTAATAGCTGTCCTGCTGCTGACTACTTTGACATGCCTGAAAGGCAGATATGTATTACAATAGGTTAACATTCGCCTACAACATTTACAACTTCTAATTACAGTGATCATGTTTCTGACGCCAGTAGTATTATTCTGCAAGCTAGTCAAACAGCTTAAATTAACTCCTCTCTGATGACCTGCAGGGGATAATCAGTCGTAGAAGGCGCCAACACATTTTAACTAAGCAAAGACTCAAAGGTTAGATTCAGGTTCTACAGGCATCAAAAGTAAAGCCTTCAAAAATGTAGTCACAAGGTGTACACTTTTAAGCACACTGGCTACTTGCTACCCGGCTTTTTTAGCTTTATAAAATGCCACCTTTACTGAACATATACAATGTCTACTACATCAAAAGTTGCAGCGGCATTGACACAAAGGAATAGTTCATGTTATAAGCAGAGATGCTTGTAAAATAAAACGATCTGCAACAATCATTATTTCACAAAAATGCTGCCAGTAAACTACATCAGCGGTATTTTAAAATAATAAAAAAACAGCTATAGTTATGTAGGGGGGGGGGGTGTTTCTGCAAATATACCTATATACCTAAATAACTATAGGTTGGAGCTGGGGGAGGGAGCCCTACACTACAGAAAATGGGTTTTGTGCTAGGGGGAGAGCTGCAGTGCGCATGACATTTTTCTCCCGGGGGAGAGAGAGGAGGCAGAGTCCTATATGGATTCTGCCAGGCTCCTGGTGGTCACTTTTTGGGACTTTACAGGGACATTACAGGAGAACCACCATTTGGAGCAGAGATGTAAGGTAAGGATTTTATTACACTACACAGTGGGGCCAGTAGTGGGATAAATTATAGTTTTGGGGGTGGACATGCCCTTACTATTAGGCTGTACTGCATGTTATTATGCCAACATTTCTAGACATATGCATTGGCCACAGGACAAACTTTCCATGTCTCCACCCAAACTAGCTCCAGGGCTTTCTTATAGTGCCCATACATACATAGTGAATATTTTTAATATTATTTTTATTAGGCAAAACTTTCCAAGTCCAGATATACCAAACAAAAAAGGCAAAAGTAAAATCAACAAGGGCTTCAACAAAGTGTTACTTTAGGGGATGTGACACTAATAGAACCAGGATTTCTTCAATTAACTTTTTCTCATTTCTTTTTAAATTTTTGCCTTTCTTTTTTTATTGTACAAAACGCAAAACATTTATAGGGTGTGTTAAAGGGAATGTCCACCCCCAAAACTATAATCCCCCCCACTACTGGCCCCATTGTGTAGTGTAGTTTAATCCTTACCTTACATCCCAGCTCTATTTGGTTCTTCTGCTATCCCCCCATAAAGTCCAAAAAACCGCCCACCAGGAGTACTGCAGAGTCCATATAGGACTCTGCCTCCTGTCTCCCCTCCGGGAGAAGTTTGGCATGCGTACTGCAGCCCTTCTCCCCCTCCCTTCCCCACCCTCTCCCTCCTGATTTAGATTCCCTCCCCCTAGCTTAAAAACCTTTATATATAATATTCTCCCTGTCCCCCCATCCCCAACCGCTATAGTTTTAAGTTCAGAAAGTGCCCCAAATATTACTTACCTTCCCTCTTTCCTCCGCCGCACTGAACTCCCGGCAGCCGCGTCCGTGATTGGCCAGTCCCGCCCATCTGCTTGCATTTTCTCGCAAGCAGAGGGCCTGGCAGTGCGGCAGAGGAAAGAGGGAAGGCAAGTAATATTTGGGGCACTTTCTGAAACCTATAAAGAAACCTAGAAAACTATAGCGGTTGGGGATGGAGGGACAGGGAGAATATTATATGAAAATTTTTTAAGAAGGGTGGACATGCCCTTTAAGATTTTATATCCTCACATAGCCAAGCATACACACACAATTCCCACTATGCACCAACAGGCACACTTTTACTAGTCAAATTTAAAAAGGGACTCAGATAGTCACATTATAAATACTATATTTATGGAGCAGCACCACCTTATTTTAAAATATATAGTAGCATCAGGTCAGATATCATACCCTTTGATATATGCTTGTGAAGGTTCTCATTCATCCAGGTCATGGTATATCTGTTGTATTCAATTAGATCAACTGGACTTGAAGTTTAGTTCTTGAAGACGTTTCGCTAGTCATCCGACTGGCTTTCTCAATTCAGAATGACTTGTACAAGAATCTGTGGCAATTATGTACCCTGGAAAATCCCAATTAGCATATCACAGCCAGGTGTTAAGGGCGTGATTGGATAGTGGCTAAGGGGTGTTATAGGAACGCCCAGGGTAAGGTGTGAAAACAGCATTGTACATGGCAGACAGTTGGTGTCGAACCCCCACCACCTCTATTTAGGCTTGGTTTCTTTATTTTCACATAAATAGCCTGCTTGACACCTCTCTTGAACCAGTCACGTTCCTTTGCCAATATGTTAACATTACAATCTTCAAAGGTATGTCCTTTATCCTTAAGATGCAGGTACAAGGCTGAGTCCTGACCCGCAGAATGTGCTGGGCCATACGTTGATGCAGTTGCTGTTTGGTCTCCCCACATACAAATACTCGAGTATTCGACTTATACGCGAGTATATACGGTATATTATATATATATATATCCAAATATTGTTGGATGTGTGCAGCTCACCTTCTCCTTTGGTTGGCTGTACTGTCGATACGCACGGACGCTGGACCCACCTGCTTGCGCAGGCCACATAACATCTTTGGAGGTGCGCCACAGATAGTTTGCTGGTGCACAATGTTGGAGAAGCACAAGGGGCAGGAATACAAGATGAATTAAAAAAAAAATTAACTTTTGGTGAATTTGAGTTATCAATCCTGGGTGCTGAAATGCTGCCTTATCTTATCCAAAATCTTATCTGTTTGGATGCTTGACCCCCAAGCGACGCATGGGCGTTTTGGCTGATGGTCGCGTGTGCATGTGTCCGGTCAGGCACCGTTCGTTGATCTGTCATGGTGGATTGAAGAACAATGCCTGACCAAACGTATACACGTGTGATTATCAGTCGAAACGGCCATTCGTCTCGGGTGTGCACACATTCGCGTTGCCCATGGAATCATACATGTGTACGAGGCTTTAATGACAGTGACTGAAGAGCATATTTGAGAAACCCATTACTTTTATTGTTTACTAATCAGACATTATCCTTTAGATTAAATTACTGGAAATCAACTAAAAACTGCAATCAGACTGAAATATACCATGTCATCTACAAATAATCCACAAACATTTGTACCATTATGATCCCTTTACCTTGATCTTCCTCTCAGTAAATCGCTTTCCAGCATCAATTGACTCCTCTAACTGCTGTAGCAATGCTCGAACAGTGTCTGTTTTAGATAAGACTCCATTTTCAGTGCCCTTTTCAGAGTTCTTGGGTACTGGTGTGTGGCTGAGGGATGTGAGACTACTAATCAACCGCAAAGACAGTGATCTGATAAGTAACCAAATCCGCTCTTCCTCTAGTGACAGTCTTCTGTGTTCTTCCGATATGTCTCTACAAGAATATAAGTCACATCAGCAAATATCATTGGGATCCCAGCCTTGATTCAAACAGCACATTCACCATATGTGTCTTGCAACCAATCTAACTTTAGCGCTCCTTAAAGGGTATCTCCACTCGTTTTTTTATAAGTTTTGGGAATCCAGTTCTATTGAAGAACGGGAGGTAAAGGAGCGCATAGAAGACAAGGTCCGTCGGGACCTGTCAGACTACGCGCCGGGGAAGCGAGCGAGCGGGTAAGTTTCTTACCTTCTCTCCTGGCTCCTGTGTGTTCTATTGAAGAACGGAAGGTAAGGCACAGCTCCTTTACCTCCCGTTCTTCAATAGAACTGGATTCCCAAAACTTATAAAAACGAGTGGAGATACCCTTTAAGAAAAGAGAAAAGGGGCATTTTGGCCTTAAAAGGATGTTGTTGACTGGTATAAATACTATTGTAAAACCATAATAAATATAAAGGGTTATTCAATAAAAGTTCTTATCGTTAACAATGGTGCTAATTTTGACAGAGCCTATCAGATGTTAGCTTTCAAATGTTAAATAATATTGGATTGATGGGGGCAAAATTAGCACCATTTTTAAAGATAAGAACTTTTATTAATCTCCCTGATAATTTTTAAAACAATACTGGGACTGGACCTATTTTTTTAAAAATATAAGTACTTACATGCCCATTAAAAGAGACTTTTTATACTTATTTAATATGCTCTTCTCTGAAGCTGAAGGGGGACCCAGGCACATCAGAGTTAATTTCCTACTCCAAGGAGCAGAGAAGTGAGGCTCCTGCTCCGCCCCCTGGCCATAACACTTGTGGCAAGAAGTCAAACTACAGAAAGAACCAGCCGCATACGCGACAATTACTAGGAGGGTTGTGCCTCCTAGTAATAATTTTATCCCTTATATTATATATTTATATCTCCATAGGAGATTGCAGTTTTTAGGAGCTACCAATGTGGTGGGGGTATATGATATTACATATAGGAAAGTTGTATATGTATGTGTGTACTATCTCACTATTATCATTTAAATGACCATCAGTAAATGTATATAAAGAATAGCACTGACTTATATTATGTACAACACAAAATATACAAAATACATAAACTTACTTACAGAGCTGAGCTGAGATCCCTATTTGAACATGAAAGGGTCAAATGGCAGCTTAAACCACACCCCTGTGTCTGCTCCATGTGAAAGGAAGTGTAATCCAAAACAAGTTTCTGTCTGCTACACAGGATGTGATGTGTATTGTAATGGACATATACACTAAGGCTCCTTATATACCACCTCCAGCCTGCAGGTGGTGTCAGTGAGTGATAAAAGACAAGACATCCCTGCTCTCCATGGCTAGAAGGATAGAAAGTGAAAGTAGATTGTGGTGTGTGTTATGGAGAGATATTGACACACTGCAACACAAGATCCTTTGTAGAAGACCCTGTGTATAAGCTCCTGTTACCACCTGTTGGGAGGACAGATATTGGACAGACAATTTACCTTATTGGATACAAACTATGAGGCAACAGATAAGTGTACACCAACTTACAAAGACACACAATATACAGGCCTGGTCAATATATAAAGTGGTGCACCATAGACAGGGACACCCCTGATTACTGCACGTTATGTGGGGAACCTGTTTATGTGCACTGTCTGCTTTGTGCCAGACCACCAGAGTAACCCACTGTGTGCCATGCTACCCATAATCCTTCCATAAAGCAGTTATCTGGTACAAATTGGTGGCAGCGGTGCTGGTAATACCATTTATTCTCTCTGTTTTCTCTGTATGTATGTTCTCTGTATTAAGCTATGGAGGCTGCTACTGATAGTATTGATTTAAATCCTCCTGTCCTTGTACCTGCAGATGAAATTCCCCAATTAGACTCCGTAGCTCTACCAGGCCCAAGTGCCAAACCTATTTTTAAACCAGATCCATGTGATAGGGTAACTAGGGAGTGGACTGATTAGCTAGAACAATTTGAATTGGCAGACACTATTAATGGTTGGAATGAAGGTGCTCGCTTGCAAGTCCTTAGCCTTTTGGTTAGTGGTAAAGCCAGGCAGGTATACCAAGGATTTAATGTAATACTGAAATAAAAAGCAGTTATTGCTCTGAAGCAATTTTTTTTCAATTAGATCTGTATAAAAGAGTATATAAAGGATAAATCAATTTTTTTAGGTAAACTGGGAATGAGAAATATTTGTTTATACGTTAGATTATTAGGGCAATGCTAATATAATAACATAATGCTGTAAGGTACCTTTTGTTCTAATATGATGTACCATCACCACTTGCCAGGGTGAACACTAATAAGTATTAACCTAGCATTTTTAGTTTCAACCACCTTCTCCTTTGGCAGGATTGCCTAAGTCTACTCTCAGACCTGCATGATTATGCTATTTGGTTCCTCTGAAACCTGGTGACTGTTTGAGTAACGGTTTAAAATATACTTTTGTAAAGATTCTATATACACTATATCCACACATAGCAAAACATACACACACAATTTCCATTGTGCACCAACGGGCACACTTTTGCTAGTGTAATTATAAAAATGTATTTTCTCTTTCAGCCTCAGATGGACCCAGGCACATCGGGGGGACATCCCAAAGTTCAGCAGTAATAGGGAGGGAAAAAATTATTCCTTCGCATCCTTAAAGAGGAACTGTGGTCCAAAAATGACTTTAGGTAAATTGATAGGAATTGCTCTCCTGAGAGTTTTTGCAATTTATTTCCATTGTTTATTTTACATAGCTTTGAAGATATTTACATTTGTGTGTGTGATATGGCAGCAGCGTCACCAGGTCCCCTGCACTTCCTGCTCTGAAACCTGTCAATCTGCCCTGTGTCTCCTCCCCTTTGCAGCCCCCTTGGCCCATTCCCTTACAGCCCCATGTGGCCCCGCCCACCATGGGCGCCTAAGCCCCGCCCAATCTCAAGTGCCTAAGCCCTACCCACTGATGCCTAAACCCCGCCCACTCTCAGACGCCTAAGCCCCACCCACTCACAGGTGCTGTGGGCCACTCTGACACCCCCCTACCCCCCCGTAAACTCTGTGGAAACAGCCTTTTCAGGCAGAGTGAGAACTCTTCCTGAAAAGGCTGTTTTCACATAATGAGAGAGAAGGGCTTTAGATTCCCTTACCTTCTCTGCAGCTGCAGGTCCTTTACACAGCAGAGAGTAGGAGGGACTTCCTGTCTCCCTCACACACTGAGGGAGTCTGAGGCTGTGCTAGCCGGCGACACTGTGCAGGAGAAGCCTTAGGAATGTCACATGTCAGCCTCCCACCCATTAACTTTCTGGTCAGTCATTTCTTTATATCTTGGGCTGTGGAGCACGTAGAGAGGTGGTTAATGTCTCGTTTTAAAGGTAGGAAACTGGCCTTTCATTTAAACTCAACTTGTTTGGAGACCACAGTTCCCCTTTAAAGGGCAAGTCCAGCCCCAAAATGAAAACTTACATACATGTAGATCACCCACCAAAACCCTAAATGGTAATAGTTTGAAATCTGAAATACATAAGTCTAACCTGAAATCCTGCACAATATGCTTTTGCCCTGTTTCAGCTTCCAGGTTTATTTTCCAGTTAGCAACTGTCAGTTATGGATTTGACAGTTGACATCACAGCCAATGACTAAATGTTAATCCCCTGTCTGCCCCTTCTGAGCATGCCCTGGCTCAGTAAAGGCTCCGTATAGGTTTCTACATTGCTCAGTTTCCATGAGGCATCCAGAAGCATAGCAGGCATACAGTAATAAATTCATAGGACAAACTATGATATATCAAAATATTTTAAAGAGGCCATTCTTTCTAAAATATGTTCTTATGAGGGTGGAATTGTCCTTTAATGACACTTCTGCAGAGGCATCAAGTCTATAAAATTTTATGAAGGTCGTAATGGATGACTTTTGCATGCAACCCATAGAGCCCCCATGGCTATTGAAACTGGAGTGTGGCCATAGATTAGCACGACGGGCAAGAACCATAAGCAGAGCAGGGTCTATGGAGAAGGCCAACTCTGAGGCTCTTCGTATTAAGGAAATAACCAATAGAAAGACAGGATAAACCAGGGTTGAATAGGCGTACTCCTGGGAGGACAAATGTGAGCCACTCCTTGCAGAAAGGTGTGTACATTCCTTTTCTGAGCCAGCTAGTGATGGAAAAAGACTGATAGGGCAGATACCAGACACTTCAAGGCACACTAAGAAAGACCCTTGTCGACCCCGCATTGCAAGAAATGGAGAAGTCTGGAAAGCCCAAACAACTACCTTGGGAGGCCATGTTCCCTGCACCAGGATGCATAGCGTTGCCAGGCCTTAAAGGGCAACTGTGGTCTCAAAAAAGTTAGGGTTAAATGAAAGCCTGCAGTATTTCCTTTACACTGAGCCAACAGTCACATCTCTGGCTGGAGCCTGTGAGAAATTACATAGGGGTGAATGTTCAAACTTCCTGCTTCTAGTAGGTTGAGTGACATTGCCTGACCTCTGCCGGCCCTTTTCCCCCAAGGGAGAAGCATGCTCAGTTAAGACTTATTGCTGGGGAAATCAGGAAGTACCTGAGGAAAAAATTGGCAGTTGAGAAGGAGAGCCTATTAATGCAGACAGGCTGGTTACATGACTACAAGCTGGTCACATGGCTAAAAACAGGAAGAGTTCAACCAGGAAGTTACATTGCTGAACCTTTCCAGCAATAACTTCTCACAAATTTTATCATCTAGAAATGTGATTTAGGTTTTTATTTGAAGGTGTGATGGAAGGCTTTTTACATAATGATTACTAGTTTGGAAGAATTTGAGACCACAGTTACCCTTTAAAATAGATCCTTATTGAGGAGGGATTCCTGGCCGCCAGCATGGTTGGAATCACCGATGTTGGAATTGCCCGCTATCTTAGGATCTCAGATTCAGTTTCCAAGTGATATAGTAGAGTACCCTGAGACAAGAGGTTGGGTCGTTTGGGAGCTGTAGGCTGTCTGATGCCATGACTAGGAGGTCTGAGAACCAAGCTCAACGAGGCCAGAAGGGAGCAAGAAAAATGGTGGGGACTCCCTCTATCTTGACCTTCTTCAGTAACCTGGGAATCATTGCACATTGTGTTTGCACATAAGGTCAGAACCTTGCAGCTGCTTCTGGATACCATGGTGTCCACGTTTGGAAGGCCCCAGCGTTGCACCAGTTTGTAGAAGACTTCCGAGTGCAGGGTCCATTTGCCTAGGTCCACATTGTGGCGCCTGAGAAAATTTGAACGTACGTTCAGGACACCCAGGATGTAGACTGCTGAGAGGGCTTGAATGTAAAGCTTATGCCCAGGACAAGATCTGTTGCGTCTTGTCCATGGCCATGTTGCTGCGTGAGCCCCCTTGGTGGTTTAGGTATACCAATGTGGTGGCATTGTAAAGTTGTATTCAGACATATTCAAAAAGAGTAGGGCATTACGAATGGCCCTTAGCTCCAGCATTTTGATGGGCAGCACTGTCTCTCCAGGGGACCACTGTCCTTGTGTCTGGCCTGCCTCTGATAGAGCTACCAAGCCAAAAAGGATGGTTTCCGTCGTGACTACCATCCAAGACGGGAGGCAAAGACCTTTCCCCGCAGCACTAGCTGTGGTAGAGTCCACCAATGCAAGGATTGCCGGAGGTGGAGAGGAATGGAGCCTTGATCAGGTGGTCTTCCAGGTAGGGAAGATGAACACCCGAGGCACCATCACATAAAGGAGGGTGGTGAATTGTAAATGGACTTGACCCACTGTGAATCTGAGGAATTTGTAGTGAAGTGGCCAGATGGATATGTGGAGATATGCATCTTTGATATCCAAAGATGCTCCTTTCTCTAAAGTCAAGATGACTGTCTGTAAGGATTCCATCTTGAAGCTGAACTTTTGTACGTAGCAGTTTATGCCTTTAAGTACAGAACTGGTCTAAAAAGTCCATCCTTTTTGGGAACTAGGACCAGGTGTAAATAAAAAAAAAAGTGGAATCTGAGAGCGTGTAGCCGTGTTCTAGCACACGTAACGTCCAGGTATCTGTGGTCGGGTGTCTCCATTGGAAATGGAAAAAGCTCAGGCGTCCTCCCACCTGAACTGGAGGATAGCCAGGATTGCTTATATCTTGCTCAATATCCCCTGAAGGTTTCTCTTCCAGGGGACCATGATCCCCTAGGTCTTAAGGGATGTCGGGAAGGTGTGGTCTCAGAGGGGGCTTCTTGGCGTGGTTTGATGTTCGTGAGCAAAGCAATATTTGCTGGGTCATCTTGGCATTCAAAAGAAAGGTCTTGAAGCCAGACCTCTGAGGCTTTTGCCACCCATGCAGAGGCAAAAAATGGTCTTAGTGCTTAGTGCTGTGCCCCTTGCCTTCAGCAAGATCCCTAAAGGTCGCCGCCCTAAAGGTCACCCATAATAGTCTGGCCACTGGGGGGTCGACTATGGGGGGGACATACCCACTAGTCCACATCAAGGAGTTTTGGAACTGCTGACTGAGCTTTAATGGTTTTTCTGGAATCAACCACACATCTGAAACAATCTCCTTGAGTTGCCCATGAGATGGGAAACACGTGATGGTTTTCTTACAACTGGAGAATGGAAGTGCTGCGGGTTTCTGCTGGGTCTCTGTATTGGAAATAATTATGGCCCTTATGACTGTCTTGATTAGGGCATCAGTATCTATGGTCAATTGAAAATTGTCGGCTACTGCCTCTGGGTCTCTCTCGTCTTCCTTGGAGTATTCCTCCTCCTCTGATAGATTAACGGCTTCTGCCAGAGAGGTGGAAGGCGAGGGCTTGCATTTTTGGTGTCTGGGGCAGGTTTTTTCTGAAGCAGAGACTTTGCTGTAATAAGGAATAAGGTTTACTTATCTGGAGGAGACTTCAGCAATCAGATCCTTGTGGGCTGGTGCAGTGAATCCTCTTCTTTAGCTGCATCTAAGATGGCCACCACCATGTGGAGCTGGGAGATATACGCTTTGCCCCATTGTCAGTAGGTCAAGCAGCGCATGTTTACAGAGGCACTGTGGCATGTTACCCTTTTGCAGAGAGGGGAAAGCCTCCTGACACCTTTCTGGCGAAACAGCGAGGCGTTAGGCATCCTCTCCACCATCAAGGATGATTGTTCCCTAGGAAACGATAGTTTCCGGAAATGTTTGTTTCCATGTGCTAGGTGCGCTAGTGATTCTACTCCTGAGCGGACACTTAAACTGGAGGAGGCTTCCAGCGCCCAGGTGCTTACGGCCAGGGGGCGGGCCTTAAGAATTTCACTTGTAGGTATATGTTTATTTATATAGCGCCACTAGGGGACACAGCGCTGTACAATATAGAATACAAAAAGTTGTACAAGGGGGACAGTAAATAAATACATAAATATATAAATAAGTATGAGCATCACTAAATATACAAGTGCTTAAAACATGCAACAGGAGGAAAGAGGTCCCTGCCCCTTATAGCTTACAATTGTCTGCTCCTTGGGGTAGCAACTTAACCCCGATGTGCCTGGGTCCCCCTGAGGCTGAAAGAGAAAAGAAATGCTTGGATGTGTGTTTTGTGTAACTAAATCATTCTTATAAATGTCCATAAAGAATGTATGCACACAGAGTTGATATGCGACATTTAATTGTATATATTTCAGTTCATGTTAGAACCTGACTCATTTTGTCTCTTCTCTGTGCCCAGGTGCCTTAAAGCAACATTAATTAGCAATACAATTCTGCATAGAATTTAACAACATTATCATATCCACTTATGCTACTCCACAGTACACCTAGCATCACTTTAGCTAGAAGAAAACTAGGCAAAAAGGTGTGTATATTGCACACCTGCACTTATACCCATTCCTTTGTATCTGTATGTTACCCTCCTAACTAGATTGTAACCTCTACGGGCAGGGACCTCCTTTCATCTTGTGGCAAGGCTCTAGCATATGTTATATTTATATAATTTATATCTTTATGTAGTGAACTATTTATGTATTTGCAAATCTCATCAAAAGGTAAGTAGGCTGAGGTGACTAATTGTGCTGAAATAGGTGTACAAGCCCTAAGCCATTCTGTAAGGCTGGGGACGTACCAGACAATCCTTCTCCTTTAGAAAAATTACTTATTTAAAATAGGAGATTAATAGCATACCTGTCTTTTGGATCCCAGTTAAAGAGAACAGTAAGGTCCCTGTTATCACGTAGATCCTTCCATGGAATGTCATCTTCCTCTGGGCTCAAAGACATTGACTTGATACTTTCATCGAGACTACTGGATCTGCAGAGAAATCAAAACATGAAATACCATGTATACTTGAGTATAAGCAGAGGTTTTTTTAGGCTTTAAAAATAGCCTGAAAAACGAACCTCGGCTTATACTACGGTCACTTATCTCAGTTATGAAATTTGGAGGCCAGTCGCTCTGCATCTGCTAGGTGACATCACTACTTGACTGAAGACTGCCAAGGCAAGCTAACACTAAACTGGGGGGCTTTCGGGTGTGTGTGTGTGGAGGGGGGGCAGTAATCCCATACAGTTAACCCTAATTCCTTGCCACAGCAGATGTTTGGAAACTACAACTTCCAGCAAATAAAGCATGCTGGGAGATGTAGTTTCCAAAGATCTCGAGAGCCAAGGAATTGCGGGTTACTGTATGGGATTACTGTCCATTTAAAGGGCAACTAATTTCTCAAAATAATACAGAAACAGGAGGATGGTATCTATTGTTAAAAAGATTGCCTTCTGATTCTGTATTGTTTTGAGGCTTTAGTTGGACAGCAGATTTCCCATATAGTAGTCTGGAGTCCTGCATCAGGTCAGGTACCTGCAGGTTGGGTTCGGGTAACCCTCATTGAGTTGGTTGCGCGTCGGTAGAAGAATTCCAGTCTTTAAAAAAAACAACAAAAAAAAATTTTTGGTCTGTCTATGAAGAGAGATCTGTCTGTAAAACTGAAACTGAGAATACATTGTGTTACAAGACAATGTGCTGTGTGTAAAGCCCTTACACTAAATCAAACTATGGCAGATAAAGGGCAAATATATCTAGCTGCAAAAGCTCAGGTTCTCACTGTGTTTTTTGCTGGGTAAATATTGAGTTGTTAACAGATCTAATGTACCAGAGCAAGTGTCTGCATGGGGGCAGATGACATGTGATTTCATTGGTCTTTGTAAATCCTTCTGGCCATAATGATCTATGGGGATGTGAATGATTCTAGTGATGATAATAGCAATCAACCACTTGATGGAGGCTCAGCTAGAACTACAGCAGGTATGTGGACCTCCAGATGATTGACATTTAAAACTCCCAAGCATTGTACAACAGCAGTGCTGACAGGGAATGCTGGGAGTTGTAATTTTCAAAATATAACATAAATATCTACACCCATATAAAGGTGTAGATATTTCAACTGCAGCTCTACTCTACCCCCTACTCTGTTATGGTACCTGCTCATTGTAACTTTTACCCTATCCCATAATGCAAGTTTACACAGTGGGTGAATACTGAAATGTATAATACAGGACATAGTTATAAAATCGTAGATATGTAACCAGTAGATCTCCAGATGTTTGAAAACTATACCTCCCAGCATTCCTTGGCAATAGAGTGAATGCTAAACCACCTGGATAACTACTGGTTACCTATCCCTGTCACAGATCAACAAGAAAATAGTTGCAGATAAAGACTTAAAATGAGCGGAGGCCCGTGGGTAGGTAGAAGTTGGGGACAGCGGAGGCCCGTGGGTAGGTAGAAGTTGGGGACAGCGGAGGCCCGTGGGTAGGTAGAAGTTGGGGACAGCGGAGGCCCGTGGGTAGGTAGAAGTTGGGGACAGCAGAGGCCCGTGGGTAGGTAGAAGTTGGGGACAGCAGAGGCCCGTGGTTAGGTAGAAGTTGGGGACAGCAGAGGCCCGTGGTTAGGTAGAAGTTGGGGACAGCAGAGGCCCGTGGTTAGGTAGAAGTTGGGGACAGCAGAGGCCCGTGGTTAGGTAGAAGTTGGGGACAGCAGAGGCCCGTGGTTAGGTAGAAGTTGGGGACAGCGGAGAGCCCTGGGTAGGTAGAAGTTGGGGACAGCGGAGGCCCGTGGTAGGTAGAAGTTGGGGACAGCGGAGGCCCGTGGGTAGGTAGAAGTGGGGACAGCGGAGGCCCGTGTGTAGGTAAGTTGGGACAGCGGAGGCCCGTGGTTAGGTAGTTGGGGACAGCGGAGGCCCGTGGTAGGGAAAGTGGGGACAGCGGAGGCCCGTGGTTAGTAGTTGGGGCAGCGAGGCCCGTGGGTAGGTAGAAGTTGGGGACAGCGGCCCCCGTGGTAGGTAGTTTGGGGACAGCGGAGGCCCGTGGTAGGTAGAAGTTGGGGACGCGGAGGCCCTGGGTAGGTATAAGTTGGGGACAGCGGAGGCCCGTGGTAGGTAGAAGTTGGGGACAGCGGAGGCCCGTGGGTAGGTAGAAGTTGGGGACAGCGGAGGCCCGTGGGTAGGTAGAAGTTGGGGACAGCGGGAGGCCCGTGGGTTAGGTAGAGTTGGGGACAGGCGGAGCCCGTGGGTATGGTAGAATTGGGGACAGCGGAGCCCGTGGTTAGGTAGAAGTTGGGGACAGCGGAGGCCCGTGGTTAGGTAGAAGTTGGGGACAGCGAGGCCCGTGGTTAGGTAGTTGGGGACAGCGGAGGCCCGTGGTTAGGTAGTTGGGGACAGCGGAGGCCCGTGGTTAGGTAGTTGGGGACAGCGGAGGCCCGTGGTTAGGTAGATTGGGGACAGCGGAGGCCGTGGTTAGGTAGTTGGGAGACAGCAAGGCCCGTGGTTAGGTAGTTTGGGGACAGCAGAGGCCCGTGGTAGGTAGATTGGGGACAGCGGAGCCCTGGGTAGGTAGTTGGGGACAGCGAGGCCCGTGTGGTAGAAGTTGGGGACAGCGAGGCCCGTGGGTAGGTAGAAGTTGGGGACAGCGGAGGCCCTGGGTAGGTAGAAGTTGGGGACAGCGGAGGCCCGTGGTTAGGATAGTTGGACAGCGGAGGCCCGTGGTTGGTAGTGTGGGGCAGCGGAGGCCCGTGGTAGGTAGAAGTTGGGGACAGGCGGAGGGGGCCCGTGGTTAGGTAGTTGGGGACAGCGGAGGCCCGTGGGTAGGTAGAAGTTGGGGACAGCGGAGGCCCGTGGGTAGTAGTTGGGGACAGCGAGGCCCGTGGTAGTAAAGTTTGGGGACAGCGGAGGCCCGTGGTTAGGTAGTGGGGGACAGCGGAGGCCCGTGGTTAGGTAGAAGTTGGGGACAGCGGCACCGTAGGTAGAAGTTGGGGACAGCGGAGGCCCGTGGTAGTAGAAGTTGGGGACAGCGGAGGCCCGTGGGTAGGTAGAAGTTGGGGACAGCGGAGGCCCGTGGTTAGGTAGAAGTTGGGGACAGCGGAGGCCCGTGGTTAGGTAGTTGGGGACAGCGGAGGCCCGTGGGTAGGTAGAAGTTGGGGACAGCGGAGGCCCGTGGTTAGGTAGAAGTTGGGGACAGCGGAGGCCCGTGGTAGGTAGTTATGGGACAGCGGAGGCCCGTGGTTAGGTAGTTGGGGACCAGCGAGGCCCGTGGTAGGTAGTTGGGGACGCAGGGCCCGTGGTTAGGTAGTTGGGGACAGCGGAGGCCCGTGGTTAGGTAGTTGGGGGACAGCAGAGGCCCGTGGTTAGGTGTTGGGACGCAGGCCGTGTAGGTATTGGGGACAGCAGAGGCCCGGGTTAGGTAGTTGGGGACAGCAAGGCCGTGGTTAGGTAGTTTGGGGACAGCAGAGGCCCGTGGTTAGTAGTTGGGGACAGCAGAGGCCCGTGGTTAGGTATGGGACACAGAGCCCGGGGTAGGTAGTTGGGACAGCAAGGCCGTGGTTAGGTGTTGGGGACAGCAGAGGCCCTGTTAGGTAGTTGGGGACAGCAGAGGCCCGTGGTTAGGTAGTTGGGGACAGCAGAGGCCCGTGGTTAGGTAGTTGGGGACAGCAGAGGCCCGTGGTTAGGTAGTTGGGGACAGCAGAGGCCCGTGGTTAGGTAGTTGGGGACAGCAGAGGCCCGTGGTTAGGTAGTTTGGGACAGCAGAGGCCCGGGTTAGGTAGTTGGGGACAGCAGAGGCCCGTG
Organism: Hymenochirus boettgeri; assembly: GCA_019447015.1. Taxonomy (NCBI): domain Eukaryota; kingdom Metazoa; phylum Chordata; class Amphibia; order Anura; family Pipidae; genus Hymenochirus; species Hymenochirus boettgeri. The sequence goes on from CM033469.1 coordinate 313,803,621, forward strand.
GTTAGGAGTTGGGGCAGCAGAGGCCCGTGGTTAGGTAGTTGGGGACAGCAGAGGCCCGTGTTAGGGTAGTGTGACAGCAGAGGCCCGTGGTTAGGTAGTTGGGGACAGCAGAGGCCCGTGTTAGGTAGTTGGGGACAGCAGAGGCCCGTGGTTAGGTAGTTGGGGACAGCAGAGGCCCGTGTTAGGTAGTTGGGGACAGCAGAGCCCCGTGGTTAGGTAGTTGGGGACAGCAGAGGCCCGTGGTTAGTTAGTTGGGACAGCAGAGGCCCGTGGTTAGTTATTGGGGACAGCAGAGGCCCGTGGTTAGGTAGAAGTTGGGGACAGCAGAGGCCCGTGGTTAGGTAGAAGTTGGGGACAGCGGAGGCCCGTGGGTAGGTAGAAGTTGGGGCAAACGGAGGCCCTTGGGTGGTATAATTGGGGACAGCGGAGGCCCGTGGGTAGGTAGAAGTTGGGGACAGCGGAGGCCCGTGGGTAGGTAGAAGTTGGGGACAGCGGAGGCCCGTGGTTAGGTAAGTTGGGGACAGCGGAGGCCCGTGTTAGGTAGTTGGGGACAGCGGAGGCCCGGGGTAGGTAGAAGTTGGGGGACAAGCGGAGGCCCGTGGGTAGGTAGAATTGGGACAGAGCGGAGGCCCGTGGTAGGTAGAAGTTGGGACAGCGGAGGCCCGTGTTAGGTATTGGGTGGGACAGCGAGGCCCGGGTAGGTAGAAGTTGGGGACAGCGGAGGCCCGTGGTAGGTAGAAGTTGGGGACAGCGAGGCCCGTGGGTAGGTGAAGTTGGGGGACAGCGGAGGCCCGTGGTTAGGTAGAGTTGGGGACAGCGGAGCCCGTGGGTAGGAAAGTTGGGACAGCGGGAGGCCCGTGGTAGGTAGAGTTGGGGACAGCGGGAGGCCCGTGGGTAGGTAGAAGTTGGGGACAGCGGGCCCGTGGTTAGGTAGAGTTGGGGACAGCGGAGGCCCGTGGTTAGGTAGAAGTTGGGGACAGCGGAGGCCCTTGGTTAGGTAGTTGGGGACGCGGAGGCCCGTGTAGGTAAGTTGGGACAGCGGGGCCGTGTTAGGTAGTTGGGGACAGCTGGAGGCCCGTGGTTAGGTAGTTGGGACAGCGAGGCCCGTGGTTAGGTATTTGGGGACAGCAGAGGCCCGTGGTTATAGTGGGTGGGGACAGGAGGCCCGTGGGTAGGTAGATGTGGGGACGGGAGGCCCGTGGGTAGGTAGAAGTTGGGGACAGCGGAGGCCCGTGGGTAGGTAGAAGTTGGGGACAGCGAGGCCCGTGGGTAGGAGAAGTTGGGGACGCGGAGGCCCGTGGTTAGGTAGAGTTGGGGACAGCGGAGGCCCGTGGTTAGGTGAAGTTGGGGACAGCGGAGGCCCGTGGTTAGGTATTGGGGACAGCGGAGGCCCGTGGGTAGTGAAGTTGGGGACAGCGGAGGCCCGTGGTTAGGTAGTTGGGGACAGCGGAGGCCCGTGGGTAGGTAGAAGTTGGGGACAGCGGAGGCCCGTGGTAGGTAGTTGGGGACAGCGGAGGCCCGTGGGTAGGTAGAAGTTGGGGACAGGAGCCCGGGTTGTAGTTGGGACAGCGGAGGCCCGTGGTTAGGTAGAAGTTGGGGACAGCGGAGGCCCGTGGGTAGGTAGAAGTTGGGACAAGCGGAGGCCCGTGGGTAGGTAGAAGTTGGGGACAGCGGAGGCCCGTGGGTAGGTAGAAGTTGGGGACAGCGGAGGCCCGTGGTAGGTAGAAGTTGGGGACAGCGGAGGCCCGTGGGTAGGTAGAAGTTGGGGAAGCGGAGGCCCGTGGTAGGTAAATTGGGACCGGAGGCCCGTGGTTAGTTAGAATTGGGGACAGCGAGGCCCGTGGTTAGGTAGTTGGGCAGCGGGGCCCGTGGTGGTAGTTGGGGACAGCGGAGGCCCGTGGTTAGGTAGTTGGGGACAGCGGAGGCCCGTGGTTAGGTAGTTGGGGACAGCGGAGGCCCGTGGTTAGGTAGTTGGGGCCAGCAGGCCCGTGGTTAGGTAGTTGGGCGCAGGGCCGTGGTTAGGTAGTTGGGGACAGCAGAGGCCCGTGGTTAGGTAGATTGGGGACAGCAGAGGCCCGTGGTTAGGTAGTTGGGGACAGCAGAGGCCCGTGGTTAGGTAGTTGGGGACAGCAGAGGCCCGGGGTTAGGTAGTTGGGGACAGCAAGGCCGTGGTTAGGTAGTTGGGGACGCAGAGGCCGTGGTTAGGTATTTGGGACGCAGAGGCCCGTGGTTAGGTAGTTGGGGACAGCAGAGGCCCGTGGTTAGGTAGTTGGGGACAGAGAGGCCGTGGTTAGTTAGTTGGGGACAGCAGAGGCCCTGGTTAGGTAGTTTGGGGACAGCAGAGGCCCGTGGTTAGGTAGTTGGGGGACAGCGAGGCCCGTGGTTAGGTAGTTGGGGACAGCAGAGGCCCGTGGTTGGTATTTGGGGACAGCAGAGCCCGTGGTTAGGTAGTTTGGGGCACAGAGGCCCTGGTTAGTAGTTGGGGACAGCGAGGCCGTGGTTAGGTAGGTGGGGACCGCAGAGGCCCGTGGTTAGGTAGTTGGGGACAGCAGAGGCCCGTGTTATGTGTTGGGGCAGCGAGCCCGTGGTTAGGTGTTGGGGACAGCAGAGGCCCGTGGTTAGGTAGTTGGGGACGCAGAGGCCGGGGTTAGTATTGGGGACAGCAGAGGCCCGTGGTTAGGTAGTTGGGGACAGCGAGGCCCGTGGTTAGGTAGTTGGGAGACAGCAGAGCCGTGGTTAGGTAGTTGGGGACAGCAGAGGCCCGTGGTTAGGTAGTTGGGGACACAGTAGGCCCGTGGTTAGGTATATGGGGACAGCAGAGGCCCGTGGTTAGTTAGTTGGGGACCTAGAGGCCCGTGGTTAGTAGTTGGGGACGTAGAGCCGTGGTTAGGTAGAAGTTGGGGACAGCAGAGGCCCGTGGTTAGGTAGAAGTTGGGGACAGTAGAGGCCCATGGTTAGGTAGTTGGGGACAGTAGGGATATATTATGTAGGGAACTATAAACTATTAACCCTTTAGTCTTGTCATTAGGGGCCACTGTGTAAAAGTATAAAAGGGAGAGAAACCACGTGCTCAGCCTCTTTCTACTTCCTAGAGTTTCCCCAAAGGATAGGGGAAGAGCCTGGGGCCTCAAAAACAGGAAGGCCCAGATAGTGTGAGAGTGATACGAGCGGGGTAGCTATTGAGCAGCCTGAGCTCCAACAATGATATTTAGTAAGGACTAGAGTTCAGGGTTTACCACCTTTACCACATAGTGCCAGACCTATGTGGAGGGGTAGAAGATTCTACTACAGTGACCTGAGAGCTGGGGTGGCACCAACAAGCTGATTGTTATTTATGCTGTTTCCGATTCCTCTGGTTTGTTATTATTTATATGATATCGGTGATGTTCAAAGTATAGAGACGGTGAGATGCACTTCCTGTTATAGCTTTTATTGTGACATGCGGTGTACACAATGTTTCGGGGTCTCCCCCTTTCTCAGGTTTATATACTTTGAACATTGCAGTAACTGCAATGGCAGTTCTATACTTTGAACATTGCAGTAACTGCGGTGGCAGTTTGGCGAGATATAGCACCATCCATGTTTTATAGATAAAAAGGAGTGCGAGCAGAAACCACATACACAGAACCTATATGATACCTGTGCCATGCTACTTCACCTCTACAGTATTTTGCTACTTGAAATGCTTTATTAAAATTGTTCTGTTTATAAATAAGATACTGTTTAAGTTTGAGAACCACTGGTGCCCATTTATTGCATTCTTCTAGAGTGGTAGCTCAGGGCCCACTCCTGATAAATAAGAGTCTTGTGCACATAATCTGGATAAGGCTAACAGTTTCTAGAGAAATTAAGTACCCCCATTTTAGTATTGCCTTACAATTATATAAAGTGTACATTGTACTCTATACCAGGGAACTCCTACATGTGGGCTTACATTTGCTTGAAAAATATAACCTCCAGCTTTCCACTACAGCACTTACAATTTCAGATGGCATCCAGGGAGTTATAGTTTTCAGACATATGGATGCCTGCCATATATTTTAGTGGTATGGTATGTTTGTTCTTATGAACATTTTTGGTTATTTTAGGAAGAAAGACTAAAAGAGGGTCCGTTTTGTGGGTCGGGGATATAAATCGGATAGAAAAGCGGGTTGCGGGTCAGGTGCGGGTACGGGTCTGGAAAATTAGACCCATGCAGGGCTAATTCCCATCCAAATTGGGATACCCGACAACCCTGGCTGAAACCCATACAATGGCACTTTGTATTTTGTTCCAAAAATTTTAGGAGGACATATATGAAGCAATATCAGATGGATGGCCAATTATACAAATAATACACAGTGCAAATGTACATTTCCTCTATGCCATATTCTTATTTCATTGGCAACTCCATGCACAACAATTATTTTAGGATACCAATTATTGAATCATTGTATTATTGCATGTATAACCTACTTTAGACTATATTAATCCCAAAATTTGGATGGGAATTACCATTTAAACTGAGGCAAAGAGCATACACATTATATTACAAAACAGGCAAATGGATTTTTAATAGAAAACCCCATTTTCTTTTTTTTTTAATAACTTTTTTTTCCCAAATTTTTCAGTCATTGTTAAAAACAAAGAAATGAAGACATATTGATAAGATAGTGTTCACATTTTAACAGTTTTGGTTGACATGGTCTTCCTTACATTTATTTGTTGTCAGATTGGCTTCGATTTTAAAAGAAGATGGAAACATATTTAACATCATATATAATCGACATAGAATGTTCTAATCTAACAATATAAACTAGCCGGTGGGTTTATTGGGTTCACTTGTTCGGTTTGTCTCGGGTGGGGGATTTAGGGATGTTGTCTCCCCGGTTGGGGCCCGAGGGCGGAGCCACGCACCGCCTAAGCCACATTCATCAATACGTCCCATGGAGTCCATATCTTGACAAACTTGTCCATATTATCGTGGACCATAGCTGTTAGTTTTTCCATACTTCTGGTCTCAAAGATAGATTGTAAGAGGTTTGTTTCAGTGGGAGAGTTTTTCTGTTTCCAGTGTCTAGTGATTAAACGTCTAACCGCCCCTTGAAGAAAACCCCATTTTCAAGTGTGCTTGTTACAGTGTATGAATATTCACAAGAGATTTTGTATTGCTGTGCTCATTACACACAACATGAAAGAAAACTTGAACAGCACATAACAAAATCTAAGGGACGCACTCTGTTGAAATAAATTAATTTATTGTGATATTGCTTGTGTGCAAACCTGAAGAAGGAACACTCGAAACGTCGTGTGAGAGTAAGCTATATCACAATAATTTATTAACTTAACCAGACTGAGTGCATCCGTGGATTTTGTTGTTTGATTTTGTCGGGGGTCGTACATAGTGCCACAAGACAGCACCCCTAGGACTGTTAACAAAGGTGCGCAGTATGTGTTTTTAAAATTCATTGGGCAAGGTATCGCTAAAAAGAGATACCGAGCCTTTAACAAATCGTTAAATCAACTGTTAATTTTAGAACGGTTTAACGATCATTATCGTAAATTAACTATAGTAAATTACAGATAACTATTGGAAATCTATAATAACGAGATTGTAGGTTTAATTACTACCGCATGGTATTCTATGGTCAAATGTTCATTAATTAACGAACATTTGGTGTAAATGCGGACGTACATTTATGGACCCTGTTGTACATAACAGATAAATATGGCCCATTTTAACAGCACATGAATTAGTAAAAGAGTGGATTTAAATACATAAGAAAGGAAAACTTACATATCTGCTTCAAGTAAGAGGTCCAATAACATGCGTTCTGTGCGCACTTGTGCAAAATGTAACGAATTGTTCAGTCTGTTTCTAAAAGCAATGAATTCTGGGATTTTTTCAAAGGCTCCATACTTGTAAGCTTGGATGATATATTCTGAGGTCTGTAAAATACAAGAAAACGGTGTTCTAAAAAAAATGTAATATTTAAAATATATATTTAAAATCAATATCTATGATAAAATGAGTTATACTTTTGGGTTTCAAAAGAGAATAAGTGGCAATTATTCTGTATAGCAGTTATTTATAGGTATGAATTAAAGTGGGTTTTCCCATTCCTACAGACCAAGGTAAGGTAATTTTAAATAATACATTTAATGTGAAAGCTTTTCTCCCCAAAATGCCAAAGCATTTGAAGATACTTCTGTAGTATGTTGCATTTACATATATGTAAGAAGTTGATTCTGTAACTAAGAAGGCTTCCATGTTGTTGCCAGTACAACTCACAGCCCATGTCTTCACAGATCCTTGGAAGCATGCCCACCTATTGGCCCCCTGACCTTACTATTTACTGTCTCTATGCACACATTTTCTATGGAAGTCCCTGATAAGACCATAAAAGGCGCTTGTTACCTTGTAGTTTATTTTTCATCAAGCCTACCAGGAATATTACAAAATCACAAATTTTACAGTTTTTTATTTCTTTTTATTTTGCTTGTATTCTGTTCCTAGCAAGAGAGTTTAGCTCAGGTGTGGATTAATGTTTTACTTTTAGAAACATACAGCCCATAAGGATTTTTTTGTATGAAACACAAAAGGAATATTTGAGGGGAAAAAAGTTTGTTTTCAAATACAATCATGCATGGTTAAATCTGTTCTGTGACTTCAAGGGTCAGGATCGGCAGTAACATGATCTCTGCCTATTAGCTGCAGGTCCCTGTGCTGTAATATGATTGTCTGTCAGCTTCAGAGGGCAGGAAAGACTGCCGCTTGCTTAAGGTTCGTACACACGTGCGATTGTGGGTCCCGAACCGCACGATGTGCATGAACGTTTCGGACGATAATCGGCACTTTATCGGCCGAAATGGTCGTTAGTTCGGAGATCTGCCAATAAAGTGCCTACTCACAAAAGTTCGTTCACATTGTGCGGCGCAGGACCCACGATTGCACGTGTGTACGAACCTTTAAGGTGGGCATACACGGTCCAACATTCTTCCGATTTGTTTTTCTATTGCCTGAAACAAATCAAATACCCCTACCTTGTACCGGCAATCTTCTGTAGATTTCAGCTTGAAAACTATCATCGAATGTCGAAACAAGGCAGTAAGGATCACAGTAATTTTTTTTAAAGGTTTACTTTTTCCAATTTAGTAAAATCCTTAGATCATGAAATATTCATTAGTTAAATGTGATGAATTAACCTACTTACATCTTTCTGATTGGAGTGAAAAAACCTAAGGGCAGCGTTGCAAGCTTGGGATGCAGCAGTGTATTGGCCCAATGGTCCTGCAAACCGTGTCAGTAGGTATCTGTGGGTTTAGAAAAAAGTATTAAGGAACATCAGTTTATCCAAAACATTCATTCGGTAGACTACTCTAGAAAAGTGTAACATGCTCTTTTTACAGATGCAGCATTTGTGATTTTTCAGCTTAGATGAGGAAGAATTTATTTTAAAGAGCAACTGTGGTCTCAAAACAGGTTAGGGTTGAATGAAAGTTCTCTAGCACAAGATATGGGGAAGCACACTAATCAGGTGAATTCACAATAAATAGTTGGTGTGGTGGGGGTGTGCTTCCCCATATCTTTCTTGTGCTAGAGAACTTTCTGGCCCTTGGAGTGGAGGGATAGGGGAACTGCACCTATCTACTTGTCTGGCATACAGTCAACACCGCTGTGCTAGAGTGTTCCTTGAACTGTATAGGGTTGAATGAAAGCCTGCGGTATTTCCTTTAAAATTAACCGACAAACACATCTCTGACTGGAGCCTGTGAGAAATTACATTTGGGTGAATGTTCAAACTTCCTACTTCCAGTAGGTTGAGTGACATCAACTGACCTCTGCCACGCATTCCGCCTCGGGGGGAGAAGCATGCTCAGTAAAGACTTAATGCTGGGGAAAAAATTGACAGTTGAGAAGGAAAGCTTATTAATCCAGGCAGAGGCTGCTCACATGACTACAAGCTGGTCACATGGATGAAAACAGGATGTGATTTAGGTTTTATTTTGAAGGTACGATTGAAGGCTTTTTATATAATCCTTACTAGTTTGGACGAATTCAAGACCAGTTACCCTTTAAGGATAAATGTAAAAATAGGAAATTCTGGGTTGATGGAGCTGTAACTGAAGAATATTGGCAAAAAAAAGACCAAAACAAAAAAAAAAAACACTAAAAATATGTACTAATCTGCACACTCTACAGTCATGGTTGTGACTAGTGCAGATTTTAAGCCGAGACTGAGGTCCACGTGGGTAGAGGTGGCTGTTCAGCATCTATAACCCAAATCATGAACTTGCATGGAAGGGTTGACATTGGTGGTATTTCTTTTGTTTTCAATCTAAAACAACTATATAACATCTATGTCTATGTCAATACTTAAAATGGTTATTTTTTTTTAAAAAAACAAGCTTGAAATAACTCACCCAACTGTATCATGCTGAATGTGTTTAGCATCAAGGCTGGAATAAAGGTCCATTGCAGGTTCAAAAGCTCCAAGTGCACAGTAGATACGAATTAGCAGTAGTTTAAATTGGGCATTAGATGGGCTGTTACTTAGCCCTTCTTCTAAGAGGGTCAAGCAATGCCACACTGCCCACTCCTCGCCTAGATAAAAGCAACGGGAAAACTATAAAACAAGGAAAGTCAGTTTGCACTGAATTAGTTAATTGCAATTTGCTGCCTTTAATGTCCCTTAGCCCATTAAAGAAGGGAGATTATGTAACGCTGGCTATGCACTTTTAGATGTTTAATTTAATCTCATGAATGTTTAATTGGCTATAACATCTTCCTGTCTATCGGTTCTTACTTGCAGCGTTCCACAGCCAGATTACACTTTAAAGGGCATGTCCACCCCCAAAACTATAATTCCCCCCACTACTGGCCCCACTTTGTAGTGTAATAAAATCTTTACCTTACATCCCAGCTCTAAATGGTTCTCCAGTAATGTCCCCCCAAAGTCCCAAAAACTGGCCACCAGGAGGATAGCAGAGTCCATATAGGACTCTGCCTCCTGTCTCCCCTCCGGGAGAAGTTTGGCATGCGCACTGTAGCCCTTCTCCCCCTCCCACCCGCTTTGGCCCCCCCCCAGCGTAAATCCCTTTAAGCATATTATAGCCCATGTTCCCCCAGCCCCAACCGCTATAATTATATTCTCAGAAAGTCCCCCGATCATTACTTACCTTACCTCTCTCCTTCGCTGTTCTGAGCAGCCGGCAGCCGCGTCCGTGATTGGCTGCCTCTCAGTCAATCACAGATGCGGCTGCAGGTACCACCCCCTGCTTGCAGTTCCGTGGCATTGCGGTGAAGGAGAGAGGGAAGTTAAGTAATGATCGTGGGACTTTTTGATACTATAATTATAGTGGTTGGGGCTGGGGGAACATGGGCTATAATATATTAAAAGTTTCTATAAAGGGTGGACATGCCCTTTAAGATCGATGTGACAGCTGTAACGTTCATCATGAAGTGGATTGGGAAATCTAGTTCAGTGAACGTCGCAGATAAGTTACTAGTGTATGTACACCTTTACTCAACATAATTTTTTTTTCTCTGAAGCTAGCAGGGGCACCCAGGCACAGCATGAGTTAAGCACCATCATTCAGGATTGGACACAAAAGAATAAAGGGATGGTCCCCCTGCCGGCTTCAGAGAAAAAGATTTAAGGAGAGATCCCTTTTCTCTTTCAGCCGCTAAAGGGCTATGAAGTTAACAGGGTATATTTTAACCATATATACAAACATACAAAAGATAATCAATGCACATTCCTAGGCCCCATACAATATCATATTATCTGCACACTGGCATACTTTATAAACAACGGGGTTTTAGTATGCATTACTGTCATTAGCGCAAGAATGAGAAATGCAAAAGTTTGCTAATCATAATTGAAGTAAAAGAAATTTAAAAAGGTTAGACGTTAGGACCTTCCAGACTGGGGTTACCTTGACGTGGTTGAAAGGCTTTTCATTCATGTGATCACAATAATGTATACTAAAACCCCTTTGTTTATAAAGTATGCCAGTGTGTAGATAATATGATATTGTATGGGGCCTAGGAATGTGCATTGATTATCTTTTCTATGTTTGTATAAATGTTTGACCAGATCAGTAGCACTTCCGCTAAATGTAGTTGTAAATTAGCCTAATTGGAGTGCTTCCCCAATTCTTGTTTTGTACATTTTAAACATACCCTTATTGCTTTAGCACCCAAGCCAAGGCAAAAGTGGACATTGTGCAGGATTTCAGGTTCAACATATATTTCAGATTTCAAATTATTACCAGTTAGGGATTTGGGGGGTGATTTACCTGTATTTAAGTTTTCATTTTGGGGCTGGACTTGCCTTTTAAATAGACATTGTTGAAGACACTGTTTTGGAGAGGCCCACTCCAGTACAATTTGTACCAGATGGGAAGGAGGTAGCAGTTTGTTTGGGGCAGCCGAACAAGGACTTGGAGGGGTACACTTGAGCATCTGGATCTTGAAAACTGAGAGCCTGCAGAGCAGTTTTGATCAAGGCGTCAACAGACTATGCCATAAAGGATTTCTGAAGTAGAGAGAACTGACACATAACAGTCCAGCTCAAGCTAGTTCAGACTCCTGGGGACGTATTTCCTGAAGAACAGGGGGGATACAGACCACTGAAGGATTCTTGAAGAATGGCCATAGCCCACACAGGTTCCTGACTGGCAGGACCAGTCAGTGCAAGTAGGGATTTGTATGCAGTGCTGCATTAGATACACATGGGACCAGACTGTGCAGCTGACAACTCTTCTTGGCAAAAAACACAAAGATCAGAAACCGCAATGGGTGCAGTTGTTGCAACCCTGGAATGGGACAGGAGCTTATCCTTGCTAGCAATAGAGCAAAAAAAACAAGGTACATAAAGTTTTCCGTCCACAAAAAGAAGGGGGAAAAGGGAACTATTTTCCCAGGAAAGCAAAAAGGGAACGATTCCCATCATTGAAAGAGATATCTTTTGCAAAAAAATACAAAAAGGACAATCCCTATAGAAAAGGGAAGAAAGAAGAAGTGAGAACGAACTTAGCTATAAGGGGGGCAGTAGAATCTATTCAGCAGGACAATATACAGGAGGAGAGCACCTTGTTGTAGAAAAATAAAGTAAAAAGAAGGAAGTCCAGCCCTCTAGCTAATCAGAACACAGCCCAGTGAAAGGAAGCAGTTCAGCCAAACAGATTGCGGCTGTTGGGTAGAAGCCGGCATAGCACAACATCGGGAAGCATGGGCCTTCTGCTGTTCCATAAGCGGAGGGAGTCCCCGCACATTGTAGTAAATATAGAGGTATTATGTGTGGCCCCTCTATGGCATAAGAAGGCAACAGTCAGTTTTGAATGCCCTCACCGAAAGCCATGTTGCTCTGGTCTCTAGCAGGTACACAGCAGAGGAGAAAGCGGTCCTCCTCCAACTGGAAGTGGCTTCTGGGACAGCAAGTAGGTATGGAATAGAGGAGGAGCACCAGAGCCTTACTTTAACTTAAGTGTCTGCGCCTGGAGGATGGTGCTTAACTGCTGCTTTGCCTGGGTTGTCTTGGATCTAAAAGATCTCATGCTAAAGACCATGACATAACTACATATGTATGCTTAATTTGTGAAGCACTAAAGCAGGTACTCTGTGCTTTCTGTGCCATAGACTGTACACTGCACAAAAAATCTTTTTCCACATCGACTCAAAGCTGGGTACACACAGTACCTTTCTAAAATGTCACACACGTTTCCCATGACCGACTCCCTTTACTTTAGTAGAACATACCGTATATACTTGAGTAAAGCCGAGGTTTTTAATTTTTAAAATGCAGATAAAAGGCCGACCTCGGCTTATACTCAGGACATATCCGAAAAATGGCAAAAGGAGACCAGAGAAGCATGAGAAGTGAAAGAGGTACGGTACCTAACCGTGGAAATCAGCCTGATAGAACATAAATGATGGTAAGTTACCTTACTTCTTACACATCCCATGCACCTCCTCTTACAGTACATTACCGTACAATGGAGGAGCCTGTTATTAGGACTGGTAGGAAAGCCTTCTTCTTTTGGTGTCTATAATGGGTTACAGGGTTGGGCAGGAGCATTATTTATTTGAACTTGCCACTACAGATGTTTAGAAACTACAACTCTCAGCAACCAAAGCATGCTGGGGAGTTGTAGTTTCCGAACTTCTGGAGTGCCAAGCAAATGGGGGTTACTGTATGGGATAACTGTCCAGGGCAACTAATGCCTCAAAACAATACAGAATCAGGAGGATTGCCTTCTGATTCTGTATTGTTTTGAGGCTTTAGTTTCCCTTTAAATGGACAGAAGAATTCCCATACAGTAATAGCCATACTGGATTTGGCAATTACTATATGGGACTACTGTATGGGAATTCTACTGTCCATTTAAAGGGCAACTAAAGCCTCCAAACAATACAGAATCAGAAGGCAGTAGTGATTATAATTTCAACCCCCGGCTTATACTTGAGTCAATCGTGGTTTCAACATTTTTCAGGCAAAAATAAGCACCTCGGCTTATACTCGGGTCGGCTTATACTGAAGTATATACAGTAAGTTGTTGGAGCCTCTCAGAAAACCGTAACCACTCCGGAATTGCCAAAAATATAATTGCGTTTATTGTGCTAATACAACATGTTTTGGACATCTAGTTCCTCTCTCAAGTTTCTTTTCTAGCTTCCCTATACGGCCAAAGGAAGTTTTTCGAACGTAACAAGTGATCCCGACGGGGCACACTTGCAGGTGTTGGGAATGCTCATTTGTGTGGTACACAACAGAATCATCATTCCCGTTCATAGGTGTACCCAGCTTAAGAGGTTAAACTAACCAAAAGTGATGATATGTATATACTAGGCTATATTAGCACTTATTAAGTACCGTATATACTCTAGTATAAGCCGTGATTTTCATGCTTTAAAATTAGCCTGAAAACCTAACCTCGGCTTATACTTGGGTCAAGTCTTAATTTAGATCCAAATGATGCAATTGCCGATTGTAATCAGTAGATGGCGTTAAAAAAAATCCTTCCCCGGCATTGAAAGTTACAGGAGCTGATCTGCCTTTACATTCCTTCCTGCAGTCTGGCAGCTGGACTCACTCAGCTCACTGCTCATCTGGAAGCTGTAAATCTGATGGGTCTTCTCAGTTTCAGGCAAAAAATGGCTGCTAGGTTCAGTGCAAATGACAGCTTGAAACTACAGCTCTCAGGTGACTTTTTTCACTATGGGGGCCAGAGTGCCCTTCACTGTATGGGGGCCAGAGTGCCCTTCACTGTATGGGGGCCAGAGTGCCCTTCACTGTATGGGGGCCAGAGTGCCCTTCACTGTATGGGGGCCAGAGTGCCCTTCACTGTATGGGGGCCAGAGTTTGCCCCTTCACTGTATGGGGGGCCAGAGTGCCCTTCAGTTATGGGGGCCAGAGTGCCCTTCACTGTATGGGGGCCAGAGTGCCCTTCACTGTATGGGGGCCAGAGTGCCCTTCACTGTATGGGGGCCAGAGTGCCCTTCACTGTATGGGGGCCAGAGTGCCCTTTACTAGGAGAATTGTAAATGATGGCAAGCTTAATTAAAGTTTATTGAACATTGCCACTCCACATGTTTAGAAACTACAACTCCCCAGCAAACAAAGCATGCTGGGAGTTGTAGTTTCCAAACATCTGGAGTGCCAAGGAATTGGGAGTTACTGGTACTGGATTTGGCTATTACTGTATGGGACTTCTGCTGTCATTTAAAGGCCAACTTAAGTTGTTAAAGGAATCACTCCTGATCATAGACTGGGGGGGATTTGTCCCTAGGTAAGGATATGGAGCAGAAGTGGAGCACTTTTAAAGGGATATTAAACAGTTACATTTCTAAATTTATACCTTTAGGGAACAAGTGTAAAAAAAATAGGTCCTCTCCTACCTGGCTTAATGCCCAGGTAAAAAGGGAAATGGAAAAAAAGAAAAAGGCCTTTAAAATTTTGAAATTGGAGGGAACCGAACAGGCTAACAGGGGGTATAAAAGCTGTAATAAGGAGTGCAAGAAAGCAATTAAAATTGCTAATATAGAAAATAAAATACGGATAGCAGAACAAAGCAAGTTTAACCGCAAAATGTTTTTTAAATATATCAATAGTAAAAAGATGAGGACAGAGAATGTGGGACCATTAAATAATGGGGCTGAGTTGGTTATAGAGGATGCCGAGAAGGCTAATTAATAAACAGTTTTCCCCTCTTTATACAGTATAGAGAATCCTAGTTTTTATGGTGAATACTGTAATAATATGAAGGGTATAAAAGAGGATTTTTATGTCAGACTCACCTGTAAAATCCTTTTCTCTTAAGCCGTAAGGGGGACCCAGGTCAACGTAGGGGTTAAGCACCCTTTCTCCAGGAGCGGACACTTTAAAAACTGTAAGACTGAGGCTCCAGTGCTCCTCCCCTCAGTACAATACACAGAGCACCGGAAGCCTCCTCCAGTTGGTCCCAAAGAGGAAGCGTAAGCCAAATATTGAAAAAGGAGATAGTACAATAACAAGGAAATAACAAGTAAACAGGCGAAAAAACATGCCAAAAAAACAATCATGTCAACAACAGGGAGGGTAGTACCTGGGTCCCCCTTACGGCTTAAGAGAAAAGGATTTTACAGGTGAGTCTAACATAAAAATCCTCTTTTCTCTTACAGCCTCAGGGGGACCCAGGTCAACGTAGGGGACGTCCCAAAGTCCCGAATTGAAGGGTGGGTAATCATAAACTAAGAATCCCACTTAGATCTCCGCAGTTCTAAGGATGGAGGTGCCCAAGGCAGTATCCTTGTCTGCGAAAACTTGGAGACGATAAAATTTGATAAAGGTGGAGATAGACAACCAAGTTGCTGCTCGGCATATCTGGTCCACCGAAGCGCCATGTCGCGCCGCCCAAGAGGCTCCAACCGCCCTAGTGGGCCGTAACCCGCAAGGGAGGAACGGCCCCAACTGCCAAATAGCAGCAAACGATAGTAGATCTAATCCACCTAGCCAGAGTTTGTGGAGAAGCCCTGGACCCCTGACGGATGAATGAACAGAGGCGGGGAAGAACGGAAACCTTCCGTGCGAGCCACGTAGATCCTCAGGGCCCTCACTACGTCCAGACAGTGCAAATCGCGCTCTTTGGAAGAAGACGGATTCGGAAAGAAGGTCGGAACAATGATCTTTTGATTGATATGAAAAGCCGAGACCACCTTAGGCAAAAACGAGACATGAGGTCGTAGAATAGCCTTGTCCGGGTTAATTGACAGACACGAGGGATCCACAGATAAAGCAGCTAATTCAGACGCCCTCCTGATGGACGATATGGCCAGCAGAAACACCGTCTTCCAGGATAGAAGCGATAAAGGAATCGATGGTAAGGGTTCAAAAGGAGGTCTTTTGAGGGCCCTGAGGACTAAAGAGAGGTCCCAGGGTTGAACCGGGACACGAATGGGAGGGCGCAAGTGAGTAACTCCCTGCAGGAAAGTCTGGATATCCTTCCTGTTCGCGAGCTTTCTATGAAAGTAGATTGAGAGGGCGGAAACTTGAACCTTGAGAGCGCTGAGCGATAAACCTCCGTCATAGCCTTTTTGGAGAAAACTAAGGAGTCTGGACAGAACAAATCTGGAGGGAGGAAAACCCTTGGAGGAGCTCCACATCACATACTTCTGCCATATCCTGTAGTAAACCTTAGATGAAGACGGTTTTCTAGCCGCTAACATGGTAGGTATAGCCGATACAGGTATCCCTCGCCTTCTCAGTATGGCGGACTCAAGCGCCACGCCGTTAAATGAAGTCGCTGAAGATCTGGATATTGGAAAGGTCCTTGTACCAGAAGGTCTGGTCGTAATGGAAGAGGCCACGGCTCCCCGACTGTCATGGATAGAAGGTCTGAGAACCAAGTCCTCCTTGGCCACTGCGGTGCGATGAAAATCACCTGTGCTCGTTCCCGTTTGACCCTTTTTAGAAGCCTGGGTATCATAGGTGTTGGTGGAAAGATGTAGCCCAGCTGAAAATGCCAAGGTGCTACCAGAGCATCTATGTAGGCCGCAAGAGGGTCTCTTGTTTTGGCACAAAAGGTCAGAACCTTGCGGTTGGTTCGAGAGGCCATCAGGTCGATGTCCGGAGTCCCCCATCTCTGTGTCAGTTGATCGAACACCTCCGGATGGAGAGCCCATTCTCCCGGATCGAGTGTAACCCGACTGAGAAAATCTGCCTTCGTATTGAGGACTCCCGGTATGTATATTGCCGATATAGCCGGTATGTAGAACTCTGCCCAGGTTAGTATTCGATGCGCTTCTTTCATTGCCAGATCGCTTCTCGTGCCCCCTTGATGATTTATGTACGCCACAGCCGTGGCGTTGTCCAACTGTATTCGAACATTTTTGCCCGTCAGGAAGACTGTCCAGTGCGACAGAGCTAGGAATATCGCCCTTAGTTCTAGGACATTGATGGAGAGTAGAGCTTCTTCCCTGGTCCAAAGACCCTGGGCTTTCAGAGAGTCGCATACCGCTCCCCAACCCCGGAGGCTGGCGTCCGTTGTCACCACAGTCCATGTGGGTGGACAAAGGGATTTGCCCGCTGCCAAATTGCTCTCCTGGGTCCACCAAGTTAGGGAAAACCGAACTGGCTGTGGGAGGTGTATGTAGGCATCTAACGACTGCAGGGACTTGTCCCAAGAATGAAGGAGGTGTCTCTGGAGAGGTCGAAGATGGAAAAGTGCATATGGGACTGCTTCCACCGACGACACCATTTTGCCCACTAATCGCATCGCTTGACGAATAGTGATTTGATGGGAGGACTGTGCCTGAGTGGCCAGCTTCTTCATCGATTCTATTTTGTCCCGGGGAAGGAAAACTTTGTGGTTCGTTGTGTCGAAGAACATCCCCAGGAAGATTATGTGTGTTGACGGAATCATGGATGACTTTTTCTCGTTTATGACCCATCCAAAACGGGATAGTATCTTTGTGCACTGAGATACGTGCTGTTGCGCTAGCTGGAAGGATGCCGCCCTGATCAGTAGGTCGTCTAGATATGGGATGACGAATATTCCCTGAAGCCGGAGGAAGGCCGCTTGACAGGTCATGATCTTTGTAAATATACGCGGGGCTGAAGCGAGGCCGAAAGGCAGAGCTGTGAACTGAAAATGTCGGGCGCCTATGGCGAATCTGAGGAGACGGTGATGACCGTTCCAAATGGGTACATGGAGGTACGCATCCTGAATATCCAGGGAGGCGAGAAAGTCGCCCGTCTCTAACGCCAATATTACCGAACGTAGAGACTCCATTTTGAACCTGATTTTCCGTACATAGATGTTTAGAGCTTTTAGGTCTAAAACTGGGCGAAACGTTCCGTCCTTCTTCGGAACCAAGAAGAGATTGGAATAAAATCCCCGAAATCTCTGATCTCTTGGGACGGGGGCAATGACCCGTGCATGGAGGAGAGATAGAATGCAGTGATTGAGGATTTTTTGGCGTTTTGGGCATCTCGGAATGCGGGAAGGAAAGAATCGGGGAGGAGGAGGAGAAGAGAATTCTAATCGGTAGCCGTTGGTCAGGGTATTCAACGTCCAGGTGTCTGTGGACGGCTGTTGCCACTCTCTGAGGAAGAAGCGGAGTCGGCCCCCGACCTGTAGAGGCAGAGGATAGTCATGCCTGCTTATTCTTGTCTCCTCCTGTTCTGAAGGCTCCTCGTTTAGAGGGCCAGGGGGTGAGTGGCCTTTGTCCCTGGCGGTTAGGGAAGGAAGGACCAGGCTCTGTCTGCGTACGGTGTGGGGTGCGTGAGGCTCTAGAGGAACGAAAGGAAGGAGAACGCCGAAAAGATGGAAAGCGGCGAGCCCTGTTTTGCGGAAGGAAGGTGCTTTTGCCTCCTGTAGCTTGAGCGATTATCTTCTCCAGTTCGGGTCCAAATAAGAGGCGCCCCAAAAAAGGAAGGTTGGTAAGGGCTTTCTTGGATGCCCGGGTCTGCCGCCCAGGCTTTTAGCCATAAGAATCGCCTGGCTGCGGTTGCGGCCGCTGATGATCTAGCTATAAGTCTGCTAGATTCTAAAGCCGCGTCCCCAAGAAAAATAGCTGCATTAGATACTGGGAGTGTCACTAGCTGTATTGCAGGGGGAGTGCTGGGAGACAGAAGGTGTATTTCAGAGGGGATGCTGGGAGTGTCACAAGCTATATTGCAGGGGGGAGTGCCCGTCTAACAGTTACATAGTAACATAGTATTGTTGGTGACATAAAGACTTTAGTCCATCCAAAATGTCCAGAGGTTGTATAAATAAATATGGCCATCCACTCCAACATTTATACCCTACCCGATATGCCCATCTAGCAGTTACATATTAACATATCTTTTGAGGTTGAATAAAGACATACGTCTATCTCGTACAACCTTTGTACCCTACCCAAAAAATGCCTGTCTGACAGTGACATAGTAACCTATTACCGGTATTATCAATTTTATAAAGACTTACATCCATCTAGTCCAAACGTTAAACCCTACCCGAAATGCCCATCTATCAGTTAAATAATAATATAGTATTGGAACTTTTATATGGACTAATCTTTGTAGCCTATCAAAATTGTATGTCTAAAACACATTATATGAGTAGCACATATCAAACATATTACAATATTTTTTAAAAATCACTAATAAAGATATACATAATAATAAGCAATGATCTAAACTGTCATAAAAACACACACACACCAATCATAATAAAATTCATATATACACATACAAATAAAATACACAAACATACATGAAAAAAAAGTTTGGTCATGCAGTTAAAAAATACACACAATGAATAAAAAATAATTTCATTTGGATTAATTTATAAAATTCATTACTGTAGAATTTATAAATATTAAAATAAAAAATGTATTGTCAATCAATATAAATGAAATATATAAATAATCTTAATTGTATACGGTACATGCATAGTCATGTATACAAAGTGTACACAAAGTACTACAATATATATAATAAAAAATGAATGTATATAATGTATAATAAATTATGTAGATTTAATTATTTGAGTTAATGTGAATATATATAAACTGTAAACAGTAAAAATAGAAAAGTTTTAGATTATTTCATTTGTTATTATTTAATTATTTAATCTTGTTCCTTTAAAATAAAATGTAAATTATATATCCAAGAGACTAACCTGTGCACAACCTGAGGACAAAGGACTCTGCCCCTGCCATAAACATTACCCTGCCATAAACAGACCCTGCACCTGCCATAAACATGCCCAATACATACATTTTGTAGAGACAGATCATCAGAGCGGGTTACAGCAGCGCAGTTGTTGTCAGTTGTAGCCATGGGAACGTCGCGCGTACACTCCTATTGGCCGTCGGCAGCAGATGTGGGGTCAACCAAGTCCCAACTACGAAAGTGACGGAAGTGCGCATGTCCAACAGGAGAGTGCGCACGTCGGGTACATAACAAGTAGGCGGCATGTCAGAGACAGGGATAAAACGGCAGTACAGCATTCCGGTTGGCAGAGGCAGCAGATCGGAACAAATATGGCACAGATGAATCTAATATTCCAGGTATGGGTTAATGTTACTAAAAACTACTATATTAGCCAATGTAGTTTTTTTCAGTGGAGATACCCTTTAACAATATGTCCTCAGGTCCGCTGCCTGGGAATAACGCTAGATTCCGATCTTTCCTTCAAATCCCATGTTAATTCGCTTGCCAACTCCTGTCCGCTCCAACTCAAAAACATCTCCTGAATTCGACCCTTCCTATCAAATGAAGCTACAAAAATCCCATTCCATGCCCTAATTATATCCTGGCTAGACTGCTGCAACACACTCTTTACCAAAACCACCGCCTGGCACCAATTCAATCCATCCTCAACTCTGCTGCCCAGCTCATTCATTGCTTTTCTCGCTTCTCTAATGCCTCTGTCAGTCCCTCCACTGGTTGCCCATCACGCAAAGGATCCAGTTCAAGCTGCTTACCTTATCCTATAAAGCACTATCCAATACAGCCCCTCCATATATCTCAGAGCTGATCCACCGACATGTCCCAGACATAACCTCTGCTCTGCAAATGATCTCCTCCTCTCATCCACCCTTGTCACCTCTTCCCATGCCCGTATTCAGGAGTTTGCTTGTGCTACCCCTCTGCTCTGGAAATCCCTTCTTCCCGTCTGTCCATCACTCATTGTCTCTTAATACCTTCAAACGTAACATTAAACCCACTTCTTCAGGCAAGCATATAACCTGGTCTAGACATTGCCCATCTGACTACCCAATATGATCCAACCCGCCTTTCACGGTCCACTGCCAATCTATTTACAGCCTACAGATTCCCACAGCCTTATGTCTCACCCCCATATCCTGCAGACTGTAAGCTCTTTGGGCAGGGTCCTCTCTTCTATTGTATCACGGTATTGCTGTAAGAAACTCATCACTCTGTTTACTTATATTATGTATTACCTGTGTATGTAATATGTATGACTTTGTATAACCTGTATGACTATGTAATTGTAAAGCGCCATGGAAGATGTTGGCGCAATATAAATCCATAAGAATAATAATTATAATAATAGTTGTGTATAAAATTGAGGCTCGATACTGGTTCTTCTTAAGGTTTTAATCCTCCATCAGCAGAGCATTCCACCAATCTCCTATACATTTGTAATTCCAATGGTAGATGTGGAGAAACCAAGATTAGGCACAGACTAGGCTGTGAATACAACAAATTATGCTTTACACAACATGTTTCAGGCGGCAAGCACCCTTTATCTAGTGCAAACCAAAGTGAGTTCAGTTTCCAAATATAGTGACATAACAGGAAGCTTGTTTCAACAGACCATCCCTTCTAATTCCCTTTAGATTTGAGTTAGGGTAAAGGTCAAGTAGTCCAGCAATCCACATTTATTAATAAGACAAGATTTTAAAATTGATTAAAATAACCTTTGGTGTATCCAAAAGTGCTGCAACCCTTGTGTGCGATGCAGAATGTCCATAAAGTGCAAATATTGGTGGTCCTCAACGAAGATAACTTGTGCCAAAAGAAACATGTTATGTATCTATCATTGGAATTACATGTGTATTCTCGATAGGTTTCCACAATGTTCATTCAGATCCATTAGGCCTAGTAGCCTCAAAGGCCCTTTTGAATAATTTCTGGCTTTCTGAAAACAGAATTTAGCCTAATTTCATAGTATACCACAGGATGTGCTTTGTCTCGATCCTTAGGAAAACGCTTCCATACACTGATTTCAGGTTCATACACTCAAGCTAGTGCTATCAAAGAGTTGATTTGTTTGAGTTAATTTTTGACTGGACAAGTCACTGCAAAAAAAAAACCTGTAATTGTGAACCTATATGTTGATTTCTTGGCTCAATTAATCATTACTATGCTCTCAGAAGCAAAGAGGATGCAACTGAAAAAGCAGCTGTAATCTTCCATTTTGGCTAAATTAATTCCAAATTTATTGCAGCCAAAAACTATAAAAAATGTATTTATTTTTCTTTTAGAATTCTTATAGAGCCACCAGCAAACAAAAATTTTAATTGTACCATTGTAATTTAAATAAGATAAAACTAAGTTCTCTATTTAGCTGGACAAGAGCCAAAAGACAAGCTTTTTGAAGTAGAATAAGAGCCACAACATTGTCCCAATAGACAAAGCATGTTCACAAAGATAAAACAAGCTGTGTCCCACCTCTCCCTTTGCTGTGGCTGCTGGTCGATTTTCCAAATTAACCTGTGGGTACTAGGGTTCAGCTCCTATAATCCACCTCTTTGATATTGTGTAGAACAAGTAACCCATTAAACTTCAAATGCTCTCTAGTGCGCAGCAGATCAAAACAAGGAAACAGCAGCCTAACCCCCCTAGAAGCTGACAGCCAATCATATTAGAGCAGATCCTTCCTCTCAGTCAGCGTGAATTGTTTGTTTTATGTATTCTCCTTTCCCTGAAAAATTACTGGCTTTTCATTGTAAAAACAAAAGTAATCTTTGCAGTTTATTTCCTATCAAGCATTAAGTAGAAAAAAGAAAATCCATAAGTAAATCTGGGGATTTGAATCTGAAACATCATGGGTTGAGTCTTTCTAATAGTAGAGCATTACCCTGCTACACCACCAATGTTTATGCTAAGAAAACAGGTATATTTAGAAACTTTATCTTTTTGCAACAGAATGAAAGGAAAAACAAATGCAGTAAAATTAGCCGACTATCTTGATTTTTTCCTGGTAGACTATCTGTAATGCAAGATGGCTGGAAAATGGAAAACTTAAGTCTCCAGACAATAGACAGAGCACATTCACAAACATACAACAAGCTGTGTCTCACCTCTCCCTTTGCTGAGGCCATTGGGTGATTTATGAAAATAACCTGTGAGTACTAGGGGTCGGCTCCCACAATCCACCTCAGCTGGGTAAGCCCCCCGCTAAGTGTCTGTGTACAGGCACATGCTCTGTAGTGCTCAACATATCAAAACAAGGAAGTTGTAGCCTTGCTTCCTAGAAGCTCACTGCTAATCACATTACAGCACAGAGATCCTCCCTCTCCCTGACACTGAACAGGGATTTCAGTGTTCTGTTTTCAAACACATTCAGTGCTCCTGTCTTAACAATTATATAATTCTTTACTTTTCATACAAAAAGAAAAGTAACCCTTGCAGTGTGTTTTATAGATAGCATGGATGTAAGAAAAGGAACACTAACATTTCAGCAAAAAAAATAAAATAAAAATGAATGTAAGTCTGGGGAATAGAACCTGCAACTCATACATTTACTCTGTCTTGCTAAAAGCTGAGCTCTTAAAGGACAACTATACTCACCTCACCCTCGCTCCTCTTCCTCCATAGCTGCATAGTACCCAGGGTGAGGACCTAAAATCGCTAAGTCCTCACCCTGGGTACTTTCCCTAACTCCTGCACTACTTACCGCAAATCTGCTTCGCCGATCGCTCCATTCCTCCGCTCTTCCTGCTTCAGTGACAGATCGCGAGGCAGCCAATAGGAAGATACGCTCTGCAAGGGGGTGTGTCTTCCAATTGGCTGCCTCGCGACTGTCACTGACAGTAGAAGAGAGGTGGAACAGTGTGGATCGGCGAAGCAGATTTGCGGTAAGTAGTGCAGGAGTTAGGGAAAGTACCCAGGGTGAGGACTTAGCGATTTTAGGTCCTCACTCTGGGTACTATGCTGCAGTGGATCGGGGAAAATGTGAGTATAATTGTCCTTTAACTCTATGCTAACACAGATATGATATGCCATTGATACATGTAGAATATTTTAGGAACATAATGGAAACAAAAAATAATGTTAAATCTGGGGATTTGAACCGGAGACCTTCTGAACTGTGTGTTTCTTAAACTGGCATCTTACTAGGTGAGCCACCAGTGTAGAAGCTGGGAAAACATGTATATTTAGAAGCTTTATCTTTTGCTTGGAAGATAATTGAAACAAAAAAAAAAGGTAAGTCCAGGGTATTGAACTTGTGACCTTCTGAACTGTGAATCTTTAAATCTGGTGACTTACCCCAAGCGAAGAATTAAAAAAAATTTCCCTGATAAGACTTTAAATGCTGCTTGTTACCCTGCAGTTTATTTACCAGCAGCTCACACTGACTAGTAAATAAATTGCAGGGTAACGAGCGGCTTTCAAAGTCTTTTCAGGGATTTCCATATTGGTGTATAGAAAATACTCTGTGCATAGAGACAGTGAATACTGGGGTCAGGGGGCGTGGTTCTTTGACGACTTCATGGGCAGTGGGTTGGAACCCTTATTTACAGAATCTATTTCTCACATGTACTAAATGCATCTTACTAGAGAAGAATCTTACAATGTACAGGTGTTCTGGGGAGAAAAACTTTCACATTAGGTTTTTAAAAAAATAAGTTTAGTTCTCCTTTAACTGCAGGGTAACAAGCAGCTTTCAAAGCCATATCAGGGACTTCCATAATGATGTGGAGACATCTGTATAAAAAATATGTGCATTCAGACAGTGAATAGTGGGGTCAGAGAATGTAGCCAAAAGGTGTTACATGTTCACAAGGCTCTTACAGAATCTTCTTCTTACATATACATAAATGCAACGTACAAGAAAAGAATCTTAAAATGTATAGGTATTCTAGGGCTTTTTAATTGGTATATAATGAAATTTAGTTCTCCTTTAAATCACCAAAACATCCTCTTTATTCTCTTACCTGGAAGGGGAGGTGTCAGGAGCTGATTGGACAAAAGTTGTAAATGCTCCAGTGTAATGTCACGAATGGCAGGAATGTGGAATAGGCGAGTAAAGGTATGTGGGGCTTTTGGAGCAAAAATGTTGAGTAGAGCAACTCGGCAGTAAAGCCTAGCAAGTGCAGATTCACATCTTAACAACTCTCTGAAATAAGAAATAAAAGAAGCAAACTTAGTATAAGAACAATGGTGTTCAGTCAAAAAACATAGCATTGTGTACAAAACATATTTTACCATTTCTTCCACTGTTCATACCAGACCTGAGTAATGAAAACAACATGTGGAGGGGGTTCCAGATGAATATGTTTACACGTAACGTATGAAACCATTATACCATTTCTGTAGATTTGCCTTCTGCCTCACTACAGTGCCATTTCTACCTCTCCCTACAGTTTTTCTTGCCCATATCTCTTTGTACATACTGTAATTGTAGATTTCAACCCTTTACCCTTCCTAGTGTAACAATTTTCCTAACACACCTTTAATAGGTGGTGAATATGTTTGTGGATTTAAGAATAAACTTGCTGTGAAATGGAATTGGATGTTTAGTCAATGTTAAGGCAATTACCCCGCCTCCCACTTCCCAGAAATGTAGGGGAAGAATTTTAACAGTTTATTGAATCAAATACACATACTGTTATAGTAACAGAGATGCTAATAATATACTGGCTTTACCTATGAATTTGGATGTTAGTACTATCTAGGGTCACAAGTCCATTAGTTGCCATTCTTCTGTACCCAGCTGGAGGTCGCTCTAACATATCTATTGGGTACCAGTACCGCACCAATACACCTTCACTTCTGAGGTATGTTTCCACCTGTACTAGTTCATTTACCTGCAAAACAAAAATATAGTATGAATCCAAGGCTATTTAAAAAAAAAAAAAACACAGACTAATATAACTTAATGCCAAAATTCTCTGCAAGTATTCACCATAAAATTGAAAAAAAATAATTTAGTGTTTAAATATTTAGACACAATGAAATGAAGTCGACACAATGAAATGACTTTATTTGGATGTATAAGTGGAGAAATCAAAGTAAACACATAACTGTTACTTACTGAATCTACATCCAGTACCACGCCATGCAAAGCAAATGTCTTCAACATACCACGGATAGCAAATTTTGGCAAAGCTGTCCCTACTGCTGTGCCAGAAACATTGTTGCTATCTGGAGATCGAATCACCACTGTAAGTCCTAAAAAGGGGAACAAAATGTTTGGATTATTTTGCTGGAAAACATTAACACAACATAGTGACCTGTTGGTACACATTGTACTTTACATGCCAATGAAAACATTTAGCCAACGGAATAATAAAATTAACACATCTCTAACTTTTTAACATACAGCACTTTGCTTCATTCTTTTTCTTTTGTTATGTGTGAAAATGATTGAAAAAGAAAAGTTTAAAACTACCTTTGCGAACTTTATCTATGGTAAATTTATTTGCCTCATCCTTTATATCTTCAATAGTTGGAAGGTAAAGATCTCTTGGGATACCACCATTTTCCTCATATAGGAACTCAACAGTCTGTCGTGCTATATCCACCATTCCTTAACAAAAAAAGAAACTTGGTGTTAACAATCTAAAAGTTTGATATAGAAAGTTTTTATGCTTTGGCAAGCTTCCAAACATTAGTTTTGAGGTTTTTCCTCTTCAAAGATCACAGTACGGACCCTAGTACATGTTATATTCAGTTCCAGAAAGTGTGTTCCCTCCCAAACTTGGCACATCTACGTTTCCCTACAAATCTACACTAATGGCTTCTGTTTATATTTTTGTAGACTTTCATTGTGTTATAATAGCTGCAAAAAAACCCAAAAAACACAACCTATTTTGAAACAAAATACATATTATATTTCGCTTTTCAAACCATTGCCAGTTTTGAGATCTGCAATGGTTTCCATTTACTCATAGGAACATCTCTCAATGGTTTAGACTTAAAAAAAGGAATTTATCCCAAAATAATTTTTTATCGACTTAAAACTCAGAAACTGGCCATTATTATGCATTACTATTTCATGTAATTCCTAACCAAAGTAATACTTACGGTATGTGTGACATGTTTGTGACATGAGTACACTAGTTACAACATATACACTTAATGCATTTGTGTCCTTTTTATTATAACTCTTAGGAAATACATATCCATACCTAGCTGCAGAGCTCCTTTAATCTGGTCTAGACCAGACTTTCTTTCAGCCTCATTGCGAAACCGCCTTCGAATTGTTGGAAACACTTTTGTCTCCCAGGCTTTCACCAATAGAGCATAATGGTCCTCCTTGACCAAATAAATTAAGACAAAATTAGGAGAATCTAATCTTAAAGACATAGTAATAATATATACATAGGGTGGTGTAATAAAATGTAATATAAAATAATAGTAATATATACTTTCTAGTAAGCAACAGTAGCCAAATATTCACTAGCTTTGAAAAGAGAAGACTGGTAGAAAACATTGAAGTAACAAGCACAGCAGAACTAAGTAAAGCACAAATGTATGTATTTGCTTTGGAGATGCTGAGATGAAGGATAAAAAAAACCAAGCCTCTTAGACTTGACTGAGGAAACCAGTAATAAAGGTGGAGTCATTTCTCTTACCCGTGGAATATCATCATCATCATCATCATCACTCTCATCATCTGCTATTGGAGGAGGATGAGGATCTGGACCAGATGTAACAAAGTTTTCATAACTCAACTCTACCTTGTAATGGCAGGAGGCATCACTGTCATACTCTGCAAAATTAAGACAAAGTTATTTACAGGAAGGCAGACACATTGAACATTTAGGTTTGTTCACACTAGGGAGAGATAATACTAATGATAAAAAAATATTTGGATGACAATAATGTCCCCTGATTTTAAGTGTAAACATTATCTAACCTGAACTTCCATAATAAATTATTAGGTTACACATCCTTCAAATGAAGTATGTTAGTCTGACCCATTTACATTGTGTGAAAGTTCAGCAATACATCTATGTGACCTAAAGACAAAAAACACAAGTGGTGGAAGATTGTCTGTTTGTAGTCAGTCCAGTGTAAAGGTGGCCATACATTACAAAAAGTTATTGCGATCGTAACACAGACTGATAATTTGATAGACAGATAAAGTTAATTGTCTGTAGATGTACCATACACAGTGTTCAACATTCAATTTGTTTGGCGATTACTGTATAATGTCGTCTACTGTGAGGTTTCATTACATTTAAAAAATACTACAATCAGTTAAGCGACTATCCAAATTAAGAAATTTCCTTACGCTGTTGAACAGTAGAAACTGCAGCAATGCGACATGGCGGCCCATGAGTTCCAGGGTCTGATGCTATGCTTGTTCCAGCATCGTTGTCACTGTCAGATGCCATAGCAAAGGGTAAAGCTTCAAAGTTTGCACTGATCTCTTCAGCCAAATCAATACACAAATCTGCTGCATTGCGATGAGCTTGACCCTCAGCATAAGCAAATTGTCGGGATCCAAAGTTAGCACGAATTTTTGTGTTCTAAGCAAGAAAACGAGAAATTAACAAAATGAATAAATGGACACATGCAACCATTTGGTGAACTTTTATCTTTAGGGTTATAGCATGAACAGTTGGGCCTCTCTTTAAATATAACTGGAGATATGCTGTAACTTGCCTTTATTACATTTATCCCCTACTATTTTATTAATGTTTCCCTTTTTGTCATAGCATAATCTGTAAGGTTGGAAGAAAAAAACAATAGGTACACCAAAACAACATGTTTGCAATACACAACTCTAAATATCCTTCCAGAGGAGTTAACAAAGACAATAAACAGCAGACTATTACCCTACTGTAATACAAAGGGGTAGGTCTCTGTGTTTTTGAGTGTTTAGCTAAAGCAGCACAGGGAATTTATAGTTAAAGATTTTGGAAAGATGGATTAAGCATGTAATCAGAAAATACCAGGGAAAATTGCATTTATCAGCCAGGAAGCTATTTATGGGTCATACTTGGATTTTCATCCTTATAATAATTTGAAACAAATTGAGCCATCAGTGGTTGCAGCAGAAAAAAATGACTGATTTAAAAATTGCAGTTCATGCTAGACAACGAGAGGCACTTGTTGAAGCAGATTTACCACATGAGAAAATAAAGGGCCTACAACTGCAGGCTGCCATTGATGAAGAAGGCAATGCACATCAAGAACTAAGGGCACAACCTTTTAAACCCTTAGATGATGTTATTATTTCCGGTTATTGCCATTGTTTGATTAAAAGACTGTGATATTCTATAAGAAATATTTTTACTTTGAACATGTTTAAAGGGATACCCACCTGTTTTTTAACTTTTGCTAGAGTTAAGTATAATTACGGGAAAGGGTGGAATGTGTATTTCTACTTTCTGACCTTCTGGCTAATCGGAGTAATTGCTTGCATTCAGGCCCTCTTATTTATACAAACTCAGGTTTCACATAACTAATATTAATTTAAAGAAAATAACATATTACATTGGCACCTTTTTCTGAATATGAACAACTGGCCACATGCCTCCAGAAACATCTTCTAAGAAAGGTGTAAGCCTCTGTCCACAATAGGTGAAATATACCCTGCCTTTAGCAGGGTGACCTGGGGGAGGTGGGGTGCCTTCCGTCCTCTCCCAACCTATTCCAGCAACATCACCTATAAAGCAAAAGAGGATAAAGAATAGATTATTTTAATACTGTAAATGTCAGGGTTTCTTTTTCTATGAATTTCCTCATTGCCCATGCATGTAGTGGTACTGATTGGTCGGTTTCTAGCCCTACCTTATCTCCCACCCCTTAAGCTATGTATATATGTTAGACCATTATTGGCCAATGTGGCTGATAGACGTTTGCATATGCCAACAATCTTACATGTGTACATGATCGGACCATATGTTTGCAAATGTAACCACTGATAATAATAGGGTGCATGGACACCACAGCTGTAAAAAAGAAATGTGATTGTTGGGGATGTGCCCCCAGTGTATGTGTTAAAAATAGAGCAAAATTACTTACCAGGAGAAAGAGTCACATCTAGCCGTACGCTTTTCCACTGCAGCAGACTGGATCCATTGTAATGTACAGCACGTCCATTACTAACAGATAAATGTAAAAAAAGGAGTTTGTTAAGGTGAAGGCTACTGTAATGAGAACAAAACCCCTTCCTCTGAATTATTATTTATAGTTACACATAAAGCCACTCTCTCTTTAATAATGAATCTCTCTATAGTGAGAGCCAACAAAACATTCTTATTAATTGCCATTCAATACACCAATGCTACTTACTTATGGAAGAGGCAGGTACCAACTGGGTTTGTCCATGCCCCATCCCGCTTCTCTGCTTCTGTTGCAAACCCAAATGACACAATAGGGCCAGTGTCATCATCTGTGTCTCCATAGGAAATTACTTCTATTTCCCAGTAAAAAGAAGGTGCCTAAATGATAAACAAAAGTGTTCACAGAATAAATTGACAACTTTACATGAATACACTGACTGACAACACAGCAGTCATTTAATACTTAAATTTAAGATCTAAAAGCAGGCGAAGGAAAAAGCGGACATCACTATTAACAAGATCACATTCTATTTCATTTGCATGTTAGGAAGCTAACAAAATAGGATACTATCAAAAGGCACACCCACATCATAGCACCTGTTGCAGTTTTAGCGCAAACCACTTAAATGATCCTGTGGGCCGCAGGGTAACACGAATGGGCTACAGGCATCTTACATGTTGGTCACCCTATGGGAGGGTAAACTTTGCTTGCTAAATGAAGTTTTATTTGGAATGCTTTCTTGTGTTTGCCTCAATATTTTTTTAAAAAATTACCATTTGACTAAATCCACAAGTTATTCAATTATTAGCTTCTTATACAATACAAAAGCTTTAGAGTTTATGCACCTGTACTGGGACGGGAGAAGTTGCATATATAAAAGTTCCTCGTGGTAGTCCTCCTCCAGCACTAGGGTCAGCCAAAAATGTCACTGCTGTCAGGTGGGATGAAAACATACAGGCTCTCACAGGAGGGAATACCTTGGGTGGGCTCCAAGTAATCTCTTTAGGCTACAAAACAGGTTAAGAAATATATAAAGTTCACCACTATTTTAATAAATAATGAGTAATATCTATACATCTGCTATATAAACACCTAACATCAATAAAGTAAATATTGTAGCAGAATATCTTGCACGTTTCCAAAGCAATCCATCTTCTCGGGTATATATTGATGCCACAAGATTTTCCATAATAGGTTAACGCTTTTTAGCCCATTGCAGACTTGGCAATGCAATGGTTTCTTGAGCCATTAGTGTTCTGTTTACCAATATTTTGTGTACTGTACAGTACATATTGTAATCTAATCAAATCAAGTTACACTAGATTGCAGTGAAATGTTATCATAATAGATATTTTTACAATGCAATATACCAAAAACTTAAGGCACACTATGGACACAGCAGTGTGACCCAGCCCACCCTTTGAGAAACTATGGATTAGCTAATTCAGAAAAGATTTGCAAAAACAGAAAATCATATAATGGTTACTGGGATTTCGTACTCCCAGTCACTCTTCATGGCAGTAATCAAAAATAATCACTCCCCCTTACGCCTATGGACAGGAGGAAAAAGGCCCTCCCCTGCTTTTTGCATATGTCTAATTAAACCATGATGTGGTTTTTTTTCCCCCGGGGCATTTTCAGATGGCACCAGAGTAAAGTACAAAAAGAAGGGAAACAGAAACTGCAAACGAAAATTGCAATAAAAATCTAGCAGCTACTCAAGCCATAATTTCCACTTAACAGTGCCCGATAAAGGTGGTAGCAGATGACTATTTCACTATCTAGCAGATGGTAGCCAGAGAGGCTTTAGTTTCTGCAGCAAAGAAGCATGCAATAGCTTGAGATTAAAGAGACTTAAACCTCACATGCATTTTTAACAATTACATGGAATCAGAAATATTGGAAAATGTATTTATGGGGAAGGCACAATCACACATTTGGGGTTGTCCTCCTATATATGAAGTTTAAAAAAATTTACGAGCTTTAGTTCTTCACTTTTTTTATTCCTTATAAACCTTTATATTTATAGCATTATCTGCTGGGGCTTCCCCCTATTGAGTTGAAAGTTTAAGAAGTTGGTGTAGCACATTCTAAGAGCAACTATGGGGCATATTTATAATTTGCTATTTTCGCCATCATGACATTGCATTGACATAATTGCTATTTTCATAGTATTTATAATGTGCACTGACAACTTCGCCTTATTCATTGCATTATGTCTGGAACCTCTGCGAAAATAATTGCTCTCTAGCACTGGCCATTACCAGATAAGGGCTGCAAGCAAAAATTTGCCAGCATTAAAAAAATTATTTAGCAAAAAAAACTAAATGTATATGTTAAATTTAGAGGCATATTTATAAAGCAGAGAAGCTGAAATTTCAGAGCTATTTGTGACATTTTTTATTTAACACTATTTATAAATAGGTAAACTTTCGTATTTTTGCCACCTTTTCTGCCTTCTGTTGTATTTTTTGCAGTTTTACCAGAATTTTTGGCAAACATTGTTAAAGGGCATGTCCACCCCCAAAACTATAATTTAACCCACTACTGGCCCCACTGTTTAGTGTATAAAAATCCTTACCGTACATCCCTGTTTCAAAGTCCAGAAAACTGACCACCAGGAGAGTTCTCTGGGAGAATTTGCACATGCTCAGTTCAGCCCTCCCCCCTCCCTCTCCCTCCCGATTCTCTCTCCCTCCCCTTAGTGTAAATCCACTTTTCTGTAGTGTAGGGCTCCCTTCCCCAACCTCAAACGCCATAGTAATTTGAAGTAAAACTCCCCCGATCATTACTTACATTGCCTCTTTCCCCTTGAAATTCAGTACAGCTGGAAGCTGTGTCCGGCCGGTCCGGCCCCCTGCTTGCAGAGTCCCGACCCGCAAAGCACGATGTGTACAAACGAACGTTTTCGGCTGATAATCGGGCCGTGTGTAGGCGCATTAACGGCCGAAGCGGTTGTTGGGGATCATTGAACGACCGACTTGGAGGATCTCCGAATGAACGACCGCTTCGGTTGATAAAGCGTCTACAATAATCGGCTGAAACGTTTGTTCATACACAACGTGTATTGCGGGTCGGGACCCGCGATCGCACGTGTGTACGAGCCTTTAGGCACAAGGTTTCTAAATTAAATACTTGTTATCAACTACATTGTTACCTGTAGGGTGAGGGCTGGGAAGAAACAAAAGAGAGGCTTTTTTTGTTTTGCTTCTTCCTCTCTAATTGGATGAGGGTGTAGCTAATTGGGTTAAATTGCCAGAGCAATATAGGGTATTTGGTTTTGAACCTCACAGTTCTTTGCAGAGCGATTAAATTGTAAAGGGGTTTGTCTGTTTTTAAGGGGTGCGTTAATAAACAAAAGCGTTTAGAACAAAAAAGGGTTAGAACAAAATTGCTGTCTGTTGTGCATTGCTGCTTCTGTGTTGTGAATTGCTGCTGCTGGGTATTGCCGTATGGACAGTTTTGTTGGTGCCATGTAATGTGCATCCTGCCGCATGTATAGGATCTTGGAGCAGCCACGCCAAGGGACCTATGTATGTGTCAGATGTGAGTGGGCTGCCCATTTGGAATCTGAGGTGCAGAATCTAAAGGGGAAACTTACAGCATTGCAGGGCTTGGCAAACCTGGGGGAAATGCAGGTACTGGCAGGGGCCAGTAAATTGGAGGGTGGAAAGGGGGCAGATAAGGTAGTAAAGGAAGATAGTTTTGTAAGGGTCACCGGGGGAAGTAGGGGACTGAAGGATACAGTCGCTTCTTCCCAGCTGGTCGATTCAAACAGACTTGCTGTGTTAGGTGAAGATGTGGAGGATGATGGCTCAGAAGTAGCATGTATGGAGCGGACCATTCCCTTGAGCACCCAGGGGACGGCCATCTCTAATACAAGGGAGGGAGAGATGGGGGCTAGGAAGGATACGCAGGTGGTAGTGGTAGGGGATTCCATTATTAGATGGGTAGATAGGGTAATCTGTGGCCAAGACCCTATATGCCGAACAGTGTGTTGCCTGTCTGGTGCTACGTTTCTACATGTGGTTTATCATGTAGACAGATTATTGGGTGGGGCTGGAAGTGACCCAGCGGTCCTGGTTCACTGTGCCAATGACAAAGTTAGAGGTGGAGTCCTTAAAAATGATTTCGAGAGTTAGGGGCCAAGTTAAAAGTAAGGACCTCAAGAGTAGTGTTTTCAGAAATACTAAAGAAGCCAGGTGCTACGCTAGGGAGGCATCAGGAGGTTAGGAGTATAAATGAATGCCTAAGAGGGTAGAGGAAGGAGATGGGGTTTGGGTTTTTAGAGAACTGGGCTGATATCTCTGTTGGCTACAGGCTCTTAGGTAGAGATGGATTGCACCTCAATGATGATGGCGCAGCTGTTTTGGGAGAGAAGTTGGCTAGAGGGTTGGAGGAGATTTTAAACTAGATATAGGGGGGAGGGTGGACTACACAGGGGTAGATAGAGGGAGGGTGGAAATGGGGGAGGTGGGAGCAGAGAGGATTAAAGTTTGGAAGTAAATTGAATGATAATCCAAAATCTATGTTTACAAATGCAAGAAGTCTGTCTGAAAAAACTGGAGAACTAGACCTAATAGCTTTAAAGGAAAGGTATAATGTGATCGGTATAGCAGAAACACGGCTAAATAATTCACACAACAGTAAATATTGAAGGATACTCCTTATTATGACATAACAGAGTTAATAAGAAAGGAGGGGGAGTATGTATGTATGTTAAACAAGAATTAAAGCTAAATTTAAAAGATGAGATAGATGGGGGTATAGGCGATAAAGCAGAAACAATATGGGTGGGAAGAAAGAAGGTGCATAAATGAATTTATGGGGTATGTTATAAACCGCCAAATGTCAGTGAGGATGTGGAAATGAATCTCCATATGCAGTTGGTGAAGGCTGCTAGTATGGGGCATGTTCTGGTTATGGGGGATTTCCATTACGCTGACAGAATGTAGTAAGGGAACTGCCAGTTCCTCAAAAGGTATCGATTTCTTAAAGGATAAGTACACTGTAAAAGCAAGTTAAGCTTAATTGGAAGCAGCAGCTTTAAAAATCTCCCCCCCCCCCGATCACCTTCCTATTCAAGGCCCAAAAAGCAGTGTCCGTTTGCTCCGTGCACACGGTCAGCTTTTGCACAGGCGCGTGCAACATCATCACACCGTGCTTGTGTACAGCACGGCGCGATGACATCGCATGCTTCCGTGCATGCGCTGACTGTGCGCACGGAGCAAACGGACAGTGCTTTTTGGAACCTGAATAAGAAGATCGAGGAGCGGAACTAAGCAGTCTACAAAGCAGAACCAAGATGTCAGCAACTTTACATCATTTCCCAGGTCCTGCAATTAGCAATTCGTAATCCCAACTGGAACAGATCAATCAGCCCTCTTGAAACCTTATCCACTCCTTCCACGGAGAAAGGGTATTTAGAAGGGGAGAACTCGGAAGAAGAAGAATTGGTATCCTTCGCTTTCAAACATGAGCTGCAAACCGCGTTCACTCCAGAGGCAATTAACAACCTTATCAAGGCGGTCCTACAAGCCCTTAACATTCAGGACCCAGAGGATCCAGAAGACCAAGCTAAATCCCTATTTAGATGTACCAAAAAGCCGTCTGTGACCTTTCCATTCTACAAATAGCTTGACCAGATTGTCCTGCAGTAGTGGACTTCTCCAGAAAAGAAGCTCTCCCAATTATGACACTTCCAGGCAATGCTTCCATTTCCACAATCAGATGTGGATAGGTGGTCAATACCCCCAGCGGTAGACCCTGCTGCGGCAAAACTCTCTAGAGCTACCACCATTCTCCTGTTGGAGGCCGCTAACTTTAAGGACCCCACAGATAGGCCAGTGGAAAATCTATTACGGACCTCCTTTTCAGCCTCAGGTGCGGCCCTATGACCGACCTTTACCTCCGCCTGAATGGCCAAAGCCATGGAAGTCTGGGTAGATCAACTTTACTAGAACGCATCCCGCCCCAATGCTGGACATCATTCAGCAACTATCAGACGCTGTGATATACATCGGAGATGCCGCTCTTGAGATCCTTGTGGCTCAAAGCCTGGGCTGCTGATTCAGCTTTTAAAAAGGCGCTTGTTAGCATTCCCTTCTTGGGCCGATTTCTCTTTGGCCCGGAACTAGAAAAAAACATAGCCCAGGCCACTGGGGGGAAGAGTACCATTCTTCCCCAAAATCAAGCTCGACGTTTCCCCTCCTTTCACCGATCATCATCCTTTTGCCCCCCATGATCCTCCTGTCCTTCCAACAGAACACAACCGGATCATACCAATAACCTTCAACCAACTTGCCCAAGGACAAAGACCCTTCCACTCATGGCCTACCAAAAGGTCTCAAGTTGGGGGGGGGGGGGATCTAAACAGGCATGACTATTGACAACGGGACCGCATAGGGGGTCGTCTTCAACTCTTTGGGGAGAAAATGGCGCTCTCCTACCACAGACGCCTGGACACAAAAGGTTATATCCTATGGCTACAAAATAGAATTCTCATCCCCCCCCTCCCCTTTGGTTTTTCCCATCTCGAACCCCAAGGTGCCCAATGCGTTGCAAAGCTCTTCAATCCTGCATCCAGTCCCTACTACTAACGCAGGTCATCCCCCCTGTTCAAACATCTCAAAGAATTTTTTTCTCCAATCTTTTTCTAGCACCAAAAAAGGACATCTCGTTCCGCCCAGTTTTAGAACTCAAGGCACTCAACCTTCATGTTCAAAAGCCCCATTCCAAAATGGAGTCCTTACATGCGGTAATCTTGGCTATCGTACCAGGGGATTTTCTGGCATCCTTGGATATCCAAGATGCCCACTTGCACATTCCCATCTGGCACGCTCACCATCGTTTCTTGAGGTTCGCAATAGGATCTCCACATTTCCAGTTTACCACTTTGCCCTTCAGCCTGGCTTCGGCTCAGCATGTATTTATGAAAATTATGGACTGACAGGCAGCATTCCTTCAAGGACTCTTTATTCTTCCATACCTGGACGACTTGCTCATAAAAGCGGTATCCTTTTTGAGTGTCCACTCTCCTGGAGAATGGATTATAACCCCACGGTCTCCTGGGTCCCCCTTATGGCTTCAGAGAAAAGGATTTTACCGGTGAGTACAAAAATCCCCTTTTTATGTTGTTAAAGGAATCACTCCTGATCATAGACTGGGGGGGTTTGCCCTAGGTCAAGGATATGGAGCAGAAGTGGAGCACTTTTAAAGGGACTGTTAAACAGTTACAACATTTCTAAATTTTATACCTTGTGGAACAAGTGAAAAAAAATAGGTCCTCTCCTCCTGGCTTAATGCCCAGGTAAAAATGGAAATGGAAAAAAATAAAAAGGGCCCTTTAAAATTTTGGAAATGGAGGGAACCGAACCTACAGGGTGTATAAAGCTGTAATACTGAGTGCAAACAGAAGTTAAAATTGCTAATATAAAAATACATACGAGAGCAGAACAAAGCAAGTTAAAAACCGCAAAATGTTTTTTTAAATATATACATAGTAAAAGATGACGACCGAGAAGTGTTGATCCCATAACATAATGGGGCTGAGTTGTTTAGAGGAATGCCGAAAGGCTATAATAACAGTTTTCCCCTCTTTATACAGTAATGAGAGAATCCTAAGTTTTTTATGGTTGAATACTGTATAATATGAAGGTATAAAAGAGATTTTTTATTCAGAACTCCCCTGTAAATCCGTTTTCTCTTAACGCCGTAAGGGGGACCAGGTGTCAACGTAGGGTTAAGCACCTTTTTTCTCCCAGGAGCGGACACTTTAAAACTGTTAAGATGAGGCTCCACGTTGCTCCTCCTCCTCAGTACAATATCACAGGCCACCGGAAGCCTCCTCCATCAGTTGGGTCCCAAAGAGCAGCGTAAGCCAAATATAAAAACACGAGACACACCTTAAGGCAAAAAGAGACATGAGGTCGTAGATAGCCCTTGTCCCGGTTAATTGACAGACCACGAGGGATCCACAGATAAAGCATCTATTCAGAGGCGCCCTCCTGAATGGACGATTGGCCACATAACAACAACCCGTCTTCCGGATATAGGCGATAAAGGAATGCGATGGGTAGAGTTTCAAAAGGAGGTCTTGTTTAGGCCCTAGGACTAAAGAGAGGTCCAGGTTGAACCGGGACACGAATGGAGGCGGCAAGTGAGTAACTCCCTGCAGAAAGTCTGGATATCCGTTCCTGTTCGCGAGCTTGCTATTAAAAGTGATTGAGAGGGCGGAAACTGAACCTTGAGAGCGTTGATCGATAACCTCCCGTCATACAAACCTTTTTGGCGAAAACTAAGGAGTCTGGCAGAAACAAATCTGGAGGGAGGAAACCCTGGAGGAGCTCCACTCACATACTTCTGCCAATCCTGTAGTAAACCTTAGATGAAGACGGTTTTCTAGCCGCTAACATGGTGGTAGAGCCGATACAGGTATCCCTCGCCTTCTCAGTATGGCGACTCAAGCGCCACGCCGTTGAAATGAAGTCGCTGAAGATCTGAATATTGGAAAGGTCCTTGTACCAGAAGGTCTGGTCGTAATGGAAGGCCACGGCTCCCCACTGTCATGGATAAAGTCGGAGAACCAAGTCCTCCTGGCCTACTGCGGTGCGATGAAATCACCTGTGCTCGTTCCCGTTTGACCCTTTTGAAAGCCTGGTATCTAGGTGTTTTGGTTGGAAAGATGTAGCCCAGCTGAAATGCCAAGTGCTACCAAGCATCTATGTAGGCCGCAAGAGGGTCTCTTGTTTTGGCACAAAAGGTCAGACCCTTGCGGTTGGTTCGAGAGGCCATCAGGTCGATGTCCGGAGCCCCATCTCTGTGTCAGTTGAATCGAACACCTCTGGATGGAGACCCCATCTCCTCTCCCGATCAGTGTAACCCGACGGAGAAAATCTGCCTTCGTATTGAGGACTCCCGGTATGTATATTTGCCGATATAGCCGGTATGTAGAACTCTGCCCAGTTAGTATTCGATGCGCTTTCTTTCATTGCCAGATCGCTTCTCGTGCCCCTTGATGATTTATGTACGCCACAGCCGTGGCGTTGTCCAAACTGTATTCGAACATTTTTGCCCGTCAGGAAGACTGTCCAGTGCGACAGAGCTGAATATCGCCCTTAGTTCTAGGACATTGATGGAGAGTAGAGCTTCTTCCCTGGTCCAAAGACCCTGGCTTTCAGAGAGTCGCATACCGCTCCCCAACCCCGGAGGCTGGGTCCGTTGTCAACCACAGTCCATGTGGGTACAAGGGATTTGCCCCCTGCCAATTTGCTCTCCTGGGTCCACCAAGTTAGGGAAAACCGAACTGGCTGTGGGAGGTGTATGTAGGCATCTAACGACTGCAGGGACTTGTCCCAAGAATGAAGGAGGTGTCTCTGGAGAGGTCGCGATGGAAAAGTGCATATGGACTGCTTCCAACCGACGACACCATTTTTGCCCCATAATCGCATCGCTTGACGAATAGTGATTTGATGGAGGACTGTGCCTGAGTGCAGCCATTACTTCTTCATCGATTCATTTTGTCCCGGGGTAAGGAAACTTTGTGGTTCGTTGTGTCGAAGAACATCCCCAGGAAGATTTTGTGTGTGACGGAATCATGATACTTTTTTCTCGTTTATGACCCTCCAAAACGGGATAGTATCTTTGTTGCACTGGATACTTGCTGTTGCGCTAGGCTGGAAGGATCCGCCCTGATCAGTAGGTCGTCTAGTATGGGAATGCGAAATATTCCCTGAAGCCGGAGGAAGGCCGTTGACAGGTCATGATCTTTGTAAATATACGCGGGCTGAAGCGAGGCCGAAAGGCAGAGCTGTTTAACTGAAATGTCGGGCGCCTATGGCGAATCTGAGGAGACGGTGATGACCGTTCCAAAGGGTAACTGGAGGTACGCATCCTGAATATCCAGGAGGCGAGAAGTCGCCCGTCTCTAACCGTCCAATATACCGAACGTAAGACTCATTTTGAACTGATTTTCCGTACATAGATATTTAGAGCTTTTAGTCCTAAAACTGGGCGAAACGTTCCGTCCTTCTTCGAACCAAGAAGAGATTGGAATAAAATCCCCGAAATCTCTGATCTCTTGGGACGGGGCAATGACCCGTGCATGGAGAGAGATAGAATGCAGTGATTGAGGATTTTTTGGCGTTTTGGGGCATCTCGGAATGCGGGAAGGAAAGAATCGGGGAGGAGGAGGGAAGAGAATTCTAATCGGTAGCCGTTGGTCAGGGTATTCAACGTCCAGGTGTCTGTGGACGGCTGTTGCCACTCTCTGAGAAGAAGCGAGTCGGCCCCCGACCTGTAGATGCGAGGATAGTCATGCCTGCTTATTCTTGTCTCCTCCTGTTCTGAAGGCTCCTCTTTAGAGGGCCAGGGGGTGAGTGGCCTTTGTCCTGGCGGTTTAGGGAGGAAGGACCAGGCTCTGTCTGCGTACGGTGTGGGGTGCGTGAGGCTCTAGAGGAACGAAAGGAGGAGAACGCCGAAAAGATGGAACGGCGAGCCCTGTTTTGCGGAAGGAAGGTGCTTTTGCCTCCTGTAGCTTGAGCGATTATCTTCTCCGTTCGGGTCCAAATAAGAGGCGCCCCAAAAAAGGAAGGTTGGTAAGGGCTTTCTTGGATGCCCGTCCTGCCGCCCAGGCTTTAGCCATAAGATATCGCTGGCTGCGGTTGCGGCCGCTGATGATCTAGCTATATCGTTCTAGATTCTAAAGCCGCGTCCCCAAGAAAAATAGCTGCATTAGATACTGTTGTATCTTGGGCCGATTTCTCTTGGGCCGATTTCTCTTTGGCCCGGAACTAGAAAAAAACATAGCCCAGGCCACTGGGGGAAGAGTACCATTCTTCCCAAAATCAAGCTCAACGTTTCCCCTCCTTTCACCGATCATCATCCTTTTGCCCCCCATGATCCCCTGTCCTTCAACAGAACACACCGGATCATACCAATAACCTTCAACCAACTTGCCCAAGGACAAAGACCCTTCCACTCATGGCCTAACCAAAAGGTCTCAGTTGGGGGGGGGGGGGATCTAAACAGGCATGACTATTGACAACGGACCCGCATAGGGGTCGTCTTCCACTCTTTGGGGAGAAAAATGGCGCTCTCCT
Source organism: Hymenochirus boettgeri (assembly GCA_019447015.1). Classification (NCBI taxonomy): domain Eukaryota; kingdom Metazoa; phylum Chordata; class Amphibia; order Anura; family Pipidae; genus Hymenochirus; species Hymenochirus boettgeri. The sequence continues at coordinate 313,843,945 of CM033469.1, forward strand.
ACCACAGACGCCTGGACACAAAGGTTATATCCTATGGCTACAAAATGAATTCTCATCCCCCCCCCCCTCCCCTTTGGTTTTTCCATCTCGAACCCCAAGTGCCCAATCCGTTGCAAAGCTCTTCAATCCTGCATCCGTCCCTCTCTACTAACGCAGGTCATCCCCCCTGTTCAAACATCTCAAAGAATTTTTTTCTCCAATCTTTTCTAGCACCAAAAGGACATCTCGTTCCGCCCGTTTTAGAACTCAAGGCCACTCAACCTTCATGTTCAAAAGCCCCATTCCAAAATGGAGTTCCTTACATGCGGTAATCTTGGCTATCGTACCAGGGGATTTTCTGGCATCCTTGGATATCCAAGATGCCCACTTGCACATTCCCATCTGGCACGCTCACCATCGTTTTTTTGAGGTTCGCAATAGGATCTCCACATTTCCAGTTTACCACTTTGCCCTTCAGCCTGGCTTCGGCTCAGCATGTATTTATGAAAATTATGGACTGACGGCAGCATTCCTTCAAGGACTCTTTATTCTTCATACCTGGACGACTTGCTCATAAAAGCGGTATCCTTTTTGAGTGTCCACTCTCCTGGAGAATGGAATATAACCCCACGGTCTCCTGGGTCCCCCTTATGGCTTCGAGAAAAGGATTTTACCGTTGAGTACAAAAATCCCCTTTTTATGTTGTTAAAGGAATCACTCCTGATCATAGACTGGGGGGATTTGTCCCTAGGTAAGGATATGGAGCAGAAGTGGGCACTTTTAAAGGGATATTAAACAGTTACATTTCTAATTTATACCTTTAGGGAACAGTGTAAAAAAAATAGGTCTCTCCTACCTGGCTTAATGCCCAGTAAAAAGGGAATGGAAAAAAAAAAAGGCCTTTAAATTTTGAAATTGGAGGGAACCGAACAGGCTAACAGGGGGTATAAAACTGTAATAAGGATTGCAAGAAGCAATTAAAATTGCTAATATAGAAAATAAATCCGGATAGCAGAACAAAGCAGTTTAAAACCGCAAAATTTTTTTAAATTATCAATAGTAAAAAGATGAGGACGAGAATGTGGGACCATTAATAATGGGGCTGATTTGGTTATAGAGGATGCCGAAGGCTAATTAATAAACAGTTTCCCCTCTTATACAGTAGAGAGAATCCTAGTTTTTATGGTGAATACTGTATATATGAAGGGTATAAAGAGGATTTTTATGTCAGACTCACCTGTAAAATCCTTTTCTCTTAAGCCTAAGGGGACCCAGGTCAACGTAGGGTTAAGCCACCCTTTCTCCCGGAGCGGACACTTTAAAAACTGTAAGACTGAGGCTCCATTGCTCCTCCCCTCAGTACAATACACAGCAACCGGAAGCCTCCTCCAGTTGGTCCCAAAGAGGAAGCGTAAGCCAAATTTGAAAAGGAGATAGTAATAACAAGGAAATACAATAACACAGGCGAAAAAACATGCCAAAAAAACAATCATGTCAACAACAGGGGGGTAGTACCTGGGTCCCCTTACGGCTTAAGAAAAGGATTTTACAGGTGAGTCTAACATAAAAATCCTCTTTTCTCTTACAGCCTCAGGGGACCCAGGTCAACGTAGGGGACGTCCCAAAGTCCCGAATTGAAGGGTGGGTAATCATAACGAATCCCACTTAGATCTCCGCAGTTCTAAGGATGGAGGTGCCCAGGCGTATCCTTGTCTGCGAAAACTTGGAGACGATAAAATTTGATAAAGGTGGAGATAGACAACAAGTTGCTGCTCGGCATATCTGGTCCACCGAAGCGCCATGTCGCGCCGCCCAAGAGGCTCCAACCGCCCTAGTGGGCCGTAACCCGCAAGGGAGGAACGGCCCCAACTGCCAATAGCAGCAAACGATAGTAGATCTAATCCACCTAGCCAGAGTTTGTGGAGAAGCCCTGGACCCCCGACGGGCCCCGGAGAATGAACAGAGGCCGGGAAGAACGAAACCTTCCGTGCGAGCCACGTAGATCCTCAGGGCCCTCACTACGTCCAGACAGTGCAAATCGCGCTCTTTGGAAGAAGCCGGATTCGGAAAGAAGGTCGGAACAATGATCCTTTGATATGAAAAGCCGAGACCACCTTAGGCAAAAACGAGACGAGGTCGTAGAATAGCCTTGTCCGGTTTTGACAGACACGAGGGATCCCACAGATAAAGCAGCTAATTCAGACGCCCTCCTGATGGACGATATGGCCAGCAGAAACACCGTCTTCCAGGATAGAAGCGATAAGGAATACATGGTAAGGGTTCAAAAGGAGTTCTTTTGGGGCCCTGAGGACTAAAGAGAGTCCCAGGGTTGAACCGGACACGAATGGGAGGGCGCAAGTGAGTAACTCCCTGCAGGAAAGTCTGGATATCCTTCCTGTTCGCGAGCTTTCTATGAAGTAGATTGAGAGGGGCGAAACTGAACCTTGAGAGCGCTGAGCGATAAACCTCCGTCATAGCCTTTTTGGAGAAAACTAAGGAGCTGGACAGAACAAATCTGAGGGAGGAAAACCCTTGGAGGAGCTCCACATCACATACTTTCTGCCATATCCTGTAGTAAACCTTAGATGAAGACGGTTTTCTAGCCGCTAACATGGTAGGTATACCGTACAGGTATCCCTCTCGCCTTCTCAGTATGGCGGACTCAAGCGCCACGCCGTTAAATGAAGTCGCTGAAGATCTGGATATTGGAAAGGTCCTTGTACCAGAAGGTCTGGTCGTAATGGAAGAGGCCACGGCTCCCCGACTGTCATGGATAAAGGTCTGAGAACCAAGTCCTCCTTGGCCACTGCGGTGCGATGAAAATCACCTGTGCTCGTTCCCGTTTGACCCTTTTTAGAAGCCTGGGTATCATAGGTGTTGGTGGAAAGATGTAGCCCAGCTGAAAATGCCAAGGTGCTACCAAGCATCTATGTAGGCCGCAAGAGGGTCTCTTGTTTTGGCACAAAAGGTCAGAACCTTGCGGTTGTTCGAGAGGCCATCAGGTCATTCCGGAGTCCCCCATCTCTGTGTCATTTGATCGAACACCTCCGGATGGGAGACCCATTCTCCCGGATCGAGTGTAACCCGACTGAGAAAATCTGCCTTCGTATTGAGGACTCCCGGTATGTATATTGCCGATATCCCGGTATGTAGAACTCTGCCCAGGTTAGTATTCGATGCGCTTCTGTCATTGCCAGATCGCTTCTCGTGCCCCCTTGATGATTTATGTACGCCACAGCCGTGGCTTGTCCAACTGTATCGAACTTCTCTGCCCGTGAGGAAGACTGTCCATTGAGACAGAGCTAGGAATATCGCCCTTAGTTCTAGGACTTGATGGAGAGTAGAGCTTCTTCCCTGTCCAAAACCTGGCTTTCAGAGAGTCGCATAGTACCGCTCCAACCCCGGAGGCCGTCCGTTGTACCACAGTCATGTGGGTGGACAAGATTTGCCCGCTGCCAAATTTGCTTCCTGGTCCACCAAGTTAGGGAACACCGAACTGGCTGTGGGAGTGTATGTGGCTCTAACGACTGCAGGGACTTGTCCCAAATGAAGAGGTGTCTCTGGAAGGTCGAAGATGGAAAAGTGCATATGGACTGCTTCCACCGACGCACCATTTGCCCACTAATCGCATCGCTTGACGAATAGTGATTTGATGGGAGGACTGTGCCTGAGTGGCAGCTTCTTCATCGCTTCTTTTGTCCCGGGGAAGGAAACTTTGTGGTTCGTTGTGTCGAAAACATCCCCAGGAGATTATGTGTGTTGACGGAATCATGGATGACTTTTTCTCGTTTATGACCCATCCAAAACGGGATAGTATCTTTGTGCACTGAGATACGTGCTGTTGCGCTAGTGGAAGGATGCCCCTGATCAGTAGGTCGTCTAGATATGGTGACGAATATTCCCTGAAGCCGGAGGAAGGCCGCTTGACAGGTCATGATCTTTGTAAATATCACGCGGGCTGAAGCGAGGCCGAAAGGCAGAGCTGTGAACTGAAAATGTCGGGCGCCTAGGGCGAATTGAGGAGACGGTGATGACCGTTCCAAATGGGTACATGGGGTACGCATCCTGAATATCCAGGGAGGCGAGAAGTCCCCGTCCTAACGCCAATATTACCGAACGTAGAACTCCTTTTTGAACCTGATTTTCCGTACATAGATGTTTAGAGCTTTTAGGTCTAAAACTGGGCGAAACGTTCCGTCCTTCTTCGGAACCAAGAAGAGATTGGAATAAAATCCCCGAATCTCTGATCGGGCATGGTGCATGAGGAGAGTAATGCAGTGATTGGGATTTTTTGGCGTTTTGGGCATCTCGGAATGCGGGAAGGAAAAGATCGGGGAGGAGGAGGAGAGAGAATTCTAATCGGTAGCGTTGGTCAGGGTATTCAACCGTCCAGGTGTCTGTGGACGGCTGTTGCCACTCTCTGAGGAAGAAGCGGAGTGGCCCCCGACCTGTAGAGGCAGAGGATAGTCATGCCTGCTTATTCTTGTCTCCTCCTGTTTCGAAGGCTCCTCGTTTAGAGGGCCAGGGGGGTGAGTGGCCTTTCCCTGGCGGTTAGGGAAGGAAGGACCAGGCTCTGTCTGCGTACGGTGTGGGGTGCGTGAGCTCTAAGGAACGAAAGGAAGAGAACGCCGAAAAGATGGAAAGCGGCGAGCCTGTTTTGCGGAAGGAAGGTGCTTTTGCCTCCTGTAGCTTGAGCGATTATCTTCTCCAGTTCGGTGTCCAAATAAGAGGCGCCCCAAAAAAGGAAGGTTGGTAAGGGCTTTCTTGGATGCCGGGTCTGCCGCCCAGCTTTTAGCCATAAGGATCGCCTGGCTGCGGTTGCGGCCGCTGATGATCTAGCTATAGTCTGCTAGATTCTAAACGCGTCCCCAAGAAAAATAGCTGCATAGATGCTGTTGTATGATATCCACCAGGTGGCTATCTAGGATTCCTTGACCACAGAGAGTGGTAAAGTTGTCCTAGCCATGCTTCCATTGCTTTGGCCACCCCGCGAGGCGAAGGTAGGATGCAGAGCTGCGCCAGCTGCTGGAATGCTGTTCTCAGGAACCCCTCCAGTCGTCTATCTGTCGGGTCCTTGAAAGTGGCTACCTCGGCTAAAGGGATGGCTGTGGCCCTGAAAAGTCTCGCCACTGGGGGTCGACCGCCGGTGGGAGGACCACCTTCCACATCCGATTTAGGAAAAGGGAACATCGTTTGAAAATTTCGTGACAAATGAAATTTCTTTTCCGGAGACGCCCACTCTTCTAACACGATCTGTTCCAATTGATCATAGGATGGAAAAACTGCCGCCGTCTTCTTAGGGCGGCTGAACAAAGTCTTAGATGATCCGTTGGTTCGACCGGATCTCGAATGTTAAGCACCTGTAGAACAGATCTGATAAGATCGTCTATAGTCTCAGGTGTGAAAGTGGTCTGAATTCATGTTCAAAGTTAAGGATCTAGTTCTCCCTCTTCCGATTCCTCTTTCCTCCTCAGAGATCTCTTCCACTGAAGGGACTACTGGGATATCTGATGGTCTGGTGGCCCGTATGGTCTGGCCTCCGTTCCAGAGGAATTAGCTGACTGCAGGACCTGCGAAAGGGATGTCGACAATATCGACATGGAATCTGCTAATGATTTTGCCCAGGCTGGTTCCGACTCCTGGTGGGGGGCCCCCGGAGATACTCGGGACAGGCCGACCCCGCAGGTGGATTCTGTAGAGAATCAATGGAAGCCCGAAGGGATTTTGCCCACTCGGTTCCTGACTGTCCGAAACAGTCTGACTAGGGTCTTGGTTTGCGTTGCATGACCCCATAGGGGCCCAGATAGGCCGGCAGGCAACTTATTCTGGCATAATGCGCAGACATAGATATCACTTGGACCGATTGGGCTGATTTAGGTTTGGGAGCGGGCTTCTCCTTGTTGGACATGAAGGATTTTGACAAGACAGCAGGCAAGAAAAGGAGAAAAAAATAAGTTTTTTTTTTTTTTTAAAACAGGGACTGGCCGAGGGTAGAAGATAGTAAGAAAATCAGAGCAGGAAAAGGATCGACTTATCTGATCTGTTGGGAATTGTAGGCAAGCAGGAGGAGGCTCCTGACTGGTATGTACTTGATCTGCAGCAGAAAAGGCCGAAGACCGGAAGTCCCGCCCCCGAAAAAGCCCGGTAAGGAGAAAAAACGGAAGTCCCGCCCCCGAAAAAGGCCCGGTAATGGCTGGCCTGCAGGAGAAGGGAAGCCCGCCCCCATCAGCCGGTCCAGTGAGCTCCCTCAGCATGGTATCTGTAGTGCTGAGGGAGCGGGAAGCGGCGGAGACCGCCGGTTGCCCGCAACATGCGGGAGGGGGGATCGGCCCATTTTAGGCCCGCGGGCCATGATGGGCCGCCCTCCCGCGGCAGTCGCACGAGGGAGGCCTCTGCTGGCTGCTGATCCCACGGAGGGAGCCGGTGGGAGTCTGGAAAACACCGGCTCCAAAACCATCCAGGTAAGGTAGGGAGAGAGGTCCTACTCCTGAAGCGGACACTTAAAAACTGGAGGAGGCTTCCGGTGCTCTGTGTATTGTACTGAGGGGAGGAGCACTGGAGCCTCAGTCTTACAGTTTTTAAAGTGTCCGCTCCTGGAGAAAGGGTGCTTAACCCCTACGTTGACCTGGGTCCCCCTGAGGCTGTAAGAGAAATGAGGAATATTCACTCTGGCTGACAGAGGATATGGTGCGGAAACAATTAGACAAAGTTAAAATCAATAAAGCCCTTAGTCCAGTTTTATCGGCACCACTGTTTCTTATCTTTTCAGATTCACTTTTGTCTGGTGATGCCACTCTGGATTGGAAAAAATCCAATGTAATACCAATATTCAAAAAAGGTAGTCGTTCCCAATCTGGTAACTATAGACCTGTAAGCCTAACATTAGTGGTAGGGAAGGTGCTGGAAACTTTGTATGTATAAACTGAGGACTGTTGGCCTAGAAAAAAACATTTGTACATGGATAGAGAATTGGTTATTGGATCACAAACAGAGAGTGGTGGTCAATGGAGCTACATCTATTTGGGCTTAAGTTCTAAGCAGAGTGCCACAGGGTTTGGTACTGGGGCCACTTCTTTTTAATCTGTTTATAAATGACTTAGAAGGGGGCATTAAAAGCAAGGTCTCTGTGTTTGCTGATGACACTTAACTACGCAAAGCTCTAGAAACTTCAAATGATGTGCAAATGCTGCAAGTTGACCTAGATAATCAAAATGGACAGCAGAATGGCAGATGAGATTCAATGTTGATAAATGTAAGGTGATACATTTGGGGTTTAGAAATGCTGGTGCCACCTACACCATAAATTACTCTATGTTAAGTAAATCTCTAATGGAAGAGGATTTGGGGGTTCTGGTAGATAACAGACTTAGCTGTAGAAAACAATGCCAGGCGGCAACGGCTAGAGCTGGCAAGATATTGTCTTGTATAAAGAGGTGAATAGATTCAAGAGAGAAAAATGTTATTCTGCCTCTTTACAAGGCACTGGTAAGGCCTCATTTGGAATACGTGGTGCAGTTTTGAAATCCCATATACACAATGGACATCTTGGAAATGGAAGCAGTTCAGAAAAGGGCAATCTATCTAGATCCCCCTGCAACGATTGCACATCCTCTGAAGTTTTTAATGGTCGACAAAGTTTTGTGTCGTCAGCAAACACAGAAACCTTGCTGACAATACCCACTTCCAAATCATTAATAAATAGATTAAATAGAAGTGGCCCCCAACACAGAACCCTGTGGCACCCCACTTAGCACTTTAGTCCATAATGATGAAGCCCCATTAACAACTAGTCTCTGCACCCTATTGATTAACCAATTTTCTATCTTGTAGGGGAAAACGAGGGGCAAAACAAACGCTCGTTGATGATCCGTCTGGTGGGTTGTTAAGCCAACAAAGTGCCCACACATGGCACAATTGTTGGCCAAAACAGGCGCTCTTACACATCGTGCTTCGTAGGGCCCCTGCGATCGCACGTGTATGAGCCTTTAGAAACATGTTTACAAAATGAAGATTCCCCAATATAATACCTGTCTCCGCTCAGTCTGAAGAGGTGGGGGTGGAGGCCGTGCACAGTCCCGATAAAGCATTCGTAGTCTTTCACACTGAATTTCTACCACTGATAAGCGCTCACCTGAAAGAGAAAATATTGCACAGATTTTGCTTATATTTTTGATTTTGCTAGCCCTTCCTCCACTGGGCCGATCATCCTCAAAACTATTTCTGTTAAAAGAAATTTCATTCTAATCAAATGGAAAAAGACAAACTCCTTCAAAATGCAACGAAAACGTTTTTCTCATACGTTCATTTCTAACCTTTATCCCCATTGTGTTTTCTCATTCTGTAGTTTTATTTCCTTCATGTAACATTGCTATAATCATTTTTGTCACCTAACATTTGGTTTTGTGATTATCTCCCTGTTTTCTAACTGTGCATCAAAACTGATCTCAAAATCCTGAAAAACTTACCAGGGCTACACTCCTGGGCCACTAGATTTAGAACCTCTACAGCAGCTGGACATTGCTGAATAAATTCTTCACAGAAAGAGCTATCTTCTAACAACTGAGCCATGACCAAGCATGCTCTTCATGGGTAGAAAAAGGAGAGAGATACAATAAGAACAAAGCAAAATTCATTAAAATTGCAAATAAGACTCTTAAAAATACATGGACAATTTTAAACCTAAAGCCAATACAATGCTGGTTAGATTAAACCTGAATAGGTTTTTAAAATGTACAATCTAGCAGTTACCATGCAGATTCTCAAAAAAACAAAATAAAAAACCCTGGTTAGGTAACCGTACAAACCCATAATATGAACACTAGTGATAGCCAGGGTGGCCTGGATCATCCAAATGGTTTCAGGACTATGTATTTTACTATATGTAACAATCAGCCAGTGTAATGGATTGGCCCAGTTAAATGTCTTAGGGTTGGAAGGAGGGCAAAATGAGGGTTGATTGTACATAAAACTCTGGACAAAGTCATGATAACTACCAGAAAAGCTCTCATGGAGAAATTCAGAAAGAGCTGAAACCTGGAACTTTAATGAGCCAAGAGACAGGCTTTTATTCAGGAGAGAATGCAGGCCCTGAGACAGCACAAAAAGATCAGAGAAGAAATGGTGAATCAAACACTATGCAAGGCAAGCCGGTCCAATTCTATGTTAGGATCTTGTATGAAGATGACTTCAGAGCCCAGATAACTTTGTGGAATTATGGAGGAAATAATGTTTTACTTAAGGAAGGAAGCACTTCAGATGACATTTAAACTTCCTGATCAACTGGAATGATAAGGAGGACTTACAATTAGGCCTGCAATCCCCAATAGGGAGCTAAATAGATAGCAGAAATTCTGAAACGTTTACTTGAGGAGAAGAGAATATGGCTATAAGAGGGAAAGAACAGACCAGACAAAAGGGCCACTACTAAGGCACCTTAGGAAATTTTTCCCTCTTAAAACAGAAAATGGTTTGCGGGCAGATAACTGACAAGTCACTACTTTTTTTGTTTTAAGGGTGAATATGCAGTGAAAAATAATAATTACTTGCTGCAGTGAAATCTTCAAAATTTAAATAAAAGTAATTATTAAATTATATGTAGAAAAAAAAACACTAGCTATCACAATTAATAATATAGCTGCTACATTTCTCAAAAAATGAATGCTATATTCTTACCTTGTTCTAATCTCTGCAAGAAGTCGAACCACAGCCATTACTGGAGTTGATGCATCTCCTGTTGCAGGAAGTGAGGTATGAATAGATAGACATCCCTCATGGGGAAGTAGCATGGATTGGACTGCCTGCACTACCTTTTCAGTAATGGACAGTTTATGGAGAGGCAATGCCTAATGTTGGTGATCCAAAAAAAAAAAAAAAAAGAAAATTAAATACTAGTTTATAGGAAATGATGCGTTAATAAAGCTTTTACTTTTAATTTATTTTTTACATATTTCACAACAATAACAATACTAACAGTGTCATTAATCAAACATACATGCATTTTCAGCACTGTCGAGAACTGCTATTTACGCTAGGAAAGCTATAGTTCATAAATGAATGACAACAGATACTCCACAATATCTTGCTGGATGTGTTTGGTGAACAAAAACCTGGCATACCACTATATCCTATTTAAACCACTATGTCCCATATAAACAAATCTGCTGCCCTGAAAAATATGCCAAAGTATGGAGTTTCAGGTATGATTCCGATTCCATTATAACCAACCCTGAGTAAGCAGTTCTGATTAACATTGGATCTGGGCTCATTAACTTTTTCCTACCAACCCCACAACCCTCATTCCCTTTACCTTCCCAAAACTCTTCCACCCACCCCTTCTACACATATTCCTGCTTATAGTTTTTTACTGTTCATAGAATGATGTTTAGGTACAAGCAACTGTTTTTGTTAAAATGTGTTTATATGACTGAGTTACTTCAAGTAGGTTCCAATCAATTTGATATTAGTCACCTACTGATATTGCTTTGTACTCTTGATTGTAGATACAACCGACTTTGTGTATATTGAACTTTTTGTTTAAATAAAATTATTTAAAAAACATACATACATTTATATCTCTTACTACTGAAATCAAGAAATGTCTTTACATCCTTCTTGGCAATATATTAAGCAATATATTAAACCAGAAATTTCATATACCAGAAAATCTTCTCTATACTTGTTAACTGGTTCTATTCTAAAAAAAAAAATATTACAAAATCTGTGGCATATAAACTACTCATCATGTAATGAAATATTAGTTAAAGGGTCTCTCCACCCTCTATAAAAATGTTTTATATAATGTAGGGCATCCCTTCCCACCCCCAACTAATATTAAATTTATAAAAAAAAAAATCACAATTCTACTTGCAGACCCTCGCTCCAGCGCCGCTCTGATCTGGCTCCCTGCTTGCCAGAACTACAAGCAGGAGGCCAAACCGGCAGCCGTGACTGTGATTGGCTGAGAGGCAGCCTATCACAGCCACTGCTGCCGGCAATAGAAAATGTAGCAGGAGCGAAGGGCTTTTGAATTCTTTTTTCAAGTACAGTTTGAATTCTTTTTTTAGACATCAAATATAGCGGTTCGGGGTGGAAAAGTATGTCCTACATTAGGCTTCCCTGTGATTGCCACTGTCCTCTCAGAGAAGGCGGCAGCAAAAACCTTTTGGACAGGAAGACAGCTCCTACTCTTCAGTTTCCTGGACTTTGGACAAGGACAGCAGGAGAACCATTAGGAGCAGAGATGTAAGGTAAGGATTTTTTTTACACTACACAGTGAGGCCAGTAGTGGGTTAAATTTTAGTTGGTGGACATGCCCTTTAAGGAAATCCACAGAATATGGACTTTATTTTTGCAATATTAAATGGAATTACTACTTTGGGAAAATCTCTTACCTCTGACCTTGGAACACACAGCCTAAACAATGGTATTGTCAATGTGTCAGAAGATTTAGAAGATTTTCTGAAGTCCATAAGAGGAAATTTCACAGTTGCAATACCTTCTTGTTCGTTAATGGAAACAACCACTCCAATACTTCCAGATATTCCATTGCCCAAAACCTACAAAACAAGAGAATGGAAACCACCACTCAATACATTTTCTGATACAGCGTACATTTAAATAAAAAAAACAAACTAATATTTCAAATAGAACAGACTAAAAGCAAAAATGTTTATTATGTTATTCTATACTACAGCAATTTAATACCAAGCCACTGATGTCCATCATCTGTGAAACCAGGGCAGTCTATCCCGCATTACAGAAGTATAACGGGTGGTGCTTCCTGCTTACACTGTAAATTGTGAGATCACCAGCAAACTCCTGGCTTGAGCATGCCCACTTGTATCCTACTGCTGGGAATGAGCATTATTCGCTAAATCATAAGTCCTGCTACCAAACTTTTTTTTTTTTTTTTTAAAGCTAGTAACATGCCTGAAAATATTTTTTACCAGAGAGGGGCCGTGACAGATATAATCCTAGGCTTGTTTGAAAGATATAAGAGAGTTCCCATAGGTAACTCATGTATGGAGGTCATATTTAGGGCTCTTAACAGTCATAAACAAATTAACAGTATACTGGGCTTCAGATTGGGATAACGCCTATATTACCTAAATACATTTTAATTAAGGTTGCTAATGCAGTAAGCAATAAGCTAATGTCACTGTTTATTTTGTCTGTAAATGAAAAGGCTTTTTATATATATTTACCACTGGCAGGTTACTTTCCCAAAAGTAAGGAAGCATTTTATTACATATAAACTGGGTTATAGAGGTACCATTTATACCCAGGCAAGTCTAAAACAGAATAACACGTGATGACATACCTGGACCTCTGAACCAATTTTAATAGTTTCTTTAAATCCACCCAGTGCACATAAAGCTGCCACAGCTTGTCTGGCAATTCCTTGCAGTTTAGCCAGTTTCCGGCCACTACCACTGCCATTCTCCAGTATGGTCTCAGCATATTTTCCAAGTTGTGGGATATACATAAGTGCACGAGACAGAACCTGCAGAACAATGAGAATACATGGGGAGAATGGGAGGTGAACAAGATGGTGAAGGGGAGCAAAACAAAGGAATGAAATAGGATGCGAGGGAAAATTAACTGGTGCTATGATATGCGCTTACCTTTTCAGCAGTTGTTGTCCAGATTTGGGCTGCATTAGACTCTGGTGCCATTAACAAACTGTGAAGTAGAGCAATTACTTCTGCTGCCATACTATTTGCCACATGCCCACTTATAAAAGGGCGTACAGGATCAGTCCTGTTTAATAAGATAATCTCAGAATTAAATTAGTAAAATGCAATGTTTACAAATAAAAACTTGTAGTTAACAAGAAGAAACTATAGAAGATTGAAATATTCCAAATTATACCTGGCAAGGTCAGAATTCCTTTCCCTGCAGATAGTGGTCTGAGCAGTTTTCTTCTTGTCACCAGTTGAAAGTCCACTTGCTGCATCAGCGCTAACTATCTCTACTGGAGGCCCAATGCTAACAATTAAACCTGACTGGGCCCATTTTGTTGCTTTGCGGATAGCAGCAACAGACTCCTCTGTTAACACTTCACAGCACCCGCTCTGCATGGCAAACAATTTTTAAAATGAGAAAACAAGGAATACAACAATGTATTTTTTACAGCATGTCTATAAGGGGTAAGATTTATTCAGGTCATTATACATATACTGAATAGTATCAAGTCAAATTCAACTGGACTCATCCAAGTCCCTCGTTTCAAGTAATTTTCTACTCCTTTAATGATACTCCGGCTACCCGACAAGCTTATCATGTGCAGTAGGAATTAAAAGTTCAACATCCTGAAAAACACACCCATGCACAGTAGCCAATAGAAAGCAAGCTGTCCTGGAGACCGGGAACTTTCCATGTCCTGCAAAAATAATGATTGTTTTGCCGTATTAGTCCAATATATGTAGTAAAAAGTAGAGTACCGTGACACTTTTAATGGACTAACAGTTTATTTTAGTAGACAAGCTTTCGAGGGATCAACCCTCTTCCTCAGGTCAGACGAATTACTGCTCTGACCTGAGGAAGAGGGTTGATTACTCGAAAGCTTGCATGGTACTCTACTTTTTACTGCTAAAATAAAGATCTTTCTCTTTGTGACCCATCATAAATCAGTGAAATCTATCAAGAAGGGGGGTCAAGTGCAGCCTTATCTCTGCCATCAAAGCTACCTCTCCCCCCCGCTAATGCTCTGATCTCTATGTTAATTACAGAGCATGGAGGAGGGAGGGACTTGAGCAGGGAAGAGGATCGCGTCACAGGAATTTGATTGACAGTACAAGTAGAGGAATGCAATCACGTATTCTTCTAACTTGTGTATCTCAGGACAGAGAGGAAATCTAAAAAATGTGAAGACACTCTGGGGGTTCGGGGAATTATACAACACATGGAAAGAAAGATGCCCTTTAACAATCTTACAATTCATGTTCTAAAAAGGTTCAGTAATAAAACATCAATTTATCAAACTAGCAAGGTAGACTATGCCATAACATCTGCTCTTATCTAAACTAGAATTAAATTTATCTGACACAATGCCACATTCTTACTCTGGGCTGTGCCTTACAGACCACTTACTTTAGTCATATCACGATCCATCTTCACAACCTTTTCCATGTTTGCTCCAGTACCGAGGCGAAAGGGCCTACCTTCTGAGCTACTGTAAAACAAAAAATCAGGTTACATATATCACTAAGGGCTGGTACACATAAATTTTAGCCTAATCGATCACCCAATATTTTTGCTATGTCAGCTGATTGTTTCAGACAGATTTTCAAGCAAAATAAATTATGGACGATTGGATATTTTGGTTAATTATTGAGTGAAATAATACTTCGATCCGACCAATTGGTCATGTTAATTATATTAATCACTAAATTTGTCACCCATAATTATCAGGATGAAATCTTTACCTTATTCAGGCATTAGTAATTTAGTAAAAAACTGTAAGCTCAGACAATTAAAGATAAAACCAAACAAAATGTTAATAAGAGAACCTAAACCCAATATGGTACCTAAGCAAAGGCTGGAGGACCTCATGGGATGATTGGTCTTCCCTCTTGTGGATAAAAATTGAGAGCTTGCCATCTATTGCCTCACTCTCTTCTCCAGCATCTTTGTCTCCTTTTTGGGAATTTTTTGGGCTACTTTTGCACAATGTGCTATCTGGCTCAGAAGCAGTTGGTGAAAGAACAGTCTGGCACCCTGTAAAGGAACCAACAAAAGGGATACTTGCAGGACAAAGTCACAATGTTTTTTTGCTGATTTATTCACTGCAATATTACTTTGTGTCTTCTCCACTTTCCCCTTTGAATATGCTACCATGTGTTTAATGCTCTTACATACCATACAACCTGTAGTAGAAAGCAAATGAAAGATTTTTTTTTAACTAAACAAAGTAATCATTTAAGCAGCAACAAACCTAAGGAATATGTTTATTTCCCAACTACAGCCCAGACACTTATTGCTTTCCACGGAGCGGAAATTGGTCCTGTATATTACTGCATGGAGGAGCTGGCCCCGATGTGGAGGGGAGGATCTGCATGCTGAAACACGTGACCCAGGCGGATTCAGAGGTGAACATGGGAGCGCTCCTGTGTAGGCGCTTGGCTTTTTTCTTTTTCAGTCCTTTCCACAAAATGCAGATGCATCACAAAGCTTGAAGGCAATCACTAGTACTTTGAACATTATCAGAAACCATTTACAGCTTACCATGTACCTCAAATTAATGGCACTATTACAGTCCATACAGAGTATGCCTGCTTACATAAAAAACCCTTTATATAGTTACCTGGTACAACATAATCGGCCAACTTTGCTAATAATAAAGATGCTATTTTGGAGGCTGGATCACTTGGATCTTCCTGTTCACTGTCCAGAGTGGGAACAGAGTAACTCCATGGAGGAAGTTCTACATTTCCACAATCCTCAACGCTCATAAGAGGAAGAGCAGCACGGCAGAGCTGCAGAATAATAAGCACAAGCTTTGGAGAGGGGCGCTGATCCAACAGCAATGAAAGAAGCTTGGACACACAAGCAGGCTGGCTCAGAATTGCCTTTCCTATCTGACTCCTGTATAAGAAACAATATTGCATTTTCACAGGTCATCAGTACCAACAATAGGGAAATGATCAGAGATAGAAAAAAAAAGCAACAGATTCTCATTCATAAGCTGTCATTCAGTGTGTACCCAAGTGTTGTATTTATATAACTTTACATTACATAAAAAAAACCTTGATATGCACTATAGTACTTCTTTAATCTTTCAATAATTAATTATTAATTATATTAATAATATTACCTAGAAAGATCATTCAGAAGACTCAAAACATCTTGTAGAGCATCATTCCCTGCAGCCTGGTTACCACAGCACTCTGTGGCTCTTGCCAGATGATTAGTGAGAAGAGCAGAGACTTGCCGAGCCAGACCAGAATGCACCACCTCAGTAGATCCACCTTAAAATACAAATTTTAGATAAAAGAAGCTCAGAGTTCTCCCTATGGTCTTTTAGCCGGGCAGCCCACCCCGGCTATTTTTCATGCCACCCAGCTGGAAAAAATTTCTTTAAAGAACACTTGTGATTTAAGAAAGAATTTAGATGTAGATTTAATACAATAGGTGCCAATAGGTCAGTAAAAACTCCTGCCAAAACAGCCCGGTCAAGACCCCTTTTGTCAGCAAAGGAGGCTTTTAAAAAAATCACAAGAATGTAACCAAATATGATGTGCAAGCCATGGTATGTATTTATGTATGTATATGTTTATTTATATAGCGCCACTTGGGGATGCAGTGCTGTACAGTACAGAATAGAATAAAGTTATACAAGGGGGATAAATACATAGATAGTTCAGTACATAAATATATAACTTATATAAATAGAAGTGCTAGGGCTTTGCCACAAGAGGTAATAAGGTCCCTGCTCCATAGAGCTTACAATTTAGTTAGATGCGTAACACACAGATACAATGGAATTGGTATAAGTGCTGGAGCGAGACGTATGCAGTGCAAATAAAACTATCAAATACTGTGCTAGTTACCAGATAGGTAGGATGTACGGCTAGATTTAAACCTGCTAATTGAGGTTTCTTGATGTAGAGAGAGGGGAATTAAATTCCAGAGGATGGGAGCTACAAGAGAGAAAGGTTTAAGGAGAGAGGAAGCAGTACGAGTGGGGGGTCTGTACAGGAGTTGGTTCTGCGATGAGCGGAGGGTACGGACGAGTATAGGGGTAAGCACATGATTACAGTGCTTCAGTAATACAGAGGGCATGGGATCAAGAGGACAGGTCATGAGGGGACATGATAGAAGCAGGTGAGAGACTTCTGAATGGGTCACAGGAGCAAACGATCCAAGAATAGCTGACGGGGGAGAGGGCAACATAATCTAAGAGTCATCCCTAGGACCAGAGATCTGCACATGGATGGACTCCACTTTATGCTGAGAGTGCGGAGAAAGGAGAGAGTCAGTGGGAGAGGGGCGCAGAAGGGAGTTGAAGATGTGGGTTCGATTTGTTGTTATTTATAAGTTTCTGGTTACATGAACTTGTAATGGAGATAGTCATCTTTTGTACAGGATTTTCTCCACGCACCTTGAGCAGCACGCACGCACCTACGAATAAAACGGGAAGTGGGGTTGAGCCACAGACGAGGATTAGAGGTTCCTCGACTGCGGGAATGCAAGGGGGCAAAAGAGTCTATCGTGTTAGTCAGGATAGAATTATAGGAATTAGCAAGCGAGTCAGGTTCATTAACCGTCAAAAGGGAGGAGCGACTAGAGGACAGGGTGAGGTGAGTGTCGGGAGATCTATGGATCTAGTATTACGGACGCACAAGGTGGAGGGGCAGGAGGAAGAAAAGGGTCTTGTGTGGCTGCAACCTGCCTGAACCCAGAAGAGTGACTGTCAATTGTAGAGGAACAGAGCAGTAGTAGCTGCTGCCTGCACACCACTATGCCATGGTTTGTAATTAACATGGTCTCAGCCAAAAGGAAAAAATTTTAAGAGGTTTCAGACATCTAAACTTTTAGATTTTTAGTACATTTTTTTCCCTTCATTTGTTAATGAATGCTTGATGAATCGCCTGTTATTTATTAGGTATATATCATATTGCATATTGTGATTGTGGAATTGTATTGCTAAATTTACTGTACTTTGCTGTGTTTACCTTCTTCTTTCTCCCATTCTACACATCGGTTGGCCAGTACTTGGAATGCTGCCCATGCCATAGTTGCCACTTTCTGCTTCTTAGTCTGTTTTTCACTAGAGCATGACTCTGACTGGTTGCTTAAGCTGCAAAGTCGATCCATTAATTGAACAAGACCACTGCGCACCAAGCACTTTTCTTCACTCCTTAATAATATCAATAATAATGAAAAATATAAATAGAAAAACACAAAAAATAAAGTAACAACAGTATAATTACAGTAAGAAACTGTTTGCTCATACAGCTGTGCAAAAAAATATGTACTGCCAGAAACTTCAAACATCATAAATAATTTATTGGATCCCATGTGATGTTTTTGGTACTGAAAAGCATCATATTTATCTTTAGATTCCCATACACGGGTAGATTATACACCCAATCAACTATTATCCTTAGATCTAAGATCTAATACACATGGTCCTATTGTTAGTTAAACCTTGTTCTTGACCAACAGTTCACTGACTGTTTCTGCAGCTCCTCCATCTAGCTCAAGTTTTTAGGATGGGGTATGTTAAAGCTGAAGAGGAAACTAACGGATTGATTATTCCACAGTCTGTACTACTATTTTCCAGCACAGAAAGTGACCAAGTTATATTTAACTGGTACGGTAAGTGTGATAAGATCCTAAATGGATATCTGCTTTGAGACACAAGGTAAAAAGTTGGCAATTTCTATTTTGTATTTTAATAACAGACTAATTTTTTTATGAGGTGCTTCACAATAATTAAGTTATATGGCATGATTAATAGTGTGCTCTACCTGGTGTATGGTATAGTGCAAAGAAGGCCGATGCTATTTGCGCAAGCAATAGGATAGCGAGCACAAAGTGAAACCACTGAGGTCATTGTCTCTCCAAAAGCCTCTTGAACAAGCTCTACCATTCCTCCACATGTTAGCTCTTCAACTCTGGAAGCAAATACATTTGAAATATAAGTCTCAAGGATAAACAGTAGTCTTTAACAAAAGTCCATATTAAATGACTCTGCTAATTAGATTTGTCCCTTTCTTGCATGAATACAACTATTTTGAAATATTTACTACATTTATAAACATAATGACATCTCTTTATAGAGACTGTTGATATTTCCCTTGCAGTGCTACTTGACAGGTAAGAAGTAATTGAAAAGAATGTATGGGAAAAGTGCAAAAGCCTATAAAACATCCCTTAAAATGCTAACAAAAAATACATGGTTTAGCTTGCCTTGGTCCCCCTTGTAGAACCATTGTAACTGGTCCAACCAAATGTGTTACCCCTCCAACACGGACAGCTGCTGTTAGTAGTTCTCTCATGTGAACAAGGGCTTGTTTACGCGTATTTCCACGACGCCACCTAGTTTGAGCAGCCAGAAGAAAGCTACTGCTAGACACCTAGAATGTACAATAAAGGAGTAAATGTTGCAAAATCATAACATTTCAATATATCATGCATGCATAAATCTTAATAAGTCAAACAAAAGTTATCTTTATGGTGTTCATATACAAGTACCACAGTAACACCCTGAAAGACAAACTATGGAAGAGTAACAGAATATACAAAATCAGATATGAAAATAAGCAGAGAAGCTTTTAACCAAAAGCCCAAATTAACTGCAAAGGAAGATTCTGTAGGTATCTGTAGATCTTCAGTTTTACTGAAGAACGAGAGGTAAAGGAGCTCTGTCTTACCTCCCGTTCTTCAATAAGAAGGAGCCGGGAGCAAAGGGAAGGAACTTACTGATCACTCGCTCCTCCAACGCTTCATCTGACAGGTCCTGACGGACTTAGTAGTCTAGTTGCATGCGCATATGTGATGCGCATGCGCGTAGAGTACAGAGTCCTTCGGTACCTGTCAGATAAACCGGTGGAGGAGCAAGTGATTCGTAAGTTCCCGGCTCCTGAAGGTTTTATTGAAGAAGGGAGGTAAGACACAGCTCCTATATCTCCCGTTCTTCAATTAAACTGAATAAAAGGGTGTTTTACCAGTGGAGATACCCTTTAAAGTGGATGCTTGCTTACAAGCAAGGTTCAATAATTCCAAATTCATTTTTTAATTTAATCAGGCGTAGCAGTTATTTCTACTTAGTACAAAAACTAGTACAAGGTATACTTAGCACAAGAAGAGTTGGTATTTCTTATTTGTCTTGTTATTTGGAGATATTTTTAACCTGTTGCATTGACTAATCACCATCAATTCAGTGAACCTTACTTTCAATGGAAATTAACACAAAAACACTATCTGTATTTGACCTATTGGTCTTTAAGCTACGATTAGAAAATTATCATGATAATTATAATTGAAAGAATGTGTGTATATTGTGTTAAAACCTGAAAAAAAGGTAACCAAAACATTCTGGAAGCTTTGTCACCAATAAAGCAGAACTTCACCCAAGGTTTGTGTAGATGGATTTTATTTTACATGAATTACATGTATTTTCCATGTAGTACTGCATGGATCCATAGAACAGTGCTCTGTTAACACTACAAAATGCAAACACACTAGAATGGATGGCCAAGTAAAAAGGTAGAATTGCATACCGCTTGGTCAGGATTGGTCCCAATGAATGCAAACAATTGCCCTAAGAGGACACTGTATGTTGGTTTATCCTTGCTATCTTCTGTAGCTAAAGATTGTAGCAGAGTAAAAGAACTGCTTCTGTGGCTTGTTATATTCCTTCTCCTTAAAAATGACAAAAGAAAAGGACAAGAAAATTAAAGAACTGTATATATGGTTAGATACAACTTATATTTTTGTTAAGTTTAGTACACACAAAAGTTATTGTGTGCCTGATGATGGATATTCAGGCCAACAATCGTACGTGTGTGGCTGCTGTCGGTGATCTTCCTGCCAGGTCAACGAATGGCACCCGACAGAGGGGTTACACATGTCGTCTAAAATGGCAGATTGTCTGCCCGCTTGTTTGTCTGGTACACATATCCCACATGTGTACTAGGCTTTACTGGGGAGGTTTGAGAGGGCACAGAACAATGTGTTTCACCCATTATTGTTTAACTAGGAACATTCTTAACCCAATTTGTTTTTATCAGTCACAAAGCTGAACAGAATTAAGAAAAATTCCATATTGTGCTCATGATATGCATTCATAAGAATTCAACATATCTGGCCAAACAAGAAATCGAAATGCATAGCTAATGGCCCCCTTAGACAAACCAATCCCGGTCGTGCGATATTGGGATATCCCAGTATTTTTCTAGAGGATACTGAAAGGTGTAAAATTGCCTATACCAGGGTTTCTCAAAGGGTGTGCCAAGGCACACTGGTGTGAGTTCAAAGAGCCAAAGATGTGCCTTAAAATTTTGGTAATGGAAATATTTTTAACAGTTTAAATTTACATTTGTGTTATTTTGTAATATATATTATGATAAAATGTCAACACAGTCAATGTAATGTAACGTAACTTTACACTACATTGATTTGTATACAATATACACTGTAAAGTGCATTACATATGGGTAATTACAACTTAAAATCCAATTAGGAAAACAGGTGTGCATTGCCACAATCTGAAAAATTTGGGAGAACCACTGGCCTATATACTGAAAACTTACTTTGCAACGTTCCAATGATATTCCTTAAAGGAACACTAAAATGGCAACTCTAGGTAATTAAAATCTGTATCTATTATTCACAGGGAGGTGAGGATGCTTATTTCCACCTCCCTGTGAATAATAGAAAGGCCGGGGGACCGTAACGAACTTACCTTACCTGCGCTCCATTCACGGCTGCTCCTTAGCTGTCAGCCGCGCTGCCCGATCATGCGCCTGTATTGGCGGGCATGCGCAGAAGATAGGCACTCGGTCGGGACAGCGCTCCTGACAGCTAAGAAGCAGCCGCGCATGGAGCGCAGGTAAGGTAAGTATCCTCGGGCGTTTTATTATTCACAGGGATGTGAGAATAAGCGCTTTCACCTCCCTGTGAATAATTGAAACAGATTTTATGTACTTAACAGAGTACATAAAATCTGTTTAGTGTTCTTTTAAAGGGACACTAAACTGAAAAAAATGACTTGCCTTTATCCTTTTCTATATCTTTAGTGCTGCCGGGAACTTTATACCTTTTTGCTGTCAGTGCTCCTTGTCACTATATCTCCTCCTGTTCAGCTCACTCCTAGTTAGTATGCATGTCTCCTCTGTATGTATTCACCCCCTCCCAAAACTGAGGCACAAATGGAATGTGGAGCATGTGCAGTGGGGATGATCTGTGCCTCACTACAGCCAATAGCATTCACCCAGTGATTTTGTGTTATAGTGAAAGTAAAACTGCTTTGCAATAGGAAGGTACCGTAAGCAGCGCTGGGAGCTGTAATCACTGCTTGAATCAAGTAAGATTTTCTTTTAGCTGTAGGAGTTTGAAGGTGTGTGTGTGTGTTGGAGGGACTTAAACCCAATCCTGCAGATAGCTGCTGTCTGGTTAGTTATCTGCACAGAAAGAGCACAGAGAAACAGATAATGCTTATTCCTTTTCCTGATCTTAATACTGAATCAATTAGCCATGCAGTGACCGAGAAAAGGAGAAAAGGGGATTTTTATGTTTTCCTCACCTGTAAAATCCTTTTCTCTGAAGCCGTAAGGGGGACCCAGGAACGCAGGGATTAAGCACCTTTCTCCAGGAGCGGACACTTTAGACTGGGGCTCCAGTGCTCCTCCCCTCAGGTATAATACTCTGAGCACCGGAAGCCTCCTCCAGTTGGTTCCAAAGAGGAAGTGTAAGCCAATAATGAATAATAGATAATGAAATAAAAATCCCCTTTTCTCTTATAGCCTTAGGGGGACCCAGGAATGCAGGGGACGTCCCAAAGTCCCGAACTTGTAGGGTGGGCGCCTATAAACAAACCACTTAGACCTCCGCAGTTCTGATGATAGAGTTGCCCAAGGCAGTATCCTTTTCTGCGAAAATTTGGAGGCAATAAAATTTGATGGTATTTGATGGTATGGATGGAAGACCAAGTTGCTGCTCGACATATCTGGTCTACAGAGGCGCCATGGCGAGCCACCCAAGAGGCTCCAACAGCCCTAGTAGAGTGGGCTGTAACTCGCAAGGGAGGAACGGCCCCAACTGCCAAGTAGCAGTGGACGATAGTAGATCTAATCCCCCTCGCCAGAGTTTGTGGTGAAGCCCTGGATCCCCGGACGGGGCCCCGCCAGAAGAATGAACAAAGCCTGAGAGGAACGGAAGCCTTCCGTACGAGCAATGTAGATCCTCAGGGCTCTCACTACATCAAGACAGTGCAATTCACACTCCTTGGAAGAAGCCGGATTCGGAAAGAAGGCTGGAACAGTGATCTCCTGATGGAAAGACGAGACCACCTTAGGCAAAAAGGAGACGTGAGGCTGAAGAATGGCCTTGTCTGAAGCGAGGGATCCAAAGATAAGGCAGCTAGTTCTGACGCCCTCCTGATGGAAGATATGGCCAGAAGAAAAACCGTCTTCCAGAAGAGAAGCGATAAGGGAACCGATGGTAAAGGTTCAAAAGGCGGCCTTTTGAGAGCCCAGAGAACTAACGATAGATCCCAGGGCTGAACTGGAGCCCGAATCGGAGGACGCAAATGAGCTACTCCCTGTAATAAAGTCTGGATTTCCTTCCTGCTCGCAAGCTTCCTATGAAAATATATAGAGGGCGGATACCTGACCCTTGAGAGCGCTGAGCGAAAGACCCCCGTCAAAGCCTTTTTAGAGGAAACTAAGGATTCTGGACAGAACGAATCTGTGTGAGGGAAAGCCCCTGGATGAGCTCCACATAACATACTTTTGCCATATCCTATAATAAACCTTAGATGAAGAAGGTTTTCTAGCCGCTAACATGGTAGGTATTGCAGATACCGGTACCCCTCGTCTTCTCAGTATGGGGGACTCAACCGCCACGCCGTTAAATGTAGGCTCTGAAGATCTGGGTATTGGAAAGGCCCTTGTACAAGAAGATCTGGGCGCAGTGGAAGCAACCATGGTTCCCCGACTGACATGGAGAGAAGATCTGAGGACCAAGCTCTCCTTGGCCATCGAGGCGCGATGAGAATTACTGGAGCTCGTTCCCGTTTTATCCTTTTTAGGACCCTGGGTATCATAGGTGTTGGCGGAAAGACGTAGCCCAGGTGGAACTGCGAAGGTGCTACCAGAGCATCTATGAACGCCCCCAGTGGATCTCTGGTTTTTGCACAAAAGGTCGGAACCTTTCGGTTGTCTCGAGAGGCCATCAAGTCGATGTCCGGGGTCCCCCATCTCTGTGTCAGTTGTTCGAACACCTCCGGATGGAGAGCCCATTCTCCTGGATCGAGCGTAACTCGGCTGAGAAATTCTGCCTCCGTGTTGAGGGCCCCAGGTATGTATATTGCCGATAATGCTGGTATGTAAAACTCTGCCCAGGTTAGGATTCGGTGTGCTTCTGCCATTGCCATATCACTTCTCGTGCCCCCTTGATGATTTATGTATGCCACAGCCGTGGCGTTGTCCGACTGTATGCGGACGTTCTTGCCCGTCAGAAGCAACGTCCAGTGAGACAGAGCAAGGAATATTACTCCAGGACATTGATGGGCAGGAGAGTTTCTTGCCTGGTCCAAAGACCTTGGGCTTTCTGAGAGTTGCATACCGCTCCCCATCCGCGGAGAATGGCGTCCGTCGTCACCACTGTCCACGTGGGCAGGCAAAGAGCTTTGCCCGCCGCTAAGTTGCTCTCCACGGTCCACCAGGTTAGGGAAGACCGAACCGGATGCGGGAGATTTATCCAAGAGTCCAACGACTGTTGGGATTTGTCCCAACAGCGAAGAAGGTGTCTCTGGAGAGGACGTAGATGGAAGAGCGCATACAGAAATGCTTCCACCGAAGACACCATCTTCCCCACCAGACGCATCCTTTGTCGAATTGAGATCCGATGGTTGGATTGCGCCTGAATGGTCAGCTTTTTCAATGCTGCAATTTTGTCCTGGGGGAGGATGACCTTGTGAATGGTTGTGTCGAATAACATACCCAGGAAGATTATGCGATTCGATGGAACCATAGAGGATTTTTCCCGGTTTATGATCCATCTGAACTGAGAAAGGAGCATTATGCACTGAGATACATGTTGTTGTGCTAGCTTGAAGGATGCCACCCTTATTAAAAAGGTAAGGGAGGATAAAGATTCCTTGAAGGCGAAGGAATGCAGCTTGACAGGTCATGACCTTTGTGGATACTCGTGGCGCTGAAGCTAGGCCGTGAACTGGAAGTGCCGGGCACCTATGGCAAATCTGAGGAAGCGGTGATGACCGTTCCAGATGGGGACATGGAGATATGCGTCCTGAATATCCAGGGACGCAAGGTAATCGCCCGGCTCTATAGCCAATATCACTGATCGCAGGGATTCCATCTTGAACCTGATTTTTTGCACATAGATGTTGAGAGCTTTTAGGTCCAAAACTGGATGAAATGTTCCGTCGTTCTTTGGTACCAGAAAGAGGTTGGAATAGAATCCCCGAAATCTCTGATCTCTTGGAACCGGAGCTATAACTCGTTCCTGGAGGAGAGATAGAACGCAATCGTTGAGGGCTTTGTGGCCTCTTGGGCATCTCGGAATGCAGGAGAGAAAGAAACAAGGAGGAGGAAGGGAAGAGAACTCTATTCGGTAGCCGTTGGTCAGAGTATCCATCGTCCGGGTGTCTGTGGACGGCAGTTGCCACTCTTAGAAGAAAAAACGAAGACGGCCTCCGACCTGATGAGGCAGACGATAGTCATGCTTGTTTGTTTTTGTCTCCACCTGTTTTGAAGGCTCCTCTTTTGGAAGGCCAGGGAGTGAATGGTCTTTGTCCATGATGGGTTGGAAAGGTATTGATAGACTCTGTCTGTATCCGGTTTGGAGGACGAGAGACTCTAGAGGGGCGAAAGGAGGATGAACGCCGAAAGGATGGAAAACGTCGAGCTCTGTTCTGCGGAAGGAAGGTGCTTTTACCGCCTGTAGCTTGAGCAATTATCTTCTCTAGTTCTGGTCCAAACAGAAGGTGCCCCAAGAAGGGCAGGTTGGTGAGGGATTATTTGGATGCAGGGTCCGCTGCCCAGGCCTTTAGCCATAAGCATCGCCTGGCCGCCGTTGATCTAGCGATAAGTCTGCTAGACTCTAGAGCCGCGTCCCCGATATATATAGCTGCATCAGATAGCTGTTGTATAATGTCAGTCAGATGGCTGCCAGAGGATTCCTTGGTTACTGTTTGGTAAAGTTGGTCTAACCAGGCTTCCATAGCCTTGGCCACCCATGCGGAGGCGAAGGTGGGGCACAGGGCCGCACCTGATGCCGCAAATGATATTCTCAGGAAACCTTCCAGTCGTCTGTCTGTGGGATCCTTGAAAGTGGCTGCCTCGGCCAGAGGGATGGCTGTGGCCCTGGAAAGCCTCGCCACTGGTGGGTCGACTGCTGGTGGCATGGACCACCTATCCACATCCGACTTAGGAAAGGGAAACATCATTTGAAAGTTCCTTGACAGGTGAAATTTCTTTTCTGGAGACGCCCACTCTTCCAAGACAATCTGTTCCAACTGATCATAAGAGGGAAAGATTGCTGTCGTTTTCTTAGGGCGGCTGAACAAAGACTTGGATGAATCTGTTGGTTCAACCGGATCTCGTATGTTAAGCACCTGCAGAACTGATCTTATAAGATCGTCCATGGTCTGAGGTGTGAATGTGGTCTGAACTTCATGTACAGAAGCTAAGGAGTCCAGTTCTCCTTCTTCCGATTCATTTCTTTCCTCCACAGAGATCTCTTCCACTTAAGGAACTACTGGGAGATCTGATGATCTGGCGGCTCTTAGCGGCCTGGCTTCCGTTCCGGAGGAATTAGCCGACTGCAGACCTGGGAAAGAGATAATAACATGGAATCTGCTAATGATTTTGCCCAGGCTGGTTCAGACTCCTGGGGGGTTACCCCCGTAGATACTCGGGACAAGACCGACCACGCAGGTGGATTCTTTAGAGAATCAATTGAAGCCCAAAGGGTTTTTGCCCACTCAAGTTCCTGACTGTTAGGAACAGTCTGAGTAGGCTGAGGGTCTTGGTTTGCACTGCATGACCCACATAGGGGTCCAGATAGGCCGGCTGGCAACTTAGTCTGGCATAATGCACAAACGTAGGAGATCGCTTGGACAGATTTGGCTGGTTTTTGCCGGGGAGCGGACTTCTCTTTGTTGGACATGACAGACTTGGAGGAAAGGAAAAAGAGAGAGAGAGAGAGAGAGAGAGAAAAAAAAAAAATATATATATTTTTTTTTAGAGAAAAAGAGAGCCTTGATGATCAAGAGTAGCATTTTAGGAGGATGGGCCACAATCCCCAGAGTGAGAGAGACAGAGGCAGGGAAGGCAAGAGAAGGAGGGAGAAAAACTATTGTAGGTGGAAGAGAGAAAACGGCAGAATAAGAGAAAAAAAACTTACCTTATCCGCCGATAGCAGCTGCAAGGAAGCTGGAGGAGACTCTGGACTCGTTCCCACGAGTTCTGAGCAGGAGAGGAGAGAAGACCGGAATCTCCCTCAGCCTACGGATTTGAAAGAGGGAGGGGGAAGTGGCGGCATTCGCCGGGTTTGCCCGTTCAGGCGGAAGGGGGGCTCTGGCCATTTTAGACCCGAGGGTCATGATGAGCAGCCCTTCTGCGGCATCCGCATGAGGGTAGCCTCTGCAGGATGTGACTCCCATGTAGGGAGCCGGTGGGGACCTGAAAACCACCGGCTCCTTGAAGTCCAGGAAGAATAGTGCAGAGAGGTCCTTACTCCTGAAGCGGACACTTAAAACTGGAGGAGGCTTCCGGTGCTCAGAGTATTATAGCTGAGGGGAGGAGCACTGGAGCCTCAGTCTTTAAATTCTAAAGTGTCCGCTCCTGGAGAAAGGTGCTTAACCCCTGCGTTCCTGGGTCCCCCTAAGGCTGTAAGAGAAATAAGCTTTACTTTTATAGAATGGGTAATTTTACAGGTAGTGTGCCAGGGGGAGGGGCTGGGTAATTGACAGTTCTTTACTGACTAGCTTTGCCCTGCCATCTTTAAGAAGTAAAACTCCCAGAGCTAAAAAAACAGGGGATAGGAAGGTCAGAGAAGAAAATAAAAAGCAGGTTTAAGATTGGTGGTAATAAATCCTAAATTCTGTGATTAGTTAAAAAATAATTTGCCTCAGTTTACATGTCCTTTAATCTAGCTAACAAAATCACATTGCGACCGACATTACTCCTGTGACATAAATAGCAAATGATATTTGAGCAAGAGAACACTGCAAGTAAGAGCAGCCTCTTCTGCAGATATTACAGTTGATTTGATGTTCGTCAGATTAATATCAAACCGAATGTAACATCTGCTAAGTGTATTGCCACCTCAAGCAATCACAGCTGGAAAACTTTTATTAATGCTCATGGAAGCAGCAACCTGAACTGATGATAACAGTATATCTGGATAAAATCACTGTCCATATTGATTTTTTTGTATATTCTATTACATACCTTGGATTGGATCTACTGAATTCAAAGTCATTACTGCCAATCATCTCCAGGTCAGAAGGAGCAGACATACTGCGGAGGAAAACTGGTTGGCGCATAGCATGAGATATAACCTTTGTTTCGGATATCGTTTTGCTAGCTGCAAGATTAAAATGCTTGTTTTTAAAATTTATATTAACAAACATTTGGGTTTGCTTATGGTTAAGTATAACATTCTAGTCATTTAGAATGAATATAGTAGTTAAATAAAAAAGTTCTAGCAATTTTGAACATTTTCGATTCGTAAATTTAAAATTTCAAAAAATGTTTCAAAATACTATCCGGAATGCAAAACTGGAAGCACATGAAGTTTCTGGTACTGGAGGGTGTTTTTATTGGGTTTTTTTTGTTTTTTTTTTTAAAGCTTTGGGCATTGATACATGTTCCTCAGACTATTTCCAAGTCCCTGAGCCATTTACAGTAAGTTACCATTGCTATTAATACCTTAATTTTAGGCAGAACTCTCAGATATTTTAACTCAAGGGCTGTTCTGTCTGCTGTTCTACTTCTCCTCGTGCCCATAGATTGTTACATAGATTGTTGCATAGATTGTTACATTATTGATCTGTGAGTGAGAAGCAGCATTTCTTTGTTTCAAAAATGTATCCAGTCTGCCCTGTGATTGACAGCAGCATAGAGATCTGTATCAATATTAACCCTGCAGCTGCCTGAGGCGAGTGCTGAGAATGGGTTTAGATCCATAACTTACTATCTCTACTGAACTGTACTAAGCTTGGTGAGAGTGGACGTAGAGAAATCCTGGTGGTGGCTGTATAGCTGACTTCAAGATCTTTAAGTATATGCTTTGTACAGAACAATCATTCAATGTGCCCACATGGTTCGATGTTATTAGCTCCCTCAACTGTAGCAGTAGGGAGCTAGTAAAGGAAATTATCTGTTTTGCCCAATAGGTTCCAATACTGACAATATTCAGCAAATTCTGTCACAATTGTGAATTTCTCACTAAAACAGAACCTTAGGCTGGGTACACACAGACAAAATTTTCTTTCGACCAAGATGAAGCACTGTTGGTCACGTCAAATGTCTTCTATGGACCGCACAATCGGTAACTGTGATTTACCAACATGTCCTATCACCTGTTTGTCCAATCACCTCAGATTTTTCAGCCTGACCAACCAATACACGGAAATATCTGCTTGTGTGTACCCATCCATAATGAATATAATTTATAAAATAAAGGCTATATCTGTATTGGCTAACTGTGATATGAATCATAGCGAGTGGTGACCCATTCAGGACCCCCCCCCCCTTGAAAATCCTGCACTTGTCCCTGTTAACTCCTAATGACTTCAATTGATATGCTTGTGGTTTTTTAGAATTTTCGTACTTTTCGAAAATCCACAAATCTGATTTCAGTAAGTACGGCCATCTGTACTAAAGAACATGCATAGAGAAACAGCCCTATCAACCATAAGTTTGGTTACCTGCCACAATTTGGTGGATTTGCAAGAATGAAAAGTCATCCAGTTTTTTTTTTATACAATTTGTATATTTGACAAGGTATGGACCCCATGGATGTATGCCACTGCGGACCCCAATGGGAATCTGCTTGCAGATAAAATTATCCGAGCACCAGAGAGGAGTTGGGAGGTTATTTGTTCCACAGTTTACTTGCTACTTTTTCTCCTCTTATTAGGCAAAGTAGAGTGAGAGATGTTTGCTTAGCAAACTAATCAAGGCGGAAAAATATTCACTCTATTACATTAAATTGACTGTTCACACTATGCATCAATAATAACTCTTCAGTAATGCATTGGACATGGGCTTCTTCAGAAGACTGCCCAGAGCTACAGCAAATCTGCTCAATTTAGTAAACACTTAAATAAGACATTGTATTAGGTGTTTAATCAAAATTACTATGGAACATTTCTTCCCCTTCTTTAATGTATTAGTAAAGGAAAAAAATAAATCAAATTGGAAATTAACATCTAATGTATTTTTAAAGAAACTAAAATTTCTAAGATTTATTGCCACCATGATGCATGGCAAGACTATCCATGAGGAAATTCTAATTCTGCATCTCTTCACCTTCTCACACAATCAGGATGAAACAGTTACTACCATTGATATACCAATATTTTATGTCATCAAACATAATTATATTTGTCTTGCATCTAAAATTAACAGAATGTAGTAAAACATTATCCTTTTTATACATTTTTATTCATAAAGATGTTTAAAGGGTAACTGTGGTCAGGAATGAACAGGAATTGCTTTCCTTAGTATTTTGTTTACTTGGTAGCAGCATCACCAGATTCCCTGCACTTCCTGCTCTGAAACCATGTGAAAATCCCTCTTCTCTGTGTCACCTCCTGGTCCATTAAAAAGACAAACATTTACACACCTTACACGTTACTGTTATCCCCCCCCACACACACACACACACCATGTAGAGGGGCACATTTTAAATGGTAGAAACCCGACCTTTCATTTAAAATCAACTTTCATTTTAAAACCACAGTATACGTACTAGAGGTCCTATTTACTTTTATCATTGGTGCTACACAGCAAGGGAAAAATAGTTACTACAAACCTGTGGGTTCTGTAGGAGTGCCAGAGATACTTCTTGTGATACCAGACTGTGCCGCAATAGTCACATGCAAAAGCAACTCTGCTCTGTTCATCAAACTCTTAACCAGCGTTTTCGTTTTGGCCATTGGGTGGGGCATTCTTTGCATCAGGGAGTTAACCTCTTGAAAAAACTTATCCCTGAGAAATTAAGCAAACACACGTAAGAATATTCCCCATATATATATTACAAACAGGTACCAAGTTACTAAAAAACATTATTAGGCATTGTCTGCTTTTC
Source organism: Hymenochirus boettgeri (assembly GCA_019447015.1). NCBI lineage: Eukaryota > Metazoa > Chordata > Amphibia > Anura > Pipidae > Hymenochirus > Hymenochirus boettgeri. Next base: position 313,874,938 of record CM033469.1, read on the forward strand.
AGAATGAAAGATCAACAGTGGTTTACTTGGTGGAATACTATCAGTAAAATCAAACAAAAAAATATCACATTCCTTGGCTCCATACAATAGCATAGTGTATGTGCTAGTGTATACAGTAAAAACAAAGTTGTTGTTTTTTTTAAACAGTTTTATGATTATAAGCAGGAATGCACATGCTATGTCCTTACTAATACTATTGTGATCAGAGGGGGATTAGAAAGTGTGCAATAAATGGTTCCACTGTTTGGCCAAGTGTTTTGTCGTCAAATTACAAATAACTCTCCAAACACCCACTGTGTTATTACTATTCCCTTAAGTGTATAGACTGAAAGCTAGGTTTGGCTGACACACACAATATATCAGGTGTACATTGGCCATGTGGCCAAGTACACTTAAGCTAGGTACACACCTAGCGATTTTTCCTCCAGACCGACCGTTCAATACTTTCGACCGGTCTGCCAGGAGGAAGGACTGTCGGTCGAGGCAAAAGCAGCCGCGTCCGACGAGGTTTTCGGACATGGTTGAAAACCTTGTCCGATTCGGACGAGCGGTCGGTCGCATTCGGATGCGATAATTTCGGTCCGATCGACCGATACACTGAACTATCGCTCGATCAGATGGAAATATCTCATCGTGTGTACCCACCTTTAGGAACAATGAACTGAGAAAAAGTATGAAGGAGGTGCACCACTATGGTTAACTGACACAAACACATGTCAGTTGGAATAATCAATAAAGACCATTTTCACAACAGACCAACCCAAATTTGGGGCAAAATGATCTGTCCTTATATATAATTGACTTACCTTAGAGACAAAACCATGTTTTCTGGATCACTCCCATCAGAATGAATTTCTTTCATAGAACATAAAAGCTCCAATTCCTTGAGCTTGCTCTGCAGATTCAAATTAATGAAGGAATTACACCCCAGATACTATTTTATATATTTCAAAATAGAAACCTAAACACAATCAATCTTTCAAACTATACCACTTTACATGTTTACTCTATTTTGTTAAGTCTGTAAATACTAGATACCTTAACGGTAATATTTAAATACATTTATATAATTAATAATTATTTTTGTTATTTGCTAATGTTTTATACTAAATGCCACTGTTGGTTAAAGGGAATGTCCAAACCAGAAAAAAAATTAGTATATAGCTTAATCACCCCCCAAACCTAGACCTCGCATGGGTTAAAGTTCTATGCAAGGCTTCTTAATATACTTATTAGGACCTCTCAGTCAATCACTGGCGCTGCTGCCTGTCAAACCCCTTCTGCTGCTTCTGATCCGAAACAGCAGCAGGGAGCTGAGGGAACGAGGATTGGTAAGTATATTTAAAAGCCTTGCATAGAGCTTTTACCAGTGCGAGGTCTAGGTTTAGAGGGGTTGTGTAATAAAGCTATTTACACATTTTCATTTTTTCCCTTTAAGTCATTTAATTCGAATTATTAATACTTGTAATAGTGTATTGTTATTGAATTAACATGCCTTCTTTTGCTGTAAAGAGTTGCTGCAGTGCTTATATAGTCTATACTAAACAAATGGCAATACAATACTACTTAAAGGGCAACTGTGGTCTCTGAATAAGTTAGGGTTAAATGAATGCCTGCAAAATTTCCTTTTAAATAAGCCAACAATTACATCTTTAGCTGCAGCCTGTGGGAAATAATATTAAGGCGTTTATTAAAATTTTCTGCATCCAGTTAAGTGACATTACCAGACCTCTGCCACATGCTCCAGCCCAGGGGGCGAAGCATCCTCAGTAAAGACTTAATGTTGGAAACACAAGAAGTACCTGGGGAAAAAATTGACAGTGGAGAAGGGGAGCCTATTAATGCAGGCAGAGGCTGGCCACATGACTACAAGCTGGTCACATGGCTAAAAAACAGGAAGCATTTAAACAGGAAGTAAAATTGCTGAAGAATTTAAGCAGGAAGTAAAATTGCTGAATCATTTCAGTAATAAATTCACACATATATTATCTAGAGATGTGACTAACGTTTTATTTTGAAGGTGTGATGGAAGGCTTTTTATACAATCCTTACTGGTTTAGAAGAATTGAAGACCACAGTTACCCTTTAAAGGAACTCTAAACTTAAAAAAATGTTTGCCAATCATTTCTATTATTCACGGGGGTGTTTGCCAATCATTTCTATTATTCACAGGGAGATGAGAATGTGTATTCCCACCTCCGTGAATAATAGTTTGCTCAGGGGACACAGCGGCACTTACCTTACCTGGCGCTCCACTGAGAGTGGACGTAGAGAAATCCTGGTGGTGGCTGTATAGCTGACTTTCAAGTTCTTTATGTATATGCTTTGTACAGAACAATCATTCAATGTGCCCATACATGGTTCGATGTTATTAGCTCCCTCTACTGTAGCAGTAGGGAGCTAGTAAAGGAAATTATCTGTTTTGCCCAATAGGTTCCAATACTGACAATATTCAGCAAATTCTGTCACAAATGTGAATTTCTCAGTAAAACAGAACCTTAGGCTGGGTACACACAGACAAAATTTTCTTTCGACCAAGATGAAGCACTTTTGGTCACGTCAAATGTCTTCTATGGACCGCACAATCGGTAACTGTGATTTACCAACATGTCCTATCGCCTGTTTGTCCAATCACTTAGAACAAAAAAGGAAAAGAAAACCTGTGGCACTCAGAATAATGTATAATGTAAAAACCCTTTATTAATACTTGTTCATGGGCCAAAAGATATATAAAATCACTTAAAAACACATATAAATATAATCTAACATTCCCTCAGTCATATAGTAATATAATGTAGTACAAAAGTATAATAGTATATCTAATAAATGTATGTAAATAGATACCCTGCAGTATACCAAGTCCTTGTAAAAGCAAAATACTGTAGCACATCTATATAAGGCAGTAAGCAGGTGGATAATATCCACAAAAAATAGTGTACATAGAAACGATTGACAAACACTTATTTTTTAGGTTTACAGTTCCTTTAAAAACAGTAGTTAATGTCCTGTTAGCCTTGAGTTCTCCTTTAATGTAGATCCAGCATAACTATTGGAAACCCTGTATTTAATTGACAGGATCAGTCTGTTTATGGTGGACTAACTTGTTGGGTTTGTCTGCCTTCCTACCTTATCTACCCAATTTAGCTGAACACTTTACTGTTGTCATTTAATCTACATTCTAAATATGAATGTAAAACATTGTGTTTGGGCACACTATACCTCATTAAAGTGATAGTCATAAAAAAAAGGAGCATTGTTCTCCAGCTTTCCATTCACAGCATCCTCCACTTCACTTTGCCATTTCTGCTCCAGTTCAGCAACACTCTAGCAAATAAAACAAATCAGTCAAACTACAGAAGTAGATCAGACACCGATTTGTACAAGAGCTTATAACATATCAATATGAATCTATATGAACTGGAAATAATATAATTTTAGTTTTTAATTATTCCTGTTCTATAACAGCAAGTATTCTGAAATCACCACTTATACTACAGTGCAGTCATCATTGCACGATCATGTTTATAAATTTTAATAATAACACTGTATGACAAACGTGCAATTGAAAAAAAACTCCTGTGCCTGCCAATTAAGTATTTTTACCCATGTAAGTATATACATTTTTATTACCTGCAATTGTCTTTCCATTGCATTTAGCTTCTTGAAAGTTTCACCCATAATTTTACACAACACGTCGTATTCCTCTAGATGTTCCTCTCGATACTGATAGTTTATTAAAGACTGCAAGGCATCAACTAAGTTTAAATGTTTAATGACACAAGACACAACCATTTCTTCCATCACATCTGGCTGGATAACCTCTCTGTAAGATAATGTACATAATTAGAAAAATGTAATTAATACAACAAATACCACACCCTCCCCCCAAAAAGTCTTAAAACAAGTTACATCAACATACAAGTATGTAAGATTGGTGACATGTAATGCAACCATTTTTTAGGTAGGTAAACACACTAGGGGTAAGAGTGTTTTTGTTTATCATTTAACAGCAAAAACTTGGGTGGGGGTGATAGAAGCTGCTAAAGAAAAAGATGACTGAGTGGTAAAGAAAAGACATGTATAAACATACTTAATACTTGGCCTGAACTGTGGCCGGGCACGTCCAGATATCTCCCTGAGTTTAATCATTATACCCGGTGGAAGTCTGATTCTTGGCAGTTCAAAATAGTTTCCAGCTGGTGGCAACAATATGTCAGAAGGATATGTGAATTCTCTATCTTCATCTATAGTAGGAGGCAGTGGGGAAGGGCTTGGAGTGAGTGCTGGGGATAATGCGCCATTAGCTTCCACTTGCCACTGACACCTGATAAAACAGTAAGAGCCCGATTAGCAAAATAACATGATAAGCATAAATAAAACACATGATCTTTAAATATCCTGCAAATTACATGCTTATAAACGCCTCCTGATTATGTCATCAGTTATAAGCATGCTTAGCTATGCCATTAGTGTAATCAGGATAGTAAAACAGAAAGGATACTTATAAAGGATATCACGCAGTTATGGAACTCCATGGCAACTTAATTGGGATTGATAAGACAAAAAAACACCCTAAAGGTCAGAAACTGGTATTAAATTTTGCCCCACGGTGTAGTGTTAAAAAGTCCTTAACTTTCTTCTCTGCTCGTTATGGAGTATTAGTGTATAATCCGATGCCTGCTACTTCCTTGCCCTCTCAGAGGACTCAGGCATGCGCAGTGGAGCTCTCCCCCCTTTCCCCCCCTGCATCCTGTCCCTTCGGCATTGCATTACTTGTTTAAAAAGAATGAAACCTCATTTAATAAAGGGGACCCCACTCAAACCCTAAACCCGTTCCCGGAAGTAACAGAAGAGGGAAACAAAGGTGCACAAGAAGAGGGAACAAAGGTGGGTAAGTACATTTCTGGGCTGATTTTAAACTTTTAAAGCTGATGGTTAGGGTTGGAGGGGCATCCCCTACATTATATTATTTATTTAATTTGGGGGTGGAGATACCTTGAAATAATACATCACGCGTCCTTGTACTATGTATTTACTAAATAAAGATATTCCTGGTAATGGTCGAATACTGTCCATTATTACGGATTGATTGAGCCCTCCTAACAGATGTTTGGGCAAAATTCCAAGTGATAATTACATGTAAATCATTGGTAAAAAGTGGTAAATCATGGTTGATGCTGCAGTCTTCAACAGACTGCAAGATGAATTGGTCAAAAATATCTGCGGTAACATTAAAAATGATTAAGTAACAGACTACGGAATGGAATATTGATCTAGGATTCATTTTACTGGGCTAGGGTTGATTTAACCCATAATCCTTGATTATGGGTTACATAGAAAGACACAAGATAAGTTAATTTTGGCCAGTAGGTTTTTGAAATGACGGTGCTTATAAAATCTCCTATTAATGAAATCGGTCAGTCCATACATAACTCCGTTATTCCTATACTGTCAATACATAAATGTTCCCCCACCTTATCATTATATAATGAAACAATGCAAGTTATGTTTTTAAAAGTACTGACCTTTGCAAAAGTTTTGACCTCAAAAGATCCTGACATGCCAACTCTTCTTTGGTGATTTCTGGTCCATTGTATAATATACGAAGCATGGAACAAGCCAAGACTGACAGACCTAAAGCCAGGTCTACCAGAAATGGTAAGCCTCCTGACACATCCTCTGAGGATTCCTGAAAATATTAAATAGCAATTTTAAGGAAAAGAACCTAAAGCTTATTCAAAGGAAATTTTTTTTTTTTACCAGAAACTAATGAGTTCTTCAAAAAAAATAAAAAATAATACAGAATTATAAAAAATTGAACATCTTAAAACAGAGATGTCTGCAGCCCTCCAGATGTTTGGAAAATTCAACCTCCAGCATGCCTTGGTTGCAGTATGCTAGGAGTTCTAGTTTTCAAGCATTTGGAGGAAGTAAACAGCCTTAAGACCTTCTCACCTCCTTTTCCCATCAGTACACAAAAATATTAAGAGGGAGATTCAATAAAAGTTCTTATTGTTAAAATTTTTCAATTTTGCCCCAACCAATCAGATATTATTTAACATTTGAAAGCTAACATCTGATTGGTTGGGGCAAAATTAGCACCATTCTTGCCTTTTTGCAGAGCGTGTCTTCCTATTGGCTGCCTCATGAACTGTCACTCACAGTGGCAGAGAGGAAGATCGGACCAGAGCCAGAGGGAGATTTCTAGTAAGTATTGCAGGACTTCTGCAAAGTTCCCAGAGGTGAGGCATTTTAGTTCCCTTACCCTGGGTACTATGCAGCAGTGGAAGAAGAGGTGAGTGGAAGGTGATTATAATTGTCCTTAAAACAATAGTGATTTTTTTTCGCTGGACTTTCACTTTAAAATACAGCACAAAAATAATCGAAGCAACTGCAATAAACGCAAACTTACCTGAGCTCTAACAGTGCAAGCAAAACCCCACATTGCTTTATCTGGAGTATTGTGCTCACGCCCACTTCTCATTTCAAAGGAGAATGTTACAGTATCACCTTCCACCTGACAAAGCCAATAAAAGATTTAGTTTGCTGGACTGAATTATTTCTCTCCTACCTACTAATTATATATTATAGAATTCAATGGCTATATCATGTAAAATGAGATTTTGTTTACTCACCGCAAAATCTTTTTCTCTAAAGCCAAAGGGGGACCCAGGCACAGCAGGGTTAAGTATTACACCTCCAGGAGCGGACACTTGAATAATTGAAATTTTGCATAGGCTCTAGTGCTCCTCCCCTTACCTTATATTCTGCAGCACCAGCAGCCTGCGTCAGTTTTGTCCCAAAGAGGGAGCAAAGGAGTTGCCATAAGAACTTACAACTTCATTAAAACACAATTTAACATAAATTAACTGATATAAAGACACACAGATAATCTATATAACTAGAATAACAGTCTTTAACAACTTGGTAGTCATAACCCATAGGGAGGGTAGTGCCTGGGTCCCCCTTTGTCTTCAGAGAAAAAGATCTTATGGTGAGTAAACAAAATCTCCTTTTCTCTTTCAGCTTTGGGGGACCCAGGCACAGCAGGGGATGTCTCAAAGTCCCGAACAGTAAAGGGGGGCAGAAGAATTAATCCTCTGCTGCTTGTAGCACAAGCCGACCTACGGTCGTCTCGGCCGAAGCAAACACATCCAACCTGTAGAACTTTATGAATGTGTTGATAGAAGACCAGGTGGCTGCTCTGCAAATCTGATCTATGGAGTCTCTCCCCGACGAGCTGCCCATGAAGCTCCCAGTGCCCTGGTAGAGTGAGCTGCAACCCGCAAGGGGGGAGCAGCCCCAGCTTCAGTATAACATCTAAAGATGACACTCCGAATCCATCTCGCCAGAGTTTGAGGTGATGATCTGGAGCCTTTGTAAGGCCCCGTTAGGAGGATGAACAGCTCCTTGGAAGAACGAAAAGATTCCGTTCTGGAGATGTAAATCCGGAGAGCTCTGACTATGTCCAGTGAATGCAACCTCCTTTCTTAAAGAGAAACCGGCCGAGAATATAGAGCTGGGACGACGATTTCCTGACTTAGGTGAAAGGAGGAAATGACTTTAGGTAGAAAAGTTGGGTGAGGCCGAAGAACTGGATGGAGAGACAGGATGGTTCCGCCGACAGAGCTGCCAGCTCTGACGCCCTGCGTATTGAGGAAATGGCTAAAAGAAAAAGCGTTTTCCAAGAGAGTAGAGATAGGGCTACCAATCTTAGAGGCTCAAAAGGTGGTCCTTGTAGAACTCGAAGAACCAGGGGAAGATCCCTTGGTTGTACTGACTGTCTGCACGGAGGACAGATGTGAGCCACCCCCCTGTAAGAAGGTTTGCACATCTTTCCGTGATACCAATCGCTGATGAAAGAAAACTGACAGAGCTGCAATCTGAAGGCAATGAGAGACAGTCCCTTATCCAATCCTGCCTGTAGAAAATGTTGCAGTCTAGATAGGACGAATATCATAGAGGGAAAAGCCCTTGAAGAGGTCCAATTTATGTATCTCTGCCATATTCGGTGATAGACTTTAGCGGACGATAATTTGTGTGCGGCCATCACGGTGAGGATGACCGATGAGGGAATGCCTCTCTTTCTCAGAATGGAGGATTCAATATCCCCGCCATCAAATTTAGTCGTTGAAGATCCAGGTGGAAGAATGGACCCTGAGAAAGAAGGTCTGGACGGAGGGGTAGGGGCCATGATTCGTCCCGTGACATCCTTAGGAGATCTGTGAACCCAGCCCTTCTCGGCCACCTGGGAGCTATGAATATAGTCGTGGTCCCTTCCAACTTCAGTATGCGCAGAATCATAGCTATTGGCAGGAAGGCATACACTAACTGGAACCGCCATGGAACTACCAGTGCATCTATGAGGTGTGCCAGAGGATCTTGCGTTCTCCCACAAAAGAGGGGAACCTTGTGTTTGAGATGCAATGCCATGATGTCTATTTCCGGAGTTGGCCACCGACTTAGAATCGAGAACACTTCCTGATGAAGGGACCATTAATAAAGAAGTATTCACCATAGTAGTGTGCTCCTCTACTTTTTTCCTTGCTTGGATGTTGAAGCCCTGGAAGTAGGGGGCCGAGAGGATTGCACCTACCAACTTGTCTGGCCAAGGAGCCAACAGCAGTGTGCCATTGTGCATTCTTGGAACTTTGGATTATAAGTAGAGGCCTTCACATTAAAGGACAATTATACTCTCCTCCCCCTTGTTCCTTTCCCCCCACTCCTGCAAAGTACCCAGGGTGAGGACCTAAAACGCAAAGTCCTCACCTCCTGCACTACTTACTTGCAATCTCCTTCGGCAATGTGGTCCAATCCTCCACTCTGGCACTTTGAATGACAGGACACGAGGCAGCCAATGGGAAGACGTGCTCAGCAAGGAGGCGTATCTTGCCATTTGCTGTCTACCGGAATGTCACTGACCGTGCAAGTGGGGAGGATCTGACCGCAGCGCCAAAGGAGATTACAAGTAAGTAGTGCAAGAGTCTTGTAAAGTACCCAGAGGTGAGGACTTCGCATTTCAGCTCCTCACCCTGGGTACTTTGCAGGAATGTATCGGGGAAATGGTAAGTATAATTGTCCTTTAACAGGAACTTGTGTTCAGTTCAGTACAGAAGTCTATTTTTTAAATACTTTTCTTTGGCTGTTTTTACCCCCATCAGAAGGGAAACAATTTCAACAAGCATTGAAATCTGAAATGGAGGAAGTATGGGAAGAATCCAGGTGAATAGAATCACACAAAAGGCTGAACAAGGAAAGCCCTCACATAGCACTTCGAGAAACTGCCCTGAAAGTTTTATATCAAACATAAAGTGCCAACAATCTTAAATAAATGGTTATACGGCTATATATTACAAGACTTTTAAACTACAACTTATCCCCCATTTGACTACGCTATTCAACTGTATTAGGACAGGACCAAATACATCCAGACCTACTAAGAGCCACAATAACAGTGATACCTAAACCTGATAAAGATACCACATCACACAAGAATTACAGACGAATCTCACTAATAAATATAGATATAAAACTACTAACAAAAATAATAGCCCCCTCTTCTCTTCGCCATTTGTATAGAACCACTAGCACAATCTATTAGACAAGACAAAAATATCAGGGGCATAGAGATAGAAGAAAAAAAAAAGAATATTAAGTAGCTTTGGTGAGCTTTTCAATAACTCCTAATCTATTGCTTGCCCAATAGCTATTCCATCATCAGAAATTAAACTTGTAGAAAGTAACTTTGAATTAAAATGGACGACAAAGCCCTTTAGGTATCTGGGAATTTGGGCAGGGAAAAGCCCCTCAGAACTATATACCCACAATTACCCTCCCATGTTCCAACACATACGTACACTGCTTAGTAAATGGAAACATTACCCAATCTCACTATTTGGAAGGATACATGCAATCAAAATGAATATTTTACCGAAGCTCCTTTACCTGTTTAGATCCCTCCCCATACAAATACCTCGTAGAGAATTATTAGCCTGTCAGAAATAAATAAATACATTTATATGAGTTGACCGCTTCCCTCAGTACCGCACTATGTTGTAGTGACCAGATTATCCCAAATCTTGTCATGGCATAAAAAATGGATCTCTAGTTAGCCAGAATTATAGATGTAATGGACGGGTATAAACCTTATACCTAGACAGAAGCCCAACAAAAATTAAAACTCCCAAACACGGAATGGTTCAGATATTTTAAAGTGACCCATTACATCAACACATAAATGAGGCACCACACTCCCCTTGGTTTAACCTCTTTAAAAAAATGAGTCCTCTACACTCCCAGAGGATCCCAGCTAATTACAAAATTATATGAAGTCTGTTTAACAACCTGCTACCCTCAGACTCTCAGAGCCCAATACCAGTGGCAGAATTGGTTGGAAAAAAAAGAACTAACAAGAACAGTGGTCCTCTATCCACACAAAACTCCGTAAATGCTCCTCCAATAGGTGGTATCTTACACCAACTAGACTACACCACATCAAGTCCCGCCTATCACCCTTATGTTTCCGAGCATGCGGCCAAGTGGCCAATGCAGCCCACTGCTGGATGTTCTGCCCAGAGGTCTATACACTAGTTAATCAAGTAATAGGTCAGAAACAATGAAGACACAAGAACGTTTGTCTCAGAAGTTTCCTTTTATGAATAAATGTATGGTAATGCTTTTATGTTTTGAAAATACAATAAAAAATATTGAACATGAAAAGTAAAAAAAAAAAATCTGTAGACTTGCATACAACATTTGACTTGGCCGTTTCCCTGGTTATTTTGTCACATCACATGGGAATAAAGACTAAGCAATTAAAAGATTGGTGTATTGTTAAGATGGCTAAAGAAAATTAATATTTACATTGTTTTGGGTTTTATTACCTTTATTTAGGAAACCTGTTATGGACAACAGACCTAGCACCAATAATTAAGGAACTTCTATTCCATCTTCTGTCTGAGCTTCTACGTAAAATTCACCACCTTGAGCAGAGAAAGAACCCCTCAGGATTATCCTCCTCTATAGCACTGCAGCTGAACCCATGTTTAGCAATGTTTATGGCTCTTCAGACAGAGCTTCGCAAGTTGTATGATGAAGAAACTCAAAACTGGGCATCAGGCAATGCATGTGGAGCATCTATGACTGGAGCCTCTGAGCAGGGAAGGTTCTCAACTTATTTTCATGCTCTCATGGAAGTGTGTTTAGCAGTGGCAGAAGTGACTCTCCCAATTAACATGAGCTCGGCAATTAGTGTGATGGCATCTTCAAATGCTACCAATCTTAGTGATTCTTCTTCTTCCTCTTCATCGTCTCCTGGTCAGACTCCACAGAGTCCAAGCCTGCTTTCAAAGAGAAAGAAAGTTAAGATTAAACGTGAAAAATCTGCATCAGGAAAAAGGACATCTTCCAGAGGAGCAGAGGGCGACGCATCTCTGCTTAGCATAGGAGCAAGTAAACCTGAGGATATGCTGTGGTTTCACAGGGCATTAACGTTATTAATGATTCTCAGGCATCTAACTATCAAAGATCCACAAGGGATGGGTGTCACGAATGATGCCATTGCTGATGCTAGTCAGGCTCTCGTTGGCTCCACTGCTCACAGCCGTCTGCTTGTGATTTCTGGTATCCCTACTCACCTAGAAGAAACTGTTGTCAGAAATGCAATCAGGAAAGCATGCAATGCCCATGGTGGAGTCTTCAAAGATGAAATTTTTATACCTTTGCAGGAAGCTGAAATGCAAAAGCCTAAAGACAAAATTGAAGGAGCCGAATGCAAAACTGAAATTGAGAAGCCCTCTTCCCAACCTTCCGATGAAATGGATGTGAGCAGTTCAAGCAGTGTGACTCCTGCTGTGAGTGTCACAGCTTCGGCTTCTACAAGCCAAGCTTCCTTATGCAGCTCCCAAGGAGTTTCACAGACACCCAGTGAAACATCGGTGGAACAATTTGCACCAGAAAATGTTGTGCTATCTGGTCTTCAAGAACTGACTGTTATCTCCAGCCAGGAAAGTCTGGATCTTTCTATGTGCAGCACAGGAAGCCTTGGCAGTTTGGGTAGTCTTGTTGAACAGCTTGACAACATTGAAAATTCTTCTTTATCCGATGCTGGTTCTATGTATACTGCAACATCATTAGATAACCATATGGCAATGTCTCGGCCAATCAAGGGATTTGCAGTTGTAGAGGTAATTTTCAATTTTTCTTTAACCTGGAAAGATCCCAGTGCGTATGCTTTTATAATTGTTGCATAAAACTGAATTATAGTTCATAAAATCTCCTTTTCCAGTATAAATAAGATTTCTTAATTTTTTAGAATTATTTTCTGATTGGCTGTTTATGGCAGTTCATTATTTCATCATTTGGTTTACAGGTGCGATCTCGTGCTAAAATAGAGAAAATTAGAGCCAGTCTTTTTAACAGCAGTGACCTCATTGGGCTATCAGGTCTGGATGGGGAAGATGAGCTGATGGAAATGTCCACTGAAGAGATTTTGACAGTCTCCACAGTAAATCAGAGTTTGTTTGACACACAAGGAATTCCTGGTCTTGGAGATTACTTCATGGATAAATCTATGAAAGGTAATTAATAATAACTAGCATTTTGTCAGCTTTTTTATACATGTCAAGAATAACGGAATCTTTATACATAGATTGTTATACAGGTACCATCACCATTTGTCATTTAAAACTACTATAGTATTTTATGGGGCAATAAGGTTTTAATAAAAAAAGATAAAATAGAATAAAATAAGCTTTGGATCACTGGCTTATTTCTCTTAAATGTTTTAAAATATATAAAGCTACAACATTTGACATCACCCAGCTCTGTGTTCAGTGCCAGTGTTTAAACTGGGCCAGCAAAAAGATGAGTTGGTCCTAGTGTTTGCCAGTTCCTCTGGTGGTTTCCTCACAAACCTACCATTTTTGTACAGATGTAAAGATTCCTAGTTACACCACTGGATACAAAGTGGATAATTCTCACTGAATGAAGCACACTGAGCATGCCTAGGTCATAAAAAATGGGGAAGGGGACAAGGGCTGTCAGAAGCTTTGTCTACAAAGAACCCACTTCTTTGTAAAAGAATCCCTTTATAATTAGAGGCGTTAGAATAAGGAATATTTTCATTTGCTAATATGGATTATTTTTTACAGGTGACAAATTAGTTCCAGAGGCTCGAGATGTTTTCAGTGAAATATTTAAGAGCTGCATTCATGCTGAGCAAATGCTGAGTCTAACTCCTTCCAAGTATCTTAAAGTATCCGACATATACTTAAGCAAGGAGCAGATCAATTCACAGACCCCAGGGAATTTGCTTCACACTTTTTTTACCAATGTACGACCACCTAAAAAGGCTCTAGAAGATCAACTGACACAGGTAATTAAACCCTGAATTTTACTAATGTAGCAAGTGCTTGCTAAGTTGGTGTAGACATTGGGAATTCTGTTTTGGATCTATAAACAGCAGTATAATTTACCTACAGAACATGAGAAGTGGGAGTCAAAGGGTGAAATTGAATAAAATATCTGAAAGAAGATAATCCAGCCATTGAAAAGCCCATACTAGAGGTTATGGTAAAGAACAGGCTGTATCTCCTTAAGGGTGGAGACTGTGGTCTCCGCTGTCTAGTCTCACTGTCGGGTGTCTTCCATTTTTCCACGCTACCAATAGTGATTGTTTAGCAAGGTTTGTTGGTGAACTTAGAGGAATGGGGAACTAGGACCTACCGACCGAATTGGTTTCGTGGAACACATTGTTCTCTGCCTCCTCATTCCATTGTGTAAATGTGTCCTTATATTTATGGTGATTTACAGAGCTTTAAGTTTTAGGATACCTGGTCAAACATGTTGAGTGAGTAGCAATAAAAAGACAGTGCAGGATTTTCAGGGAGGGATTCCTGAAAGGGATTTCATGGCTAGCTGTGATCACATTGCACCACCATTTTAGCCAGCTCTCTTTCAAACTCCACCCCATGTTATACCTTCATTCTATTCTCCTTGCCCTCAGACTTTTTGCTGCATGAATAATGTATCCCGTTATTTTAAAATTAAAGATTATTAGAAATAACCAATGAGTTCCATGACTGTATGAGGCCTAGGTAAGTATATAGTATTTTAAAATGTAAATTTTTTTTCAATCCTTTGTTACAGATGCTATCCTCATTATAGTAAAACAATATTGTCATATAAATCTTTGTTCCTTTTTGTCCTTATGTACTTAGTGTATGTAAAATCAGTGGTTTGTAATTTGGGCAACCGCTTTAGTGAAAGAGTAAATCAATATATAGCATGAGGAAATAAGGACAATTAGCCTAAAAAAGTTCCAATTTGTGCTAATGTGAGGTCTATCACTTGTTTTAATCCCCTCATAGACTGACACCCCTTGCAATTTCCCTTGCCAAAGCATTAAGGGGGTGTTCGACCTTGAAGTCTGGATCTATAAAATAAAAAACATATTTCACCTATTTTAAGTACCGTAGATAAAATGGCTATTATGCTAGACTTGTTTCCCTTCTCCATCACCATAACCCAAGTTGGTGGGGGTATTCATACTTTAAGAACCCAATAAGGAGCATTACTTGGAATTAAGGACTTTATTAATGTTTTTGGGATCCTTGACAAATGCATAACTGGAGAACCTAAGATGCTGGGCCTAGCCATAGAAAAGGCATGTTAAACAGTCTTAACGGAATTAAGCACAACATTTTTCCAATGATTTCATAGAACTCTTAAAGTCAGGTGCATTCTAACATAGACGCAGCAACATGATCTGCTGATACTGGCTATCTGGCAATTACTGTATCGTTTAGTGTTTGATGCCCTGACGATTGAATCAACCCCAATTCGATATTTGGATGGACTGATATTTTGGCTGATCCACCTATGGCCACCTTTAGATTTAATGATGGTCTCACTTGCGATTGCGGGCCAGTTCAGTTGACAGAGCGCTCATACATTAAAGGATAACTGCACATATGTACTGACCTTTAAACATTGATAACACTTTATTGAACAAGGCACATCCAAGAAGTTACAGACAGTCCCGAGCATTCTCTCAAGTATAGGGAGAACGTTGGGACTGCCACATTTGCTTCAGCCATGGCTGACTCCCAATACTTTGAGTACAGGGAGCCAACTGCAGGCGAGGGAGATTTTTATGCAGTTCCAATTGATCCCGAGGCCAACGGTGTACATTTGTGAATTGTTGAACTTTATGGTTAAAGGGACACTATAGTGAAAAAAATGACCTTTAACCTTTTTATATATTTTTAGTGCTGCAAGGAACTTGATCCCTTTTTGCTCTCAGCGCTCTTTGTCACTAGATCTCCTCATGTCCTATCCAGCTCACTCCTAGTTATCATGCATTTCTCCCTTCTCTGGTGTCCACCAGTGGCATCGCTATGTTAAAACATTCGGCACGTGCCCTGGATTTTTGGCAAAGTGCCCCGAATGTTTTTACTATAGTTTTAGTATAGCGCACATGTGCAATATTGCACGCTATAGTAAACCAAACCAGGAAGCAGGAGCCGTGGTGGATCGTATGTGAGGTAAATATACTTACCTTCGGTCCTGGATCCTGGTGAAGTGATTGAAGAACGGAAGGTAACTTTTTGTACCGTAACCATGGATTTGTGCAGACGTGTTTTTCTTTGTAAAGATAGGAAAAGATGAATATCAGACTACAACTCGTCTACGAGTGTCTACCTGTCCATCTGTGTGTCTGTTTTATGAATGTGCTTCGTACCCATTCATACTGGCCTTTGGCAGGTATGTGCAGGTACCTTACTAGAACAGGGCAGGCACAGGGAGTGTTTAGTCATGTACACTCTACTTCATTATACTCTAAATGCTTCATTATTAATACACACAGGTATTGCACATTACTAAATGCTGCCTGTGCCTGCCCTGTTCCAGTAAGTGGACTGCGTTTAGGTAATTGAGGCTAATTTCAATGGGTATCTGGCACATGCACAAAGGAGACATACACTGGTTGTGGCTGGGAGTTTTAGTCTTATGTTTATGTTCTACCATAAACATGGGTTTGTGCAGACTTGTTTTTGTGCCTGCCTTGGCAGTTACTGCACCAGTAGCCAGTTTCAGTCTCTGACGCTGTCATAGTCATAGTTTTTTCCAGTATCAATGGGTGTGGTTTAATTGGGAGCGGGGAAAGGGCAGAAAAGGGACGTGGTCTAAAAATTTTGCTACGCGCTCCTCATAAGGTGCCTCATATTGGCCCATGTCTTATAAGACCCTAGAGATGCCCCTAGTGTCCACCCCCTCCCAAAACTGGGGTACAGCTAGAGTGTGGAACGTGTGGAGTGTTGATGATCTGCGCCCTCATACAGCCAATAGCATTCACCCAGTGCTAACTGCTTTGCTATGGGAAGGTGAGCGTAGACATCCCACCCTGCCAAATGGGGCTTCCGAGCAGGGTAGGGAGCAGGGGGCAGGAGGGGGGTGTGGCAGGCAAACTGGATGTCAACGACGTAATCAATGGGGGGGCTGATGTGTATTATGTCACAATAGAGGCGTGATTAGGGGCGTGGCAGCCCAACAGGGGCGTAGGGATCACTATAGCAACCATAGCAGTTTGCTATGGGGCCCGGAGCAAAAGGGAAAAAATTTATCTCACATAGTTCAGCCCCACAAACCCAATTTTTGTTATATGTAAACCTTTCAAAGCTGCTCGCAGGTTACGTAAAATAAAAATGAGGTTTGTGGGGCTGAACTACGCAAGATAATTTTTTTCTCAGGAGAGTGGATATGTCCTTTAGAAAAAACTGGCAGTTTGGCCAGGTTAGGTCGAACTGCACCAAACTGGTTTTTATATGGGGGGCCCAACGGAAATCTTGCTATGGGGCCCTGTGATATCTAGCTACACCACTGCGGCCCAAAGGGGGCGTTCTGGAGGCAGAGACTCCAGGTAATTTCAGGTCGCGGGAGTTTGGGGTGGTCTTGCAGAAGTGCGGGAGACCACCCCAAAATTCAGGAGACTCCCGTGAATCCTGGGAGGAGTGGGATACCTGTAAGCGGCACTGGCAGTTGTAAAAACTGCTTGAATCAAGTAAGGTTTTCTTTTAGCTGTAGGAGTTTAAAGGTGTGTGTATGTGTGTGGGAACTTTGTAATTTATTTTTTTAGGTACAGTGCTACATTGGAACTTCAGTAACACAGACAGCAGCAAACTGCAAGACCACAGAGCAACAGATAATGCTTATTCCTTTCATGATATTAAAGCTGAATCAATTAGCCATGCAGTGACAGAGAAATAAGCTTTACTTTTAAAGAATAGAAAATTTCTACATGTAGTGTGTCAGGGGGAGGGGCTGGCTGATTGACAGTTCTTTACTGATTAACTGTGCCCCACCCCCTTTAAAAAGTAAAATTCCCAGAGCTAAAAAAACAATGGATAGGAAGGTCAGAGAAGAAAAAACAAAGCAGATTTACGGTTGGTGGTTATTAATGCTTATTACTGTGTGATTAGTTAAAAAATTATTTGGCACGGTTTACATGTCCTTGTGTACTCCGTTTTGAAATACTGAGTATTTTAAGATTCTTTTTGTTCTATACTGTCCAGCCATCCTCCAGAATATTTTATTCTTGGGATCAGTAAGGAATAGAAGCTTTGGTTATCTCTGTTTTTATTTTTTTGTTTGTTTTAAAGATCTTAAGAAAATATGGAACTCCTAAGCCAAAATTTGACAAAAGTAAATACAGCAAAACTGGAAAGGAGCAGCATCCAGTAAAAGTTGTAAGCACCAAGAGGCCAGTGGGTAAACCACCAACAAAGGACAAAGCTGTACTGAACAGTGTCAGGTAGAGTGACCCCTTTATACTAATCCTTTTAAACATACCTGGGAGAATGACTGTTCATATCAATTGTTCTTATAAGAAAAACAGCTAAAAAGCCATAAAAATGACCTGTTTGTTTGATAATTCTACTTCTTTTTAGTAGAACAGCTTTAAGCGAGAAGAAGCCACTTGTGAAACCAAAATCTCCTGAGAAGGGCCGACCAGACGAAAAAGACTCAGATAAATCACCTACAAAGAAGCAAGAAAGTAGGTTGATTTCCCCCCCCACACACACACACACACTTTTTCTTTAACCTTAAATTAATTTGATTAAAAAAACAAGAGCATTGTCCTGCAAATTTTCATGCTCATATTTTCCAACACAGAAAGAACTTTAATAGAAGAATTTACCCAAACTACTGTTGTGAAAAAATACAATAATGAGTAGAGTGACATCTGTGCCCTTCAGACAATTTTAAAGGTTTCACACAAACAACTAATTTTCTGTTTTACTGTTCAGTTGCAGAGGAGAGGTATTTGACATTGGATGGCTTTCACAGATTTGTAGTAGATCGTGCAAAACAAGACATTAGAAGCATTTGGAGAGCTATTTTGGCCTGTGGATATGATCTGCATTTTGAAAGGTTGGAACCCCGATCCTGTTGCCCTTTATCTGTCTCCATACAATTGTTATTTCACTATGACAAAGTTTGGGCTGGAATTAAGAAATATATTCTGTTCTACAAAAACTGTTATTTAGATCAAACTGTCTTTACATACATAGTAACATAGTAATTAAGGTTGAATAAAGACATATGTCCATCAAGTCCAACCTATCCACCCTTTTTTATTTTTTTTATTAACCCTACCTAACAGTTGATCCAGAGGAAGGCAAAAAAAAACAGCTAAAAAGGGGGAAAAAATTCCTTCCTGACTCCAAACCGCAATCGGGAAGTATCCCTGGATCAACCAGTTCAGTTATACATGGGCAGTATTGGGCTAAAATCTGTTCCAGGAGGCAAGTCTCATACCAATTCCCCTTTCCAGTCGCAACTTTAAGCTTTCTTTACTGAAGAAAAGAGTTGGCACCACAATATATTTTATTAGAATTCAATTAATTTATTTAATGTGATATACTTTACAATATACTGTTATATATTAAGGTGTCTGTCTGGGCACCAGGCTGAACCATGCCTTTCTTTTTCCAGGTGTTCTTGCATGGATACAAGGCATGCTCAAAAATCCAGCAGAAAATGGAGCTTAGAAATGGATGTTGCTCTTGTCCAGTATATCAACCGCCTTTGCCGTCACCTTGCCATAACTCCAGCCCGACTACACCCCCACGAAGTTTATCTAGATCTTGCAGACACTGCTGACCCTAGAGTTTCCTGCTTGCTGAGTAGGTTTACTACTAAGATACACAAATGTCATGCTATGTTTATGTAATGATAGACTATGAAATTTACAAGGAACTAAGGCTCTGTGTTAATTTACTGCTTTATTTAGATGTACCTATTGAAAGTCTGCGGCTTCGATTTGCTCTTCTTCAGTCATTGAACACCACATTAGAGACATTTTTCCTCCCCCTGGTTGAGTTAAGACAAACGGATATGTACATGCACAGCATTGCATCTTTACTGCAACAAGCTAAAGGTAGGATTACTAGTTTAAAATGATATTTCAGACCAGCCTGTATATCGATTATCAAAACTCTTCATAATTGCTTTGAACATTGTGTTTCTATCTTTATCATACAATGATCTAATTGAATACAACTGATATTTATCATACAATAGTAACTTCATTGGGTACCAAGTCTTTTTAAATCCTATATTTCTTTTCATTTGATTTCCTAATATTACCATGCTAAATATGTTGCAGTTCAGATCTCTACCAACCAACATTTCATCTTGTGAGGCTTTTTTGTATCTCCCAATATAATATTGTTGTTAATGAATTCATATACTTGGTAAACAGATATTCTGTTATTGTTGTGATCCATTAAAACATGTTTTTTACTAGGTTCCATCTCTGATTGCTTGTTTCATATGGATACAAGTAAAAACATCTTGGTATATTATTTAAAGGCCATGTCCACCCCCAAAACTAAAATGTAACCCCATACTGGCCCCACTGTGTAGTGTTTTAAAAAAAAAAAAAACTTACCTTCATCTCTGCTCCAAATGGTTCTCCTGCAATGCTTTTGCAAATGTAAGAAAAGGGAAGGTGTCAGTGAGTCATCCGTTCCCTGTTTCCTCTGAGAGGTTTCTGGCACGTGCAGGGGAGACCTTAAAGGGTAACTGTGGTCTCAAACTCTTCCAAACTAGTAAGAATTATATAAAAAGCTTTCCATTGTATCTTCAAAATAAAACCTAAATCACATCTCTAGATAGAATTTGTGAGACGTTATTGCTGGAATGGTTCAGCAATATTACTTCCTGCTTGAACACTTCCTGTTTTCAGCCATGTGAACAGCTTGTAGTCATGTGACCAGCCTTTGCCTGCATTAATAGGCTTCCCTTCTCAACTGTCAATTTTTTCCTCGGCTATTTCCTGATTTCCCCAGCATTAAGTCTTAACTGAGCATGCTTCTCCACCGGGCACACGAGCAGGGCTGAGGTCTGGTGATGTCATACAACTTACTCGAAGCAGGAAGTTTGAGCATTCACCCCTAAGTTAATTTCTCACAGGCCCAAGCCAGAGATGTATTTGTTGGCTCATTTTAAAGGAAATACTGCAGGCTTTCATTGAACCCTCACTTGTTTTCAGACCACAGTTGCCCTTTAAAATAATTTGGCCAACTTATTGAACTAATTGCTTTTATTTATCCAGGGTTTAGCAGACTGTTTGTAGCAGCAACCTTATAGAGATAGCCAATATGCTATTAGAATTGTTTGTGCACTAGAATTATATGTTTTGTATGCATTATATTTTTGGTCTCTAGTTGCACTTTAATATGAACGAACAACAGCCCAATTTTTTATATATTGGTCCTCCCCCACTCCCTCCTTCTGGATCCTTTGTGTCTGTTGCATCCCCTAGCTATATAAACTTTTTACTGTGTGTAGCCCACCCCAAAATTACATCTTTCTGTGGCTTTTCTTGCAAAAGTAAATCGGCGGTTGAGGTGGGATGAGGTGGGCTACACATAGTAAAAAGTTTAATTCAGGGGTGTAGATATGACAAAAATGGAACCCTTTAAAGAACTGTCTAAAGATGTTTATCAGTGTCTTAAACACCAGCTATTAAATATTAGTTTTGCTTAACACCCAAAACAGCTACTATATGGGTAACGCTCATGCCAATTCTAGCCTCATGATAATAATTATGTGTTAGAATGAATGTGTAAGTAACAGCTACATGTGAAAGACCGCATCTGTAGTATATGTTGAAATTACATTTTTTTCTTTAAGGATTAATCTTCTATGATACCAAAGTGACAGTAATGAACCGCATATTAAATGCTACAGTGCAAAGAACAGCAGATCACGCAGCCCCAGAGATCACTCTTGACCCACTGGAAATTGTAGGAGGTAAGTAACTAATTGATACCTGGAATTTTAATGCATATATTGCCAGCTGCATAATTGGCAGAATTAAGATTTGTGTTTAATTACTCATTCAACATCTGCCTACAGGAGAAATCCGAACCTCGGAAAACTCTTACTTTTGCCAAGCAGCCCGACAATTGGCATGCATTCCTTCTTCACAGCTGTGTGTCAAACTGGCAAGTGGAGGGGATCCTACATATGCATTCAACATCCGTTTTACTGGAGAGGAGGTTCATGGTACAAGTAAGTTTTCTCAGTGGCTTTTGTGAGTTTCCTTGGATCACATTTTCCCCCCTTCTCTGCCAGACTAAGAAATTTAATGTATCCTATAATATTAGTAAATGTTGTATTTTGGTAAACGCTGAGGCATGTGCTTGTAGTACTTTATGTTCCTGTAATCTTCCTTCGCATATGTTTTGTTCATTGTGCCAGGAAACAAACAGGTGTTTTATTTGTTTTGTAGGTGGTTCATTCCGTCACTTCCTCTGGCAAGTGTGCAAAGAACTTCAGAGCTCCTCACTGTCCCTTCTGTTGCTCTGCCCCAGCTCTGCAGTTAATAAAAATAAGGTATATTACTAGACGTACAACCTTGTTTTTAATTTGATTGATCTTATTCAGCAATGATGATTTCAGAAATATATCAATAGCCATTCTAAGCAATTCCTAGTCAAAGATATATTTGTATGAAGTCAGTAAATTCTTTATTTCTTTTCCCCTCTCCCAGTGGGACAGACATGCTTAGCCCTCCTTATCCAGTGAGAGATAGTAAAGAGCTGTCTAATTAGTTACTTAGCATCTAACTGTGCTATAGTTAAGGACTAAAGGAGCAGCGTCAGTGAGGAATTTAACATAATTAAAAAGAATTAGGAAGGCAAATGTTATATAATTTAATCAGCAGTTTCGGGGACATATGTCATGTGAAATTTATTTCATAACATAGTTCTACTAGCAGACACACGTTTTCAACTTGACCCATCCCCCGAAAATGCACAAATACTAAAACTACAAACAAAAATTGCCGACCAAATCACACTAGCAAAAGCGACTAAAAAATTGCACTTTCAATCATTCCGAATGTACGAACACAGGAAAAAGTGTGGGAAACTATTAGCGTTTCTAGCCCGCTATGAGCATAAACCCCCCCATTAATATCTCCTTAATTAGTGACTCAACATCTAAAATTGCATTTTTTGCTACCTATTTTTTTAACCTTTATACCACAAAGTTACAACACGACCAAACAAATTGACAGGTTCCTAAAGAATATCCCATTTCCCAGACTTCCCCCCCAGGATTATCAGCGATTGGAAGCATCCATAACAGAAACAGAACTAAGACAAACCATATCCCAAATGCCCAAAAATAAAACGCCAGGAACAGATGGCCTTCCAGTTGAATTCTACTCCCATTACATAGACGCTCTAGCCCCTAAACTGTTAAAACTATACAATACAATGTTTGAGACAAACACTCAGCCCTTATCATACTCATACCTAAACCCGGCAAAGATCCCACCCGACCCGAATCCTACCGCCCTATATCCCTACTACAAGTAGACTTGAAAATACTGGCCAAATTACTATCACTCAGAATCAACACATGTATAAAATCACTAATTCATCCCGATTAAACCGGGTTTATCCCAAACAAAAACACCTCTCTCAATACCAGATGACTTTTTTTGAACCTACAAACCCAACACGAATCGATAGGTAGCAGATGCGTAGTCTCCCTGGATGCGGCCAAGGCGTTTGACTCCGTGGAGTGGATCTTCCTTTGGCAAGTACTCTCCAAATATAATATCGGCCCAAATTTCCTACGCTGGCTTCGTATCTTATACTCCACCCCCAAAGCAAAAGTATTGGCCAATGGATGGATATCGAACCCATTCCCCCTCACCAGAGGTACAAGACAGGGCTGCCCCCTGTCTCCATTACTGTATGCTATGGTCATTGAACCCCTAGCAATCAAATTACGAAATGACACATATATACCAGGCCTTAAAATTGGTTCCCAATAGGAAATCCATCAGTTTATACGCAGATGATATGCTGCTATACCTACCTGATCAGGGAACCTCACTGAATAGAACCCTGGACCTTATAAACGAATACGGCCAATACTCCGGTCTTACAATTAACTGGGACAAATCCCAGATTCTTCCGATCGATACCTTTCCCCCCCACTATAGAAAGTGCACATCAAGTATTACCCAGAACAAACATAATAAAATATCTGGGCCTACAAATCTCCCTAAACCCCGCAGAATATATCAAACTAAATCTGGAACCACTCATCGCTACAACAAAAAACAAAATTCAAATATGGAGCAAACTGCCCCTAGGAGTCACAGGCTGAGCGAATTTAATAAAAATGATTCTTTTACCCAAAACACTGTATGTCCTATGGCACGCTCCAACATACGTCCTGCTAAAATATTTTAAAATACTGGAATCACT
The DNA here is from genome assembly GCA_019447015.1 of Hymenochirus boettgeri. Lineage (NCBI taxonomy): Eukaryota > Metazoa > Chordata > Amphibia > Anura > Pipidae > Hymenochirus > Hymenochirus boettgeri. The sequence continues at coordinate 313,898,736 of CM033469.1, forward strand.
ACTGAAATCATTTGTATGGGGCTCCAAGAGACATAAAGTAAATTGGGAAACGCTTAAAAAACCCACCCACCTGGGAGGGCTAGCCATCCCCTACTATAATCTCTACTATATAGCATCCCAACTGTCTCACATGCACCACTGATATAATACAGAACCGACAAGGAGTCTCGAAATGATGGGAATATCACAAGCATCACTATACCCAGACCCTCTCTATCTGATTACCAGAGGTCAGAAAGGGAAACACACACTCCTAACCCAAGCCCTGAAAATATGGGACCTAGCCCTTAAAAAAATGAAAATCCCCAACATTCACAAACAAACCCCACTGTGGGAAAATAATACCCTCCCGGAATTTCTTACCAAACCCAATGGTTTAACTACGGAATTTACCAACTAGAACATATTATACACAAAAATACCCCGAAAACACTTGACCAACTCAAAGAAGAGTTTCACCTTCCCAACCATATGTTTTTTAGACATGCCCTCCAGGCCCAGTTTAAAAACCAATCACTCGAACTAATTACCCACCCATTGCCAAAAACCTTAAGCCAAAAAACCGCAAGCAAACTAATCTCCAAAATATATCAAGCCCTCCAAACCCCATCCGCACAACAACACTCACAAATTAAGAAAACAATATGGCAACGGGATGTGGGTCCAATGGATGCTAAGGAGTGGGAGGAAATAATGGATTCCTGTAAAAATGTCTCGTCCAAAGCTTCTGACAGATTAACACAAATTTATATATTAAACAGAGCTTATCTGACTCCTCAACAAATTTCTAAATACAAAATGAATCGCAGTCCAAACTGCCCTAAATGTCAACATCTCCCCTGTACTTTCTACCATATGATATGGACCTGCCCCCAAATACAAGCCTATTGGCAACAAATAATAAAGTTCCTTCATGATGAGATGGGGTCCCCTGTGGGCATGAACCCCAAACTGTGTTTATTAAACTCAGTAGAATCACTACCAACTGACAAATTTTCAAAAATTTTTATTAGAGGAACATTGTTCATCACCAAGAAGCAAATTGCTAAGACATGGATGCAGGCCGACACTCCCACCATCCAACAATGGAAACAAGAAATTAACAAACACATGTACGCCCACAGGGGATGCCCTCTCAAATATGATAGAATATGGGGCGGTTGGGAGACCTCTCATAACACGGGTAATCAATGAGAGTAACAACTGTGTATATGATCTATGACTGTGTTATCGCCCTTTATAGCTGAATTATCTCGCTAAAAATTGAATAGAAAATCCTTTAACGAGAAAAAGAAAGAAACAAATAAATTGAAAAAAAACGGTTTAGACTGATACAAATGTTTATTAAGTTAAAATGTTAAATTGTTATATTGTTAAAAATCCCCTTACATTTATTCATAAGCTAAACAGAATTATAGACAACGTAATACGACAAGCAATATAAATAATGCAAACCATTTAAAAATTGTCTGTTATATATAAAAAATTTCATGTATGTATTACCTGTATTCTTTATTTCAATAAAGTGCCTCCTTAGGGAGGGAATTTAAAATAAAGTATTGGAAAACGCCCCCCCCCATTCGCGAAGCATTTAGTACCAATAAACAATTCATTCAAATACCTGGGAATCCACATAACATGCACCGCATCCCAATTCTACGATCTCAATCTAGCTCCGCTCCTAGAACTAGTCACAGCCAAAATTAAAATATGGCAAAATCTACCTATCAATCTCATAGGCCGTATCAACCTAATAAAAATGATCATACTCCCCAAGCTGCTATATGTGTTCCAACACAGTCTAAGTTAAATCCCAGACTCCTTCTTTCAAAAACTCCACAGTATATTACTACCCTTTCTCTGGAGATCAGGCAGAAGCAGAGTCCATCTTAAAACCCTGCAAAAACCTAAACTACTAGCTGCACTTGCATGCCAAATTTCCATCTCTACTACTAGCGAGCCAATTCAAATACTTTAAACCCTGGCTTCTCCTCCCCCGACACCCCATCAGACACACCCTTCATTATATACAATGCCGAAGTACTTTTACACGCATATCTGCCATCATACCCCATTACATTTTTAGAACAACGGATTATAGATATCCAGGAGGAGGCCACCCTCTTCATATACAGCAATTCAAAATTTGGAAAAAGATAAACTCCTAAAATACACTGATATCCCTGAAGAATCACCCCTTTTGGCATAATACCAAATTTCCCAACTTAGCATCCTTCCCAGATGCATATATCCTAGACAACAGAAAATCACCACCTTCTCTCAAATCACACGTAACCAACAACTAATATTATTCACGGACTTCAAACAAACCTTTTATTTAACATGCGTATCTTTTCCAATACCTTCAGAGTAGATACTGTCTTATATCAGAGTTTCAATCAACTAACATACCGTAAGCGACACCCATTAATAAAATTATAGTACCTGCGGTGAACAGCGTATTGTATCTAAAGCTAGGTACACCACGTCCAGATTTCTGAAAGATGACAACAGATCTGCAAGATCCTGTCTGCCATCTTTCAAAGATCTGCATACACACAGTCCCGACGTTCTCCCTATGAACTGCTTCATAGGAGAACGCTCGGGACTGTGTGTTTCCATCGGCCGCGCTAGACTCCTCTATATGAAATTTTTATAGGGAAAATTGGAAATTTTCGGCCTTTCCCGAACGAGCGTTCGGCCGACCCGATCGTTCGGCGGCCGCGCGCTCGTTCGGGAAACGAACGTACACACATAACGATAAAGCCCCGATACCGTCGGATCCGACGGTATCGGGGCTTTATCCTTACTGTGTATACCCAGCTTAACTCATACTCCTCACTGCTAAACGCACCGCTCGCTGAAGATACCACTACTATAATTAACAAATGGTCCAGATACATCCCTACCCTCACAAAAACGGATTGGGAGGATCTAGCGGAAACACATAACAAAGTATCATTATCAGCCCCCAACAAACTGATACATTTACCTATACACCCCAGGCATATATCACCCCTGTACGGAAATTACGAATGTCCCCAACCTACAGTTCAAAATGCCCCAAGAGCCATAATATGGATGCTGACTTTGGCATCTGATATGGTCATGTGGCAAAATACAGCTCTTCTGGTCTAAAATCACTGCACAACTATCACAGATGCTCGGCACAACAGTATATACTGAACCCAAGCTGTGTCTTCTAGGTATCCCAGAGCTAGACAGTTGGAACAGACATCAACTAATTTTTCTCAGGGAGACTCTGTTTTATGCGAGACGTGCCATAGTGTTGTCCTGGATATCTCCAGATCCTCCTAAGGTCAGAACATGGAGATCTATGATAGACAAGATGCTACCAATGCTTCGACTTATATATATTAAAAGAGGAACTATAAACAAATTTAACTCCATTTGGTCTATGTGGTAGCTGCTATTGGATGCTGGGACAAACTAAAACTGGCAATTATGGAGATGGATTACCCCGGTTACGTCCTCTGTATAAATGATATATGCAATCATTTAGTAAGACACATGGAAATATGACCAAAATATATCAATGTAACTGAACTACTGATATCTGATGAAAATTTGTATTTGTTTTATTTGTTATGTTATTTATGTTAATAAACAGTTAAAAAAAAAAAGTATTGGAAAACACATGCGATTGCAATTTTAAAATGCAGAACGCAAATCGCAAGCGCAATTGCATCGAACCCGAAAAAGCACATTTTCGGCGCTTGCCGCGATTCCAATGATTTCAAAAAACGCAGATGCAGAAAAATTGCAGCAGTGTGGCCTAGCCCTTAGTTGGATAAAGGTGTGAACTTAGGCCTTAACCTCATTGGGAGACACGTAGGGATTTTAGGTGCTCTCTTTGCTATAGAACAGAACAGGGCTGCTCAGCTAAAGAAACGCATGGATGTGAATTGTGCTATAAAAATTGTTTGTTAGTTAAACACCATCTAAGACCTGAACATTTCATGTTTGCTGGGTTTATATTGAACAATGCAGTATAGCTCCCCTTCATGTGAAAGTATGGCTAAGTAACCCAGTGACTGTTTTGAAGACATGATAACTGACCCACACTGTCTTTTCTACAGGGAAAATTCCTTTTAACTCCCAGTCCTATAACATATGCAGAGGAACAGTTGCTGCATTTTTTTGGACAGCTGCTGGGGATAGCAATCCGGGCTGATGTTCCACTTCCTCTGGATCTTCTTCCCTGCTTTTGGAAGATGCTTGTGGGAGAACCTTTGGACCCAGAAATTGATCTCTATGAGGCAGATATCCTGACCTACAATTACATCAAGAAGTTTGAAAATGTAATTATGTCATGTTTCTCTTTGAAGAACAGTTAAGTTGGCGATACACTACAAACACACCTGACGTTCAAGCAATTTTTTACAACCACCTAGCCTAATCATTTTGTGATCAATATTATGGATCCACAATCCAGCTGGAAGGCTTAAGGCGGCAATCCATAGTACTAAATTGCTGCCATATCTTATCTAAAAGTTATTTATTTTAGGGTTAATTCTCTTTTAATAGTTAATGATTTTCTCTACATTTCTCTAAAATGCCACCTTCTGAGACCCTATGCACTGTAATAAAAATGGATCATTACACCTTTTTTGTGGACCCTCATTACTTACCCATAGTCCTTTCTTCCACATCTATCTGCATATCTGCCAATGAAGGCATACGAGCCAGGACTATTATAGTTTTTATTGTAGTTTACAAAGAGGTTTGTAAACTTTTGTAGTTTGTAATACTTAAACTAATATAGATTTTTTTTTAATATCATTTTTTATTGAAATAATTGTCATATAGTATTTTGGGCTGCCCACAGGCAGTCTATTCAGATTTTTAATTTTGCATTGTTGTAGTAATCTACTAATATTTGTCATTATTAGAAACAAACATAATATAATGTAACTGTTTAACAATTTAACAGTACATGTCTTAGATGCTTGTAATTACATATTGGTCATCTACTAAAACATTGTTGGTAGTTTCACACATATTTTGGTTTGAGATCTCCATATCTCCCAAAGACCTCTGAAACTGTTCAGTGCAATACCAAGTAGAGTAATAAATGAATATTGATTTCTAATAACATTTGTTCATCTTTAAAATTCCCATGATTTCTTTATAATTGTTCAGGTCAATGATGAGTCTGATCTAGAATCTCTTTGTGCTGAAATCGCTGCTCAGCATCTTCCTACTGAAAGTCCAGATTCTCCCCATAAACCAAGCTGCAAGTTTACATACCTGGCAATGACTGGAGAAGAGGTGGAGTTGTGTCCAAAGGGAAGACATATTTCAGTAGTGTGAGTACTACGGCATGTTTGGGTGAAAAGGGCTCTCTATGGGCCTGCAGAGTCTTTATGAAAAGTAAAATAATGTAAAATATATTTAACATATTAGGAAATAATGAGCTGGTTTCTTTGTCCGAAAAATAACAACAATAAAAAAACGACGATTTTTTTAATTGACATAGAAGATATTGTCAATATTAAAGAAGAAGCAAACCCTACAATTAAAACTTCTGTATTTTAAACCTTAGAACTGCTATCAAATTCCTGAAAATGTAAGTAATTATGGATGCCTCTTTTTTTCTCCAAGGTTCTCTGCTTCTGGTAATACCTCCTTGTAAGACAAATATTCATTTGGCACCAGTCCCATTGACTTAAACAGAGCTTACATCACCAGCAGCAAAGGACCATGGGAAACATGGTGTTCAGTTTTTTACATTATTAAACTTGACCATCCCCCAAACTTTGAACCACTGCTGGCCCCACTGTGTAGTATTCAAAAATCCTTACTTTTCTCCTCAGCTCCTTATGGTTCTCCTGCAGTGCCTTCTTAAAGTCCAGAACAGTGGAGAGTACTAGCTCTCTGTGTGTCCTCCGGTGCCTGCTACTTCTCTGTCCTCCTGGAGGACACTCCCATGCTCCCCATTGCTCCTTCCGGGAGCGGAAGAGCAGTAGAGGCATGAGGGAACTGAAGGTGGGTTAAGCTAGGTACACACACTAACGATAAAGCCCCGATACTGTTAGATGTGATGGTATCAGTGTGTGGGGTCTTTCCCGAATGAGTGCACAGCCGCCAAACATTCCCTGTCAGCCTTGCAGTAATTTGGGAAGGACTGAAAATTTCCCTTGGCCGCAATTGTCTCCCTATAGGGGAGGGGGTCAGGGGAAACACTCGCTCGGGACTGTGTGTATACTGATCTTTGATCTTTCAGGTCTTGTCTGTCATCTTTCAGACATCTGGCATATGTGTACCCAACTTAAGTTTCTGGGCTTTTTTTAAAGTTATATCCCTAGTGTTTAGGGTTGGGGGGTCCCCTGCACTACAGAAAAAAAAAATATTTTGGGGCTGAAGATCCCCCTTTAATCCTGTTAATCCTTTAATTTAAAAAGATAAATTCAGAAGATAAAACCACAGTTTAGCACCCTAAATTTGTACCCTAAATATCGGACTGTGACCTGGCACCATTTGTCACAGGTGTGGTCTCTTCTTCTATTCTACTAGAACAAAGCATGCAAATAGCCATAACCCACTGAAAGGAGTAGCTCAATTTAAAGTTCATAGTATAGAAGCCTGTACATGCGCCATGTGTCACAGAGACACTTTCATTCCAAAGTGATAGTGCTTGTTTGTGACACGTGGCAGTTTTAATTTAAGTTATATTTGCTTTTCATTGTTAGTATTTGCTTTCAGAGGCGTAACTAGAGGGGAGCAACCGCAGGGGGGCCCAAGGTGGCCGCATCTTAACTGGGTACACACAGTAACGATAAAGCCCCGATACCGTCGGATCCGACGGTATCGGGGCTTTATCGTTACTGTGTGTACGTTCGTTTCCCGAACGAGCGCGCGGCCGCGAACGATCGGGTCGGCCGTAGCTCCTTCGGGAAAGGCCGAAATTTCCATCGGCCGCGCTAGACTCCTATAGGAGTCTAGCGCGGCCGATGGATATAGGGAGAACGCTCGGAGTGTGTGTATGCAGATCTTTGAAATGGCAGACAGGATCTTGCAGATCCTGTCTGTCATCTTTCAGAAATCGTTACTGTGTGTACCTAGCTTTAAAGGGTATGTCCACCTGAAAAATTAACATTGCCTAAAGTAAAACCCATTTAAATATGCATGATACCTTTTATGGATTTTTGTCTGTGTGCCCTAGTTTGTCTGATGTATTGTGCTGTAAGATCCGCTTGGCACATTGAATATTCTGTTGCTGCCTTCCCAATAGCAGGCAGTCTGACGTGCGCGCCATCCCGCACATGCGCAGATCCACCCATGCTGCGTCGGACTCGTCGACCCTGGCCGCCCGGCTGAGAGATTAAAACGGAACATCCCGTTCCGGAATGGATTTGTAGGTCTCGGGTCCCGCGACGCACGCACGCACGCACGCACGCACGCACCACACACACACACACACCACACACACACACACAACACACTCCCTGCTCTCCCCCAGCCACCAGAAAATGGCTCTTACGTCGGATTGGATATTTAGATCTTGGGTCTATCTACACACACTCTCCCTGCTTCCCCAACCACAGAAATGGCTCTTACGTCTGGATTGGATATTTAGATCTTGGGTCTATCTACACACACTCTCCCTGCTTCCCCCAGCCACAGAAATGGCTCTTACGTCTGGATTGGATATTTAGATCTTGGTTCTATCTACACACACTCTCCCTGCTTCCCCCACCACAGAAATGGCACACTTTATGTATGAACTCTCTCCTTTGTCTCTGCCAGCATTGTCTGTTTAACTACAGTTCTGACAATGCAGAGAGGATCTGTTTACTAACACAGCACAGGGTCAAGTGGGGCGGGACCAAAACGCATGGTAATAGCCTCATTTAGTAGTCAGCTCACTTCCTTTCCAGCCAGCTAAGGCCACACCCCCAAAAACGAATAGAACTTCTAGAGACTGCTGCCAAGGTAGGGAATGGAATTTTTTTCAAAAGAAAGACAGGAAAAGGCTTCTGGGGATGGGTACTACCTTATAATGAAAAAAAAAATTTTTTGATTTTGGTGAATAGACATACCCTTTAATCTTCCTCTGCTTTATTTATGTATTTTGTTTCTTTTTCCAATCTTTTTTTATCTCCTAGATGGGAAAACAAAGAAATATATGCAATGGCGATCCGTAACCTTCGCATGCGTGAGCTTAGGAACCAAGAATGTATGACTGCCGTTCAGGCAGGGCTGGGCTCAATCATCCCCTTACAGCTTCTCACCACTCTCACAGCACTGGAGATGGAGCTCAGGACATGTGGGCTTCCATACATTAATTTGGAATTCTTAAAGGTACGGTGTCACCTTAAGATATATTGCCTATCAAAAAGTCAAGTCAGTCTTTAAGGTTTTTTGTTTGTTTTAAATATTTCTTGAAACTGTTCTCATCATTAAAAGTACATGTTTTTATTTTTAGGCTCATACAATGTATCAAGTAGGCCTAATGGAGACAGATCAGCATATTGAGTATTTCTGGACCGCACTGGAAATGTTCACTCAGGAAGAACTTTGCAAATTCATAAAATTTGCATGTAATCAGGAGCGCATTCCTTTTACATGTCCATGCAAAGATGGTGGTCCAGATACCGCACACGTTCCACCTTATCCTATGAAAATCGCACCCCCGGATGGTGCATCAGGTATTTTTATATCGTAGTAGGATGTTTTACCCTAGTACTGATGGGGTATGGAAGTAAATACTTTACCTGTATTCTGCATTCCTTAGCTAATCAGCTGTTTGTTAATTTCCTTCATCTTACATAGGTTCTCTCTTCAAAGGAGACCTAATGTTTTAATATGAATCATTGTTAAATACTAATGTCTGCATTAAACAAATATACCTGAACCTCTCACCCCTTATAATCGGCAGCATTGTGTGTGGAGAAATCCTGTAGGTTGAGTTTAGAATTACTTGCTTCAAAGTGAATTCTTATAATTTTATTATTATTTTAAATCATTTTATTAATTGCTCATGTTAGGTTGCAAAGAGGTCTTTGGTGGGTCAGCCAGTATTTGCTTAACAGCTCTGACAGAGTGAGGGAGAGGGCTAGAAAACGTCCTTATAATGTGCAAAAATTTATTAATTGCGAAACATAGTGGAAGGCATGAAATATGCAGATTTAACAGGTGGTTTCTCCTCAGCGTTGCTGATTTCAGTGATATAGGGAAGATCATTTCTTTACAATAATAGTATTCAGTCAGGCTCATTTATATTTAGGGCCCAGCCCCACTAGCATGTTTCAGATTGCACTTTGCCATCCAATTGCGCTACTGGGTGAGCATGTCTATGGTAGCCAATTGGAGCAGCCCCACTTCACACACTGTTCTTCTGTACACAGAATGCATGTGATCACCATTTTTTGTCTGTATTGCATTTTAAATAACCAGAAGCATGCCTGATTGTGTGACATTTCAATTGTTGGTGCCTCTGTGTGCTGCTAGTGGGGCTGCAGCCTTAAGCTTTAGTTCTCCTTTAAGAGACACCCTTTCTGAGACCTAGAAGAATACATACCTACAGTATACAAGATTGCAAAATGTTCTTCATATATCCTGAATTATTATTATGTTCTACAAAATAATTTGTAGAGTAAATACATAAAACAAGTAAGATATCTTTAAATCCACCCCTCTCCTATTAAAACTACCCTGGGTGACAACCTAAGTTGCCCTTTCCTCACTCCTAGGTTTAACGTTAATCACTTGAAATCTTTAAGAAAAAGTCCAGTTCACTGGACAGTTGTAGGTTACCCCTCTTTTAGCACAGGGCTCAACAAATGGGAAGATGCTCTCTGCAAGAGAGTTGATTATTTTATAATTCTATTATTTAAAAAAAAAACATTTTCTTCTAGGCTCCCCTGATTCCCGGTATATCCGAGTGGAAACATGTATGTTCATGATCAAACTTCCCCAGTATTCCTCACTTGATATGATGCTGGAAAAACTGAGGTACGCCATACACTACAGGGAAGACCCACTCAGCGGCTGATCTGTTCCTCACCTGCAGCACAGGATATGAAACTACAGATGCAGCACAGTTGGGACTTGCCATTTCTCATATGCAGCAACAATCACAGTGGACATGGGCAGAACTTGGAGAACATAATTTCAGTTTTGTTTTTTTATGGCCAATTCCCTACACTTCCCTTTTGTATTTGTGAAGTCTTTGCTGGGTTACTTGCCTTGTCTGTGAATTGTTTGTGAAATCCTTCCAGTATCGATTGTAAGCTGACGAGAGCCCTTTACACACTGAAGGAATACCCTGCGAAATGTGGTTTACAAAGTCTAAACTGCCTCCATTCTCCACTGAACTGGAGAAACAAAGAACTTCTGTAAAGGATTATCTGTAAATAGTATGTAACCTCTTCATATAAATCTAATTTATTTCCAGAGTTCATGTCATACACTGGATAAAGAGCTGTGAAAATATCTTATATTTTTATTTGACTTAATTCAAAAAGTTTACGTTCTGAGGGTTAATAAAATCGTTGGGTTTTGTTTTGTGACGTCCCATATTCCATCAGTCCAAAGGAATCTCCTGTATACAAATACAAATAAAAAGGAAAAAGTTCCATGTTTTCTTACTGTGTAGAAACTGAAAAAAGATGGACGTTTTTGTAAAGAAAAGTATTTGTTAGGCTGCAAGTTTACCATTCAGCTTAGTCGTTCAGGTTATTATGGGTCCACCCAAAAGTGAAATATGTTTTATTCACTAGATAACATGAAATTGTGGCCTTAATTTGATGAGGTGTGTTTGGTGTTGAGCACGAGAAAATGAAAGATATTCTGGATCCACACACTGAGGACATAACGAACACCCTAGAAATTATTATTGAATATTTTTGGCTAGCGGTGTGCTACGCATAAGCAACAACTCATGAGGACTTGCCTAGACAACCTTTCTATTTGCCATGAGCCCTTGGAGACAAAATGAAACAACTGCTGCAGAGAAATGGTTTAAATTGGGGTTTCAGCTTAAAGGGTGACTGTGGACTGTGAACATGTTGGGGTTCAATAAAGGCCTGCAGTTTTACCTTTAACATGAACCCTGGATCACATCATAGATTGTGGAACGTTATGTTGCAAAAAGTGTCAACACTGCATCCAGTAGCTTGAGTTACTTAACCTGCATCCTCTGTTTCTCCCCTGTCCCCAGGGTCTGAGCATGATATAGACTTAATGCTGGGAAAGACAGAAAGTCTTTCTGCACCGACACCTGATGAGTTATGTCATCAGTGCATAGTGGACTAAAATTTTGGTTCCGTTTCTGTATTATAAACAAAAACAAAGCCAGTTTAAAAAATAGATTTAAAAAATGGTGTTGCTAGCAATGCAGACAGACTGTTCACATGGTAACAAGCTGCTGAAAGCAGGAAGTATTCATGCTACAGAGACAATAAATTTCAAATTATGGGGCTTCTGTCTTGTGACCTTTACTTTTGTCCAGGTAAATAAACTGCTGGCTTGGCTTCAAAACATTATTTTTTGCTGTGTATTTTCAGTACACAGTAATAATTCCCATTGGGTATAATTGGAAAATAGGCTTTAAAAGAAGTTAAGTTTTATGAAGTCCATTACAAGCCACAAGTTAGAAATGATGTTCTCAGTGACCACAGGTTTTAAGCTTATGCAATATTATACTGCTGTTTGTATGGCGGTATTATATAAATATTGTAATATTTGGTTTGTAGTAACCTTCTCTCAGTAACAGTATTGGCAGTATTGATGTTCTAATATACTCTACATGGAAGTATGTGTAAGTGGGAAGTAGTTCTAATTTGTAATCACAACAAAGTAAAGGATGGAATGAAAGACATTGATATTACATTTATTGTAATCAAATTTCCAGCTATAGAGAAGTGCAGCAATGTAACAGGACCCTGACAATAATTCTTTTAGGTGAAATAGGAATTCTGAATTAGATACTTAAGTACAGGAACAGTTCTAATACCATTGGGGTGGTTCTTAAATACCAAATATACAGTTTGTTTCACTTTCCCTTTAAATGGAATGAGTGGATTTAAAATTCTAGAATTAGATAATATGGAACTTATTTAATAAGTGGTGCAACATTTTGCCTGTGCAGTTAAACTGTTATCAAATGTTCAAAAATGGTATCACTATGACTATGGAAACTGCAGTAGATCAGTAACAGGTTGCTGCAAATTAACTCATTTTTGACCCTCTTAGTTTATTAAATATGCCTGTATGTTGGTAACAAAATCTTGATATTTGTGAAAGTGAAAACCAATATCCACTCTAAACTCCGTCCTAAAAATAGTAAATCATTAAGCAACATGAAAGTATCTTTCCTTCTTGGTAGCAGAGGTTTTGCCCTATGTTACCTTGGTGTAAAGGTGGGGTACACACTGTAGCTCTATAAGAAGTCTGTCATCTTTCAAAGATGTGACTACAGACAGTCCTGCATGTTCTCCCTATATAACTTAAATATAAAGTGTAGGGAGAACATTTGGGACTGCCACATTCCCTTCGGCTGCGGACGACTCCCTATATTTTAGCTGACCACAATCAAGGGAATCAGTCAGTTCCGAGCTTTCCTGAGGCCGACGATGAATGTTTGTCAGCCTCAGGAATGTTAGATTCTGCAGTACTCACTTTAAGGATAAAGGGGCGATTCCATCATAATGTACCCAGCTTAAGAGTGGAATTTGATTACCAAGTATAAAGGCAATAAATTATACACTGGCGCAGGGATTCTCCAACTATGGCCCACCAGATGTTTGAAAACTAATACTCCCAGCATCCCTCAACTATAGTTATAGGGCCATAGTTTGAGGATCCCTGCACTGGGGGAAGTTAAGAGATTAATGAACAATGATAAGATAACTAACAGTTTGTTTTACTGTGTATTGTCTGTCATAGCAGTTAAACATTCTGTGTGCCACTATTTTGACAATTAAAGGGCCCATTCACCCCTACAATGAAAATGTAGGTAAATCACCCTCCAAAACTACAATAGTTAAAAAGTGGACAGATGTAGGGCTAATCTGTTATACAGCAAATAGTTGATCTTCCCTCTCAAAGGTTTCCACCTCTTCAAACTCTCCGGGCTGTTTTACATGCTCAGAGGAGACAGATAGGGAAATTGCATTTTAAGGGGTATCTCCACTGCAAAAATAAATCTTTTTTGGTGTCTTACCTCCCATTCCTCAAAACCTGCAGGAGCCAGGAGAGAAGGTAAGCTACTTATCAATCGCTCGCTCCTCTGCCGCGTAGTCTGACAGCCTGACTATTTTATGTGCAAGTGTGATGCACTTGAAAAGGAAGAGTCGGTTAAGAGAGGGAGGGGGGATACTGAACCTGAGAAAAACAAGTTCTGTATTGAAGTCATGCAGTAACACACACCTCAAAGTAATTGCTACTTACATGTATTTAATAATAGATTAAGATGAGAAAAAGGATTTTTTTCAGTATACATACCCTTTAAACTTCCTCTCTGCTTTGTAACTATTGTACTTTTGTGGTGATTTTATAAATATAATTTTTCATTTGAGGGGTGAATAGGCTTTAGGCTGGATTAGTAAACAGAGTGGGAGAGGACTGTTCATTGTTAGCAATTACCCAGTCAAGCATACAGGCAAAACATTTCTTATAAAAGTTCAAACCTTTTTTTTTGCAGATAAATGATGCCATATTAGATGCAATGAAAGGCTGCACTTAAAGAGATAATTTACTATAATGCATTACATTTTCTAAAATTAAACTACATAAACAGAAAGTAATGTATTGGTTTAATAATAAGCAACTCAAAGCAACTTTATTTTGTTTAGTCCTGGGATAAGTTATGTTGATGATCACTGGTTAATGGATTTTTCTCAGAACACCAGACTATAGCCCAGAGGAGAGACTGTATCCAAATCCGAGGCACAGTCTGGAATCCCTTTAGTGCAAGTTATCAATAGTGGCCCTGGAAGTTGCTGTACAGTTGATGTATATTTATAGTTATCTATAGTTGCATTTAAAGAAGTCTTTTACTCAATACAGTTTCCCTTGTCTGTATTGGTAATTAATACACTGCTGTGTAAACAAAGCTTACTAAATAAGGAAAATGTGTCAAGGTTAATAAAAAAAAATGATTTGATTTTGAATGTCTTCAGACTGTTGTGGTTTGTTCTCTATTGGTCAGTGTTACAATGTGTATGAAAGCAGACAAAATGTCACCGTTATTTACACACTAAACTAATTACCATTATTGTATTTAAATAAACATGGCCAAACCCCAAAAAAGGAAATAAAAATTAACCAATGTACTATTAATCTGATCCATGCCCATAATGTTTTTCATTTGAGTCAGAAATTATTCGAGTTCATATGTTGCTCTTGTAATTTTTCAAGTAAAATTTGTGTTCACATTCAGTAAAGGTTTAGATAGGAAAAATGTGTGTGTGTAGATCTTGTCAATCTTTCTGACTGTATCTGTTGTTTGACAGTAGGGGGTGTATCAGAAACCTAGGCTTGAATAAAAAGCAAAATGTAACTTAATGTAGCCTCTATGTATGGACCTTCAGCAACTCCTTGATTTACAGTACATGCAGCTTTTCATCTGCCTGAATAATGAGGGTGATTGGTTAACGATGTAAAGGAAATCAACTTGCCTGGTTGTTCTGCTATCTGGTTGGCTAGTCTGTTAGAATATTGGTGCTTTAAGACTCCATATTGCTTTTGTTTTAATTTAAAAATACAAAATACTGCATCCACACAAGCTATAATTGGCGCACACCAAAGATACAAAGGGCCCTATTTATAAAAGATCGGTATTGTTATTGTAGAATACCGATCGTTATCGTAAAATAACGACCATTTTTACCGATAACGACCGTTATTTACAGATAACGACCAGTATTTAACGATATTGTTAAATACCGGTCGTTATCGTAAATACCAGTCGTTATTTTACGATAACGATCGGTATTTTACGATAACGATACCGATCTTTTATATTTATCAAACATCGTTATTGTTTTTTTCTATCGTAATCCTACGATATTGCTATCTTAAATCTACGGTGCCGATATCGTAGAATAAATGTACGACTGCTTTTAAGCTAACCTGCAGTATCAGAGGTTTCTAATAGTGCAGGGTTACTAAATAATCTGGCCCTATATTTTACAACAGCGCAGTATCATCAATAGACCCACCGTTGCCATCTTCAATGACACTGCTCGAAACTGGACGGTAATTTACGGCCACATCCTAAAAGCTGTAATGCAGATTTATAAAAAGGCCCCTAACTTGTAAGTAACAATGTTCATACAGAGTTTTGGCAATATTTATAAGAAATCCTTATTGGTAAGTAATGGCCAATAGCGTTCATAAATGTGCAACACCACATAAATAACACTTTTAGACGTAATTCGCGATGTGTGTGGAACGCACGTTAAGTTGCCACTTCTAGACAGTGCAAGCAATGTACCAATATAATAATTGTGTGATCCTAAGAGTACGAATGGATCATGCAAAAATAGGTACATGAAATACTAAAATTGGATATTACTGGTTATGCATAAAACTATTTCAAGGGTAACTTTGACAGATACATGTAGTTTTATAACATACATTACAATTGTCAGTATATGAGTATATAGAGAATAGACCAGTAAATATGATGCTTGTATTTGAATACAAGCACAGCAGGCATAGACCGCCTGTTTGAATTGCTATTACAGATATATATCACATAACTTGTTTTGTTATGTCAAACTCATCTCTTACAAACCCTTTATTGGATATGAAAAGCAGATGCAACTTCTGCACATTCTATGCAATAGCGTCTGTTCAAAAAAATTTACAGTCACATCATATGAAATACGAAGCCACACTGGTTGGAATTTATAATCCTGCAGTATAGGAGGGTTCCGATACCACCGTTATTTTTTTTGTAAAAGTTCGTACGCTGCTGTACAGTAACACCCGTACGGCCATACATTGTATAGGTGATCATACAATTCAGATTGTGTATGTACTACTAAGAGTGTAAATGTAAGACCACACACGTAATTGTACTAAAAAGCGATTGCTAAAGGAACAGTAAATAGCTAATACCAGTAATACCGCACTTTTATAAATATATGTTTTACATCACCACCGTTGTGATCTTTAATAACAGGTTGTAAAGTAATAATGCAGCTAGAAAAGATTATTGGCCCATAATCTAAGGCTGTGTCTTAAAAGCTGTAATGTCCAATACTGCAGGTTTATAAAGTTAGAATAGGGATTTGGGACATATTGATTAAACACGGTTATTGGAAAGTAACAATTTATGATTGTTATTTAGTTGTTAGTACTGGTTATTCATTTCTATTGTGTTTTTATTTAAAGGGCAACTAAAGTAAAAAAAGCAAGATACAAAGCATGCTCATATATATTTAGCATGTATTCTTACTTCCGAAAATCCGAACAGATTAACACTGCACCTACATAACATTAGAAATAGTAAAGCATTTTTCATGGATTTTAAAAGAACAAGCTTACTAGTTCTTATATATACTGGATATTAGGAAAATATAGTTCTGGTTGCTTGTTTTTATTTCTCCCCACTAGGTAAGCCTAAGGTCCATATTAATAAATGCTTGTTTTCGGATCGCATGCGCTGCGATGAATGAATATTGGCAGAATCGCATTTGTACATTACTGTGCGTTGTAGTGTGGCCATAATTTTATTTTAGTAAAGATTTTATGCAGACCAAGTACACCACATTGTTTAAGCTAGGTACACAGTACAGATTTCTGAAAGAAGACAGACAGGATCTGCAAGGTACACACAGTACCGATAAAGCCCTGATACCCTCGGATCCGATGGTATAGGGGCTTTATCGTTGCTGTGTGTACCCAGCTTTAGTTTGATGTGTATGTTACAGGATCAGATTACTATCACATATGCTTTAATATATTAAGTATTGTGCACAATACATACCCCCCAACATTCCCCATTCAAAAGGTAAATGTATAGAGAAAGTATGGTGCAGAGATGCAGGGGGAGGATAATGAAGTGAACCAGATCTTAGCACCGCTAAGGGAATGTTGGAGGGTATTTAGAAATCTTTGTGCGACACCTTTACGTAACTTGTTTGTCTGCCTCAACCTTTTAAATTTAAACTTCTTTATTGTAATCAAAATATGTTGTAATAAAAAAACATGCAGGGCAGAAATGAATATGTCCCTACCACACATTTTTTCATTGCCTTGGTTTTATCCCTTACTGGTCACAGATGCTCAAGTGTTACTAAAACTGCATCATTCAAGGCAGCAATAAACGTTACAACAACAATATATTTGGTAACGAAAGCTTGGAAGTATAAATTTAACCATCAACCAAGATAATTTTTTTTTTTTTTAAATCCCCTCCGTTAGGAGGAACTTTATTGAAAAATTATACATAGAAAAATACCATTCTCAAACATTCGTTAGGCAGATTAAGCACTAGACTGGTACAGGTTGACTTCTATTTGCAGATATTCAAGTGATCGTTGAAAATAGGAGAATACATAGCATAATGTACAATTTAGTGCATTTTTACCTTAAATGATATTTTATAAG
The DNA here is from genome assembly GCA_019447015.1 of Hymenochirus boettgeri. Lineage (NCBI taxonomy): Eukaryota > Metazoa > Chordata > Amphibia > Anura > Pipidae > Hymenochirus > Hymenochirus boettgeri. The sequence continues at coordinate 313,916,322 of CM033469.1, forward strand.
AAATCCAGTATTTCTTAACCAAAAAGAATAAAAATATAATATAAATTGAACTAACTTTGTGAATGTTCTGTCTCTAATTATACTAGTTTGATATACGATTGAGCTCTCTCACTGCTACTTAGTAGTTTATTTAAATAACAGTGTTAGTCATTACAGGTAAGGGGAGTTGACTCCCATCTGGCCCAGATTTTGGTATATTTCGTGGGGCAGCCACGGTGGATATATGTTAATTTTTTGTATGGGAGTGATGCGTTGACTATCGCTTTCCATGTTACTAGGGTTGGTGGGGTAGCTTGAATCCAGGTTTGGGCTATTAGCTTTTTAGCGTAGTATAGGGCTTCGGTGAGAAAAGTACGCATATATCTGTCGGGGATCAACTCATCCGAAACCCCAAGAAGACATACTTTAGGGTCCAGTCCAACTGGGGAGCCCATATGATCATGTAGAAACTTTGTGACTTGGTACCAGAAACCCTGGATCTTTGGGCAAGCCCAGATCATATGGAAAAATTTGCCTGGGGCAAGTAAACATTTAGGACAGTCTGGGCTGTTCCCCATTCTGTACCTGGATATTCGTACAGGGGTTAAATAAGCTCTATGGAGTATGTATAGCTGAGTTAACCTGTCCGACATTCTAGGGGAGACCAGGGTGTGGGCAACCAAGGCTTCCCCCCACTCCTCTCCGGTTATTGGACCTATATCAGATTCCCATGTCCGCTTTTTAGCGGACGCCAGGGAACATGCCGAGGGGAGCTGGAGGGAGCGGTAGACAGCCGAGATCAACCCGGAGGAAATTGTGGTAGTTAGTGGCGTGAATAGAGGGTTTGTCTCGAAAGCAAGGGAGTGACTTCTGAACTGTGTTTGGAAAGCATGCCTAACCTGGAGAAACCTGAATAGCATATTATTGGGTAGTTCAAACTCCTGTTGTAATTGGTGGAACGTTTTGAGTGTATTGTCCTTTACAAGGTTGGAAACCTGGATAATGTTGTGTTTCATCCAAATTTCCGGGTTTGGTATAGATAAAAACTCCGGAAAGTTGCTTATTGTACCATAGTGGTGTAGATTTATTAATTTTGGCGATTGCCAGAATCTTAATCGCCAAATCCCAGATTTTAAGCGCTTGTATGAGGGTCGGATGTGGGTTGTCGGGTAGAGCTGTGCCCCGGCACCCCCTGGCGACCAGACCGAGTGGGGTATAGAAAGGACCGGCATTGGGGATATCCAGCAGTGTGCACACCCTGTCGGACCCTCCATGTGACCAATGGAATAAATGCGAGATCTGGGCAGCTACATAGTACCGGTGGAGGTCAGGGATAGCTAGGCCACCCAGTTCTGGGGGGTTTTTGAGGGTTGCCCAGTTAAGTTTGTGTCTCTGGTGTCCCCAGACAAAGGATTTGAGGAGGGATTGCAAGATTTTAAAGATTTTCAGTTGGAGGAGTATGGGCGAGTGCCAGAGTACATATAGCATTTTTGGCAGCAAAATCATCTTGATTAGATTTGCACGGCCCATTACTCCTAGGGGTAGTTTGGACCAGACCTGTATCTTGGATTTGATGTGAGTTATGAGTGGTTCAATGTTAAGGGCAACAAAGTCTTTTGGTTGTTTGGAGAAATATATTCCTAGATATTTGATAGTTGATGCCCGAGCCAGGGGGATTGAGTTTATCGGGGCCTCTGGGGGGAAGTTGTCTAGTAGTAATATTTGGGATTTTGTCCAGTTTATCGAAAGGCCTGAGTATTTCCCGTACTCGGTTATTGTCAGTAGCGCCGTCTCCAAGGAATTGTTTTGGTCAGCCAGATAGAGCAGCATATCATCTGCATAGAGACTCACTTTTTCCACCAGGTTGTCTTTGGTGAGTCCTCGTTTATTGGGGTGCATACGGAGCTGGGTGGCCAGTGGTTCCACCACTAGGGCATACAGGAGGGGCGACATGGGACATCCCTGTCGGGTACCCCTAGATAGTGGGAAGTCAGGGGAGGTTACATTGTTTGCAGAGATTTTTGCCCGTGGGTGTGTATATAGGATCTGCAGCCATTTTATAAAACTGGGCCCAAAACCGAAGCCCTGCAACACCTGCCAGAGAAAAGGCCACTCCACCGAGTCAAAAGCGCGGGCGGTGTCAAGTGTGACTATACATCTTGTGCCAGTATTATTATGGTTCGTGGACAAATTCATATATAGTCTACGGGTGTTCAATGAGGTATTCTTCCCGGGTATGAAGCCGGTTTGGTCTGGGTGGATAAGTGATGTGATATATTTCTTGAGCCTAAGTGATAAAAGCTTTGCAAGTATTTTGACATCCGTCTGTAGAAGGGAGATGGGCCTGTATGACTCGGGGAGTAGTGGGTCCTTCCCAGGTTTGGGGATAAGTATAATCAGGGCTTCTTGCATGGTAGGTGGGATGGTTTCGGTGGAGCACATGTGATTGTAAAGGTTTAATAGTTTAGGAGATAGAATTTCAAGGTAGGTAGAATAAAATTCTGAGGGGAGGCCGTCAGTGCCTGGGGTTTTGTTATGGGTTAGCGTAGATATGGTTTGTTGGATTTCAATCTCGGTGATTGGGGCCTCGAGTTCCCTGTACGCCTCGGGGGTTAGCTGTGGGAGTGGGATACCCTCCAGAAAATTCTGTATTTCTTCCTGGGTGTAGTTTAGGGATGAAGAATATAAGTCAGTGTAGTGTTCGGCTAGGTGCTGTACGACTTCATAGGGTTCGTTGATTGTGTTGCCCGCAGGGGTACGTAATGTGATAACTGTCGGCGGTTTGTGTTCGTTATTTGCCATATAAGCTAAGAGTCTACCGCATCTTTCCCCATGTTGGAAATAAGAGTGGGAGCGGAAGTGTAGTGTTTTTTTGGCTTTGTTTTCGTAAATCTTGTCGGTTTCTCTAGCATGGAGTTTTAGGGCATTTGCTGTGTCAGGATTGGGGTTCCTGAGGAATTCAGTCTGGGCGGCCTGGAGTGCTCTAGTGGCAGCTCTCTCTAGTGATGCAGACCCTTGCTTCAGTTTATTGATGGTAGAACTAAGGGACATTCTGGCATGGGCTTTAAATGCCTCCCAGACAAAATGTGTACCGGCCGTGCCTTCATTTTTGGCGAAGAAGTCAACCCATTCCGCTGATAGGTCACCTTCCTCGGAAATTAGTTTAAGCCAAAAAGGGTTCAGTCTCCATCTCATGGGAGGAGGGGGGGATTCAGTCCAACCTATCTCGGCCCAACAGGGTGCGTGATCGGACAGGATTCTGGGTAATATTTCGGTGCTACGCAGCTTCGGTAGCAGAGTGGTATGGATAAAAATATTATCTATGCGTGACATAGTGTTGTGAGTTCCTGAAAAACATGTGTAGGCTTGGGTGTCTGGGTGTTGGGTGCGCCAGGCGTCCACCATATACAGTGACTGCATAAATTTACCGAAGCGGGTAGAAGTGGTGGGGGGTGGGACCCAATCTGGGGGGTGGAGGCGATCCCTGGTGATATTTGTTACCATGTTGAAATCCCCCATCCACATGGACGGAACATTGGGATGTTCTGCCAGGAACTGTGTGCCTGCGTGTAGTGCTGACAATGCAAAGGGTGGGGGAACATAGGAAGCCAGAACAATCAGTGGTTTAGACCGAATCCTGGCGTATAATAAAACATATGTGCCCCGTCGGTCCAGCCTCAAATCCAACAGCTCAAATTGTAGTGATTTGGCTATAAGTATTGCTACTCCTCTAGAGGAGGTAGTAAATTGTGAGTGGTATGCCCAGCCAACCCAAGGTCTTTTAAGGGTGTTCTGTTGGTGGCCATACAAATGAGTCTCGAGCAGGACTGTTATGTCGGCTCGCTGTTTTTTAACATATTGTAAGATCGCTGTGCCTTTACCTTGTTCTGAAGTCCTCTGACATTCCATGTCAGGTTCTAAGTTGGTTAGGTGACATTGTTTGGCTGAAGGGCTGTTGAGGCTGAACCGGGAGTCTTCTGTGCATACAATACAATCATCCTAAATGTAGGTAAAATAGCAGTGAAATAGCAGTAATTTAAGAGACTTACATTTATATCAGTGATAACAGATCAAACATTTAACATAACTATAATTGGCTCCACTCTGAACCATCAGTGTGGGCTATAGAACATAAACGATTAACACTTAAGACCAATTTGGTCTATAAACAACTATATATTCTATGGGGCAGAAAAATTTTTTTTCCTCGCTGACACTCGGCGTTAGCGGTGGTCAAGTAATTTAGCTTGGGTGGTGTTGTTCTTAAGAGTTCGTGGGCTGAAGTCCGCCTGAATGGGGGAATCGGGGTGCAGGGGGGGGGGGCGATGAGGGGACGAGGGGATATTATCAAGTCCAGCAAAGTTCGTTTGATAGGGGGTATAAATTGGGTTGAAGGTGGGTCGGGAATGCGGTTCGGGAGTAACCCCGGTTAGGGTATTGTTCATAAAGTGGGTGGGGATACGGGGGTTTAAAGTACACTGATATTTTATTTACTGAGACACTTATCTGTGTGAAGAAAGTGATCATCTGGGCCGTTTTACGACTCCGCGGTGACTCCATCTTTCAGGATCTATTGACGGTTTCGATTTTCGTGGAGTCCAGCCACCTTGAAACCTCGGCAGGGGTGGTAAAGAAGAGGTTGTATCCTGGTCGATAATTCAGGTCTAGCTGGGAATAACATGGCATATTTGATGTTAGCTGCTCGTAACCGCGCTTTGCCTCCGTGAATTTTGCTCTTTGCCTTTGAATTTCGGTTGAGAAATCTGGGTAAACTGAGATTGTGAGTTTTGGAAACAATGTTCCCTTTCTCCTCTGGTGAGGCGGAGTACTTGCGTCCCTATCCTCCTATAATGATTAGTTTAGTCAATGAGGTTCTGGGGGGGGCCCCCGGAGGGAGAGGCCGGGGGGGCACTCAGTGGGCACGCTCCACCGCAAAAGTATTGGTGAATTTATCTCTACCATAGATGGATATCAGCAGGTTCTCCAGAAACGTGGCGGGGTCGGAGCCCTCAGCCTTCTCCGGGAGCCCCACGAAACGGAGGTTGCTGCGCCGGTGTCTGTTTTCCAGGTCATCTTGTTTAGCCAGAATAGATTGGATTGTGGTATGATGGTCGTTAACTTTTCGTTGTAGTGAGGGTAGGTCTTGTTCCAGCGAGTTGATACGGGTTTCAGTCTCTGTCGCAATAGAGAGATATCTGTTTTGACCTCCTCTAGCTTGGAGGTCAGGGTAGATTGGCAAGTGGCAATCGCTTCGAGGACTTTGGATGCTGTGTCGGGTTGTGATGAGGGGGATTTTGCGGCCGCCATGTCGGGGTGTGCAGTTGAGTCTGCAGTATTGTGTCGGCGATATTTTTCAAGTTTGCTTATGGAGTCCCTGTTCCCGTGGTCCTGGTTTCTCCTGGGAGACATGGGTTTTGCTGGGGGGACTGGAGTCAAGCTCACAACCAGGGGTACAATGGTTTTCTTTTATCTTGTCTTTTTCCGTTTTTGGGGTGTATGTACCCACCAATTGGGTGGGGGGTTTGCTATTGCTGAGAGTTTTGATGTAGAGATGCAGTCTCAGTGTCAGATGGGTTGGTCCCCTGGTGGGGTCTCAAAATTAGCAAATTGGGCCCACACCTGTGCTTAGAAAGGTCTGTTTGGTGAAGGTTACGTGGGGCTTGTGAGTCCGTTATTAGGGCCGTATATTGGTAGGTCAAGGCCCCAGAGAAGCGGGTCCTCCCCACCGTATGGGGCCCCCCCTCCGATCCACGCCCCAAGGGCTATGTGTCGCCCAGGGCGGCCGCGACACCTGTCTGATGGGGGCTCCCGTCAGGTACTGGGCCCCACACCCCAGAGTAGTGGCCCTTTTTAATATTTGGGTAGGCCAGGTAGTTACCACAGTCCCGGCCGTCAGGGGATTGGAGTTGTGCAACTCACTGTTTGGTGCAGGGCTCCCCTCCTGGGCCCTGTTACGGCGACCCTGTCCCTCCTTTACTTTGCGGCAGCCAATCCGGCGTCCGCGGCGCACAGGCCCTTGCAATGGTGGCGGCCTCTCCCCTCCGGTCGCGCCACGTGGTCGCGGCGGATTCCAGCCGCTGGATATTGCGCCGCCCGGCGGGAGTCCTGACTGGCCTAGTGCACCTTGTTGTTCAGAGGGGGGCAGCGTCCGGGTCGTGCCGCGGAGGAGGATGGCACTCCAAGTAGGCCCCACAGCAGCCCCGGTCGCGTGCCCTGGACTCCCGCCGCAGAGTCACCCCAGCGGTCCAGGTCAGTGTCGCTTGTGCAGGGGTGTTAGAAGGGTGGTTGGGTGGGTTTGGGGTTGTTGCTACCCCTCAGGATCCCTACAGGATAAAAGGTTTCAGGCGGAGCCCCTCGGACTTGCGACCTGCTTCAGTCCATGTCATTGCTGCCCTGAATGATGCAGTTTTGGATAACTGATGATGGGAGTTGTAGTTAACCTCCAACCAGAACCATTTAAAATATTTATTGATATAAAAACGGCATATCTTAGGGGAGTGATGATTGTCACAACACATGGTTAAAACGATCTTCATTGATATTGAAATACAAATCCCAGCATCCCTTACAAGAAAAAGTAACATGAGCGGTATACAATCGGAGTTTTTCTGTAATCGTTGTGTAACCACAAAAAGTCGAATTTGTTGTCAACTTCCCCTGCAGCTCTGCACTGTGTTGCTCCTACAAGTGTAACTATTAATGGTGTATAATGTTATAGGATAAAAGATTGAAAATGTTTTTTGGTCCTAAAGAAACTAAGCATCATGGAAAATGTATATGGTGTTATAATATAATAATAATATAATAAAAGTATTTATATTTAGTCTAAATAGTATTTAATCTAAATAGTATAATTAGCCTAAAAATGGAGGTCTTCAACTGTTTAACTTCAAAAACAGCATGGGCAACGTTTTTGCACCTCCTATTACATAAGCCCCATTGGATTAACTGTCACTGTGTGGCCTTTGAAGCAAAAAAAAAAAATTTTGACAAACCCAAGGAGCTTCCTGAAAATATGGGCTTGTATGTGCCTTCCCCAATAACAAATTGTTTATGGGCTAGATGTAAATTCCCTCATTTAAAGGATAGGTTAACTCAAAAAGTGAACATACTTACTTTTTTTAAGAACGGGAGGTAAATGAGCAATGTCTTACCTCTTACCGATTGAGATTGAAAAAACAGGCACTCCTCTGGCAGTTCTCCACTGCAGCCACACTATGCTTTACTATATTGTTTAGTTTAACCTGGAAGCAAGCGGGACCAAGTTAGAGAAGTCTGGGGAGGAGCGTGTTTACGGGTACGTTTTCCAATTTTTGTTCCGGGCCAGTTAGTTAAATTGAAGAACGGGAGGGCAAGACAGAGCTCCTTTACCTCCAGTTCTTCAATAAGGGTGAAGCCACACTACAACGCACTGAAAAGCGCATGCAAAAACATGAGATTTCCCAATATTGCGATACGGAAGCGCACGCGATTGTGCAAAAACATAGTGATCGCATTCACTCCCAAAAGCAGATCACAGTGCAGCTGACTAATGTGGCCAGCCCCATTACCTTACACTAGCGTGCACTTTTAAAGGTACGATCGGATCGTGCTTAAAAGCGCACACTAGAGTGGCATAGCTCTTCATGAGAAAAAGGATAAGTTCACTTGTTTGAGAAAACTAGATCACCTGCGTATGTTTAGGTAAGTTTTTTTCTCCATTTTAGGTACAACGTATAGATTTTGATCATTCGCATGGTCTGTAGGATGGTACAAGTAGGCACAACTCTATGGCTTCCAGTCAATATTTTATTCAGTATAAAATATTAAAAAGTTTAAACAGCAGAAAAAAAACAGATAAAAAGCAACATTTTACTCACTACCTTTGGGACCATTTAATAAATTACAAATAAACTTGAACTTTAGCTGCTGTAGAACACATCACGGTGTGTAGTGTAGAACTCGTAGTGTAATGGAATAATAGCACAGCTATGTTATTCTTACCTGTATTTTGCAGATTTAATTTTGGCCTACATGAATAATCTGTGTCACGGATTACATTCCATATAAATTGTACAGAATATGTATTTTTTCCTGTCAAAGTTATGGGAATCTTTATGGTTTGATTGTTCAGGAGGAGCAGGGACACTAGGACAATAACTCAGAATGTAATAAACAATAATAGATCAGACACAAAGTGACACTTGCATAGCAGAACAAACACCCCTGTGCTTTACAATTTGCCCAGACCTGTGGTCAGATACTGACGTATCAGTGAGACAGATTTGACTTGTGCAAACACACATAGAAGCTTGTAGAAATATGTATTATGTCTACCTTTGTAATTGGAGCATTGATATTTAGATATAATCTAATGCCAGATTTCGGTTTTACTAAAATTACAAAACAGGATGCAAAAACACTTCTATGTATACATCGGGAAAAAGCAAGATGCTTCAGCACAGTGCCCCATTCTTCCATCCTAGGGATGGACAGTACTGCACGTTAAGGATGGGAAATTCAGCCAACAGCTACTTGTCTTATTCTTCCTTATCAGCCTCTCTTGATACAGTGTTTAGCTTCTTCTCCTACAAACAGAAAGAATGCAGAAGGTAAAGGGTTTTGCTGCTAATTGACCCAATTTGCTACAATGCTAAAGTTTCCAATGGGTCATGCCAAGATCACTTTATTCCATATAAATTATTCAGCAGATCACAGTAACCGATATCTATTGCATATGAATTAAAAGAAACCTATGCATGTTTTCTCAGTCATTGTGAAAAATAAAACAACCCCTATATTTCCATTATACATGTGCACACATCTAATGTCATTTATCATTTTTTACATATCCTGGAAAGAGCTGCCCCTCCCTCACAAATGTAGACAAATTCATCCAAGCTCATTTACTTTCCAAATGCAAAAACTTATAAATTATGGTCACTAGACAATATCCCCAATTATACAACAAGCCACGTCTCACCTCTTCCTTTACTGTGGCTGTTGGTTGATTTATTTAATTACCTTGTGGGTACTAGGGGCTAGTTCCAAGAATTCATCTCTCTGTGTTGCGGAGTCTTAGGTGTACTGCCCCCCAGAGGCCTACAGCCAATCATGTTGCAGCACACAGACCTGCCACTGTTAGACATGTCATTTTACAGAACAGAGGTCCTGCTTCTCTCAGTTAATGTTGTACAGTATAAAATGTCTTTTCTCCGTCTATCTCCTTTTACCACCCTAACAATTGCTTGGCAGGGCTGCGTGGTTTGCTTACCAAAACTACAGCAAATCCATTCCTAAAAGGTAACTGTGGTCTCCATACAAGTGTCCTCTATTTAAAAGAGCTCTTTCAGTGACTTGTTAGGCACTTCCATATTGGTGTGCACACTATAGAAAATGTGCTGTTCGTAGAGACGGTCTTATAATGCATGAGTGTTCTCTGGAGGAAAGCTTTCACATTAAGAGTAACAAAAAAAGGTTTAGTTCTCATTTAATCAGAGTGAGTGAGTGAGTCAGTGAGTTTTGTACCTTGGAACTGTTGTTCCTTGTGTTCCCATTCCCTGGGGATGCAGTATATTGTAAATGCCTTAAATAAAAAAAGAAAATCGTCACACACATCTGCTGACCACAAAATACAAAGTAAAAAAAAAGCATAATTGGTGTTAAATGTAAAATAACAATTTTATCATTTTATATACATTTCCATTAATGGTAAATCCCACTGGATCATACGGGATTTGCCAAGCTCTGCCCTTGTGTATGTTATAAATACAACCAATTCCAAAGCCTGTAACTGTTTTTCTGAATAAAAATTCCACATTTGGCACACCATGGTAGATCACTGAACGCATACACACATGCGTTTATCTCTCGATACTACCGTTCCTCTTGGGATCGGGGTTGTTTGTCGGGTTCAAGGGTTGCCTCTTCCCCTAATGCATAATAAGTAATTAAACATACTTGCGCTATAATTTCCAAACAATACCTTAAATCTCTGTGGAAAAGGTTGTTGTTGTACAATTCATCTCTTTGAACTGAATTCTCTTTAACGTTACTTTTCCTATTCTCATCTAAACTATAGCAGCCTGTAAGGTAACTTGTTCTTGGCTGTTGAAATGGATCTCTCTGTGAGGGTCCTGTGGTCGCAGACTGTTGTGGTCTTTCAGTACTTTCTTTAATCAGATTCTTTGCATAGCCTGTGACTGAATTTTCTGTAAACAAAGTAAAGACCAAGGTGTAAAATTACACTTGAAAAGTGAACTATTCCTTTAATGTATTGGTTGAAGACCGGGAGGTTAAGGAGCTATTCCTTACCTTCCGTTCTTCAATCAATACCACATGAGCCAGGGACAAAGATAGCAGAAACTTACCTTTCATTCAATCCACTGCAGCAGCACTGAAAATTCATGACCGTTTCCTGATTCTAATTAACTATAGCGCGCTATAGTTTATTAGAACCAGGAAGCGGTCAGGACCGGTAAGTTCTGCTGCGGTGGATGGCACAAAAGGTAAGATTCTCCTATCTTAGTCCCTGGCTCCTGAGGTATTGATTGAAGAACGGAAGGTAAGCATAGAATTTTTTTGCCAGAAAATACCCATTTGACATATCACAGATTTTGACACCATTTAACTCCTGGCTTATATTTGAACCAGAAAAAAATTAGAATTCTTAAAACAATAGCATTTCCACTAATCCCTGAAAAATGAATAGTTGATACCTGCAGAGAGTCTTGAGCAAGATGGTACCTGATTCATTTAATAGGAAGTATTGATCATTTGGACCTTTATTCATACAATCGAACTATGTATGACTTACCTTAAACTCACTAATGCAAACTTTTCTTAGACATGGCATCATAGGGTTATGGAAAAACTATATAAAAGGATAATTTTCCTTGTTTTTTTACCTTGGTAGAAAGGGTCATCTGATGAGGGGTGGATTGGGTCTGGACAAAAGTCACACTGATCCTAGGAAAGAAAACATATTTAGCCAAAGGTGTACAAACAATAACTACTCAGAGGCTGCACATCTAACCCTCCCCCTCAATCCATCCCTACCTCCTCCTCCTCCCATCCTGGAAAAAAGGGTTGTAATCGGGCCTATAGCTAATGTACAGCCTAAAATAAACTTTCAGTATTCTGGTAGAGGACCCGCCCAAATGCCGTTTTCACAATATTTAGAAATCTCAAGGATGCTTCTAAAAGGGACTTACCCAACCCGGTTCCTCACTGCCTGGGCGCCGCTCCCTGCTCTGCTCCTATTTCGAGCAAAAACAAGAGCAGTGTGTCTCTGTGCTGACAAGCGTTCTACTTCCTGGTCGCAGCTGTCAGGCAATTGGGCATGGAATCACGTCATGCCTTAACTAACAGCCGTGACCATGAAATAGAGGGTCTGTCAGCCGCAGAGCAGAGGAAGAGCGGAGAGGTACTGAGTCCCTTGAGAAGCATTTTTGGGATGTCTAAATATTGTGAAAGTGGGGTTTGTGGCGGGGGGTGCTCTTCTACCAGAATATTAAAAGTTTGGACATGCCCTTTAAAGGGTATCTCCACTCGTTTTTGTAAGTTTTGGGAATCCAGTTTTATTGAAGAACGGGAGGTAAAGGAGCTGTGCCTTACCTTCCGTTCTTCAATAGAACACACAGGAGACTGGTGACCCCGGCGCTTGGTCTGACCTTGTCTTCTATGCGCATAGATCGCGCATGCGCATAGAAGACAAGGTCCGTCGGGACCTGTCAGACTACGCGCCGGGGGAGCGAGCGAGCAAGTTTCTTAGCTTGTCACCAGTCTCATGTGTGTTCTATTGAAGAACGGAAGGTAAGGCACAGCTCCTTTACCTCCCGTTCTTCAATAGAACTGGATTACCAAAACTTATAAAAACGAGTGGAGATACCCTTTAACTTGGCAACATGCTAAAATGACTTAACACATTTACAGTAATGTCAGGCTGTACAGAGTTCAGTAAATCTTACACAAACCCCATTTCAAAAAGTGTTTCTAATTAAAGAGAAACATTGAACAATATGCCTTTCAATATATAAACAGGACATCTGCTGAAATGTATTAATGCATAGCGTTTTACTAATTTATTGAGTGATATGGTCAGCGTACTTAATAAATACGTCATCCAACAGTCAATATACTTTAGATTGTATTGGTGCCCTAAGCAAATCTCCCCTGGTGCCACATTCCCAACTCAAACTCCCCCAAACCATTACTTGTATTAGTCTTCACATAGATTAGAAAACATGATGCGATTGACAGAGATAGGGAATCATCCTTTATTCAGCCACGTCTTTTTCAGACACATTCATGCTGAGAGTACAGACTGCTGGCTTGAAAATAATTAAGGTCATGCTATGATGTAAATACAAAGAGTGAAATAAAGCTGAATTCAGCCTAGAGGATTATGCTGTATGCACACATTGGGATACTTGAAAACAAACACATTGATGTTCGAAACATGTCGCAGCAGTAAACATTTGCAGTCGTAACTGCTTGTTTGTCCTCTTCCTTATTTATTATATTGTATGCACATATTGGAAGGCTGCAACCTATTGCTTCATGACCAATTAGTATTCCAGTCTTTAAAAAGTAAAACTTTAAAGGGCACCATCCAAGTGCACTCGCAGTTGGCCTAGGTTGCTTTTGACTAGAAATGGCCCAGGATTGTGAATATCTCTGAGGAGTTTAGCGCCTACTACTTATTATCACTGATGGTCTGTTTCCTCCTTCTTTGTATCCAGAGGATTGGTCACTCAGTTTATTCTCAGTTATAAACAATGGCCCTACCCATAACCCAACAAATATGTAAACTTGAAACAACCACTTGTTGTTATGAAAACAGTATATTTCTGCCTTTCTTACAGTCTCTATTGACAACTGATTTTGTATTTAAAATGTATCTGTATACACATATTTAAAATATTAACTAGAAAATATGCAAAGCTGTCATTAGAAACTCAGTAAAGTACAATAATTGCTGTGCTCCCAAGATCATTTGATATGTAAAGGGTCTGAATAACTTTGCAAGAAATGTCGTGTATTTCAGAATTACCTTCCTGTCCCATGGTCCCAGTTCAAACTCGGTCCACCAAATACTCCGGTTTAGCATGTTTTAATTTGGTTTATGGTGGGAGGAACTTAACAGACTATTAGCATGCATTTCCTCAGGGATATAACAAAAGAAAACCCTTCAAACAGACAGATTTTCTACCTAGCCACAATACTGAATACATACATAAATTTATATAGACAGCTGTACCCTAGACAAACACAATTTTTATCATTACCTGGTGATGGAAGAGAACATTCTCCTCCATTTGCACACCACAGAATTCACACGGGATGAGAATGTTGTCTGATCTGCAGAGGGTAGTTGGTGGGGAATTTGGATGTATGGTCTGGTCACTTGGCTCTTTTGTCCAGTCACAAACAGAGGTTTTTTCATACTCCAGAACACTGCTAGAAGTTGTTCGGTCGCAAAAAGATGCATAGGCATGAGGATTGCAACGGAACTGCAAACAAAAAACAAGTTACTATTGTATATTATGCAGGACCGCATTAGCTGTCCCAGGACCGTTTGATCCAGTGTTTAAACATTGAGCAATCCCATTAGCTGACATTTACTGTCCCGAACTGCTCATTTGCAATCATAATATTGATCATAAAATGATCAATCCAAAACCTTTTCAGAATATTACAAGGTAGGTCTAATAGTGTATAACCCTCCAAAATTGTCTTTAAATTGTATGGATCTTTGAACAAGTTTATCCAGGATGGGACACCAATTTACTTGGGTAAGGAATTAACTTGGTGAAAGAATTCCAGCAAGCTTAACCAATGGTTAGCAATCGATTAAATTGAACAAACAGATACCTTTGTGCTGATCCTCGACAATTTCCCCTTCAACTAAAACTATTTAATAAATACGATTATAATTATATTATTATAGGTTCAGCAACCACTACTTCAAATCTTTTTTAGTATTTTAAATCTGAGCTGTAGATCCTGAGGAATCATCATTTTAATCCCAGCATTTACAGGGAAAGACGTGTCACCCTAGGAGCAGATGTGACCCATTAATGACCTCTTACTAGGACCTTTAGGTGTCTGCCAGCACACTTTCTGCAACAATTATGAGAATCAGCAGAGAAAATAAGGCAGGGGGGAGTGAGATGTGTAAGCAAAGCAGTGTCCATAATGAGGTTGTGCAGAACTTATAAGTGTCGCAGACACTACAAGGAGGCAGTGAGTAAGGGGAGGGTAGGGGCTGTTAGGAGCACTCACTAAACATTAATACTTTAATGACAAAGCTTGACAAGTTGTTTGAGTGGGTATAGTGACCCTTTAAGTTAGATTAGTAACCATTTAATCTACTATAGAAATATTTCAGTATTGGCACAGTTTCTGCATGTTTCTTTAAGAAATCCTGGTCTTCAGCTTCAAAGAGAATCTCTAACTTTGGTTCTTAAGTTATAGGCTTTTAAATTTACACTCCAACATGATAAACAAGGGAGTGTGTGACAATCACATTATGTGCTGAGAGGCGTCTGTGATTGGCTGCCTCTCAGACAATCACAGACACGGCTGCCGGTCCGGACCCTGTTTTTCTATACCTATCATTTATCCCCAGAATACCATAGCATGTGTAAATATGGGCCACGACCCCAGACAACAATATGGAAAACCCTAATAAGACTTGTTACCCTGCAGTGTATTTTCGATATACACACTAATTTGACTAAGGGCTAGGCCACACTGTCACGATTTTCCTGCGTTTGCGGATGTAATTGCGCATGCGTTTTTCCGATCATTGGAATTGAGTCAACGCACCGAAAACTTGCGCTTTCGGGTGCAATGCGATTGCATGCTGTTTTCTATATGTAACGAAAAAACGCAAACGCAACAAAAGCGCACATGAAATCGTATGTGATTCCGTGTGCGTTTGCGGCTGTGCCCTTAGTGTATTTTCCAGCCAGAGCGAATTGCCGAAAGCCTTCCAGAGGCAATACAAAGTCAGCTAATTTTACAGACTTTTTTTTTCTGTTCCTAGCAAAGATAAATGTGTCTGTTATTTTTTCATGTAAGCTGTGGTGGCTCAGAGGTCGAAAGCCCTGCTTTTAAAAACTGTGAGATTACAGGTTCAAACCCCCAGACTGTAATTTTAATATTCTGTTTCCTACATCCATGCTATCCAAGCAAAGGAATACATTGTGACAGGAGCATTTAAAAATATTTACACAGAAAAGAAAACTGAAATCCATAACCAGTAAACTTATATTACCTACTGGGGTTACATATTTTTGATCATGGAAATAAAAACATCTTCCAACCACATCAAGAGACCTCTGTAAAGAAAGTGTCAACTTTTTGGCTATTAGCTGAATTTTCTTTGGAAAGGTTTTTAATGGTTAATGAACTGAAATGGTATCACAGGACTGTCATTCTCGACTCTTGACCACTCATCACTTACAAATAACAGTATCTGTCTGGTACACACAGACTTTTAATAGTCTAGTTTTTTTTTTAATCAGCACCTGGTGAGAGAGCAGAACATCTTCCTCCATTTGTTCTCCACAGAATTCACACGGAATGAAAATGCTGCTTGATTTCTGGATAAACTCTGTTGGAGACTCAGAACGTATGTGTTCGCTTGGCTGGTATGTCCAATCATGAACTTGCTTTTTTTCATCCTTCAGAAAGGCAGTAGGAGTGTGTTTTGGATCAGAGCAAGAAACTGAGGCAAGTGAATTGCAGCCAGACTGTAAACAAAACATACACATCATCAAACAAATACAATATATTCATCCAATATTCAAAAAGGGTAGTCGTTCACAGTCGGGTAATTACAGGCCTGTAAGTTTAACTTCAGTGGTGGAAGATCCTGGAAAGTTTAATAAGGGAACAGAGTAGAGTATGTTTCAAGGATTGACATAATAAGTAGTAACCAGCATGGATTTAAGAGGAATAGATCTTGTCAAACTAACTTGCTTCGTTTTTATGAGGAAGTACCGTATTTACTCGAGTATAAACCGAGGTTTTCCGGCTTTAAAAAAAGCCTGAAAATCTTACCTCGGTTTATACTCGAGTCAATGTTTCTCCTACCTTGTCCGGCGGCCGCGCGATCCGCATCCTCAGCGCGCATCCGGATGATGTCACTGCCCGGCGCCTCTCACTTTGCGTCGCCGAGTAGTGACATCATCCTGAAGCGCAGAGGCTGTGGAGCGAGGAGTGAGCAGTCGCCGGACAAGGTAGGAGAAACATTGACTTGCAGGACTTGTAGGAGAATAGCACAGGGATACAAGGGCAACATCTTAAGTGGCAAATACTTACAAATAAGGTAAACCTTCTTTATTTGTGCATACTGTATGCACAAATAAAGCAGGATTTACCCCTATTTGCAAGTATTTGCCACTTAAGATGTTTGAAAACTACAACTCCCAGCATTATTGCTGGGAGTTGTAGTTTTCAAACATCTTAAGTGGCAAATACTTGCAAACAGGGGTAAATCCTCCTATATTTGTGCATAACAGTATGCACAAATAAAGAAGGTTTTACTTTATTGTAAGTATTTGCAACTAAGATGTTTGAAAACTACAACTCCAGCATAAAGCATGCTGGGAGTTGTAGTTTCAAACATCTTAAGTGGCAAATACTACCCCCTGGTTATTACTCGAGTCAATGTGGCTTTCCTCCTTTTTTACCTAAAACTAGGTACCTCGGTTTACACTCGGGACGGTTTATACTCGAGTATATACGGTAAGTAGAAATTTAGACTCTGGCATAGCAGTAGATGTAGTTTACTTGGATTTTGCAAAGGCTTTGGATACAGTCCCCCATAGGTGACTAATGTATAAGCTAAGATCTGTTGGTCTGGGAGTCACATTTGTCATGGATAGAAAATTAGTTAATGAATTGGGCAGAGAGTAGTTGTTAATGGGGCTTCACATTATGGACTAAAGTGCTAAGTGGGGTGCCACAGGGTTTTGTGTTGGGGCCGCTCTATTTAACTATTTATTAATGTTTTGGAGTGGGTTGTCAGCAAGGTTTCTGTGTGTTGCTGACGACACAAAAAACTTGTCGACCATTAAAAACTTCAGAGGATGTGCAATCGCTGCAGAGGGATCTAGATAGATTGTCACATTGGGCTGCTAAGTGGCAGATGAGATCAATGTGATAACTGTAAGGTGATGCATTGGACTTAAAAATCTTGCTTGATTATACTATAAATGGCTCTGTGTTAAGTGAATCCCTGTGGGATCTTGGAGTTATGGTGGATAACAAAAAATAATAAAAAGGAAGCAAGCAGTGCCAGGCAGCAACAGCCAGACCCAGCATGGTATTGTCTTGTATAAAGAGAGGTATGGATTCAAGGGAAGAAAATGTTATTCTCCCTCTTTACAAAGCATTGGTAAGGCCTCATTTGGAATATGCAGTGCAATTTTGGAATCCTGTGTACAAAAAGTACATCTTTGAAATGGAAAGGGTTCAAAGAAGGGCAACTAAATTAATAAGGGGATTGGGAGAGCTTAAATATGAAGAGAGACTGGAAAAGTTACAATTATGTGTCGCTGGAGAAAAAGGCGCTTGCGTGGGGATATGATTACTGTGTATATATACATTAACGGGCCATACAATAAACTATCTGGGGCATTGGTCACCAATAGAACATGTCAGAGGACACGAGGACATCCCTTAAGACTTGAAGAAAAAAGGTTTAGGCATCAAGTTCGGAAACGTTTTTTCACTGAGAACGGTAAAGCTATGGAACGGTCTTCCAGTGGATGTTGTTATGGCAGGTTCATTGGACAGTTTAAAAAAAAGCTGGATGAGTTTCTGCAAACAAGGAATGCTGCAAGTTACTGGCATTGATTCATAAAGTAGAGTTGATCCAGGGAAATTTCCGATTGCCACTTGGAGTCAGGAAAGAATTTTTTCCCCCTTCATAAAATTTGGTGGGGTTTTTTTGCCTTCCTCTGGATCAACAGTGAAATGAGGATATTGCTAGATGGGTTGGACTGGATGGACATATGTCTTTATTTAACCTCAAATACTATACAATTAAAAGTTTTAACACTAATTTTCCATTATAGTCATTAATCATTTCTGCAGTAGACTCGGCTGCACTTTAAGCGGTTTGTATGCCGTACTTATGTTTGTTTGGGTTTCCAGTGGGTGCTTTTCTCCAACAAACAAAGCTACTTTGAGTTTGATAGGGTGCTTAGATAGAATCCTCTTTGAGGCAGGGCTTTCAGTGAATGGGTACATTTACCGTTAAAGGGGGAACTGTGGTCCTCATACAAGTTGGCTCTATAAGAAAGACCAGAATCTTACCTTTTAAACAAATCCTCAACCACCTTTCTAGCTCAATCAGTGTTTATACAGTTTGTAAAAAGCTTTTCAGAAACTAAAGGGGCTGGATGACTCCAAACAGCCTATATTTCCTATGGTTTCTCCCCTTGCCACCAGAAAGCGCACACTCAGCTATGTACTTTCTAGAAGAAGAACGGAACTCCCTCCTTACACAGCTCAGCATGTTAAGTATGATTAATAATGCCAGTAGCCAATCGCAAAACAGCAATCAGGAAACCAATAGAATAGAGAACAAGCTCACAGCAACCAATCGCAGCCTATTACCAGTAACATATCCATTTTCTTCTGCTAGTGCACTTTGACTCTCTTAAGCTCCTGGTGTCCTCTTGTGAGGCTACTGGTGCGTGCAAGTGTATTTTGTAAAGAAATGTGCACTGCAGAAGGAAGATATCTTTTTATTCCTTCCATCATTATATATTGTTATTGCCTGGATGTGAATTTTTTTAATGTCAAATTTGTTCACAGTGACAATCACTGAAAGTGAATTTAAACAGTCTCAGCAATAAGAATTTATGTAATGCTGTTTGTGTGTGTGTGGGGGGGAATACTGTGATAGAGGGGGTTCTGTGATAAGGTGAGGGTTCTGTGATGGGGGGTTACAGAGGGGGGAAAGGGGAATGTTTTGACTATAATGTGACAATGCTGGGTGGTGGTTACTGTGATAAGGCGGGGGATATTTTGATGGGGGAAGGGGATTATAGTGATAGAGAGGGGGGATGTGAATGTAAAGCCTCGTACACACGTACGCAATTAACATGTCAATCACACATGCACCATTCTCACAACTGCAATGTCAATCACATGCACCCAAAGCATCATTTATACACAAGCAATGAAAATCACAGGCACACTAGGCACCATTCACGCACATATACACATGCAATGTCAATATATATCCCTTCAGGCTTCTGGGCAGGGTGGGAAAAGGGGGCGAGGCGCGGGGGGGGTGACATCACAAGGGAGGGGACTTCACAACGGGTGTGGCCAGTGTTCTAGGGTGGTGGGGCGGGGTTAGAGAGGGGCTAAGTGGGTGTGACTTGGGAGGAGACTCAAGTCTCCTCTCAAGTCCGGGAGTCTGGGGTGGTCTCGCGGGAGTGCGGGAGACTACCCCAGAATGAGGGAGACTCCCGGACGATCCGGGAGGGGTGGGATACCTGTGTCAATCACACTTGCACACAGCACCATTCACACACATGTAATCACAGGCACCCAAAGCATCATTCACACACATACAATGAAAATCACTCACACTAGTCACGATTTCTGCACAATGTCAATCACACGCACACACAACACTATTCTCACATATGCAATGTCAATCACATGCCCAATCACCACCATTCACACACATGCCCACAAGCAATGTCACGGACATGCACATACAGAGCCATTCATGCACAATTTTAATGTCAATAACTCGCATCCAAAGCACCATTTACCATGCATGCTCTGCACCATTCTTGCTCTTGCAATGACAATAATCACACATTTTTAACTGATCAATTGGTGTTAGAAATAGCTCATATGAGAAGCCCTCCCAAATAATATTAAATGTACTGGTAAAAAATAGTTTCACTGAAAAGAGATTGATCATTTAATCAAGACAGAAAGGTCAAAATGTTGCAAGACAAAAGTGTAGTCTCCCATACAGAAAATTATCGACTTTACAGCCAATGTAAAAATATGTCCGCAAATTAAGTAGTGGTGCTGTGAGATCCAAATTTAATATCTTGTATGACTTCCATGAGCTTGAAGGCATCCATGCGGTTTGGAATGGATTCATACAATTTATTGATGAAATCATCAGGAATAGCCAAGAAAACAGTCTTGTATGCCTCTCAGAGTTCATCAATATTCTTTGGTTTCATCTTCCATGCTTCCTCTTTCATCCTACCCCACATATGCTCAATGATGTTCTTGTCAGGTGACTGGGTAGGCCAATCCTGGAGCATCTTGATCTTCTTCGCCTTAAGGAACTTTGATGTGGAGATGGAAGTATGCGATGGAACACCATCCTGCTGCAGAATTTGGGCTTTCTTACGGTTGAGAATACATGAGGTAGCTAAGATTTCTTGGTATTTTACACTATTGATGTTGCCTTCCACCCCGCAGTTCCCTGGCACACCCCAATACTGGATGTAACCCCAGACCATAATTTTGCCTCCACCAAACTCCACTGTTTTCTGGGTAAATCTCTGCTCCATGCAGGATCCATTAGGTCTCCTGCAATATTTGCGGCGACTGTGGTGTAATTCAACAGAAGATTCATCTTAAAAATCCACCTTTTGCCACTTTTCCAGTGTCCATCCTTTTAGCAGGTTGTGGGACTTGGCAAATGCCGCACATTTTTTCAATTTTCTTTTGTTTAGTGCTGGCTGATGGACACTGATTCAACCATGGAGGCCATTTTGAGACAGAATCCGACAAACTGTTCTGGTTGACACAGGGATTTCAGGTGACCTGCTATCCTGGAGCTCTGCTGCAGTTGAAAATGGGCTTGCTTTGGATTTTCGAGCCAACAAACGGTCCTCTCGAGCAGTTGTCTTGCAGGGTCTGCCTGACCTGGGCTTGTCAAAAACTTCTCCAGTCTCTTCAAATCTTTTCTTTATCCTCTGAACTTGACGCTGAGAGACATTGAAGGTGTGCGCCACATCGGCAGTGGATTTGGTCTTCAGCCTCGTGATAATCAACACTTTAGTCTCAGGGTGAATCTTAGGCATGTTTGCAGAGGTCTATTTGCAGTTGATGGGAAGGTCTAGTGTACTGGGGTTCATTTTATACACACCTGACACCTAATTGATCCATTTTGGTCACAGGTTAAGCCCATATGACAAGGCAACAACATTTATGTCTTTGCAGAAATTGACTCAATGGGCTTTACCAAGCTGTGAATATTAGAATACTTTTTGTTAGTTTTGTTTTTCATTGAAACATTATTACAAAAGCTGTTTGGGGTAATATTAATCATTTCTTGAAACAAAATCTGCATTAGAATTATTGTTAAGCGGCACTTCAGGTCTATTTGTACACAAGCGACAAGACTTTTGTCAAAAACTGTAGAGGGGTCGGGTACAAAGGGAAACATTTTTGGGAGTTAGAAAAACAGGACCCCTTTAAGTACTGCAAAACTATATAATAAATACTATTTATTTGAATATGAATGCACTAAAGATATTTAGACAAAGAAAAGGTACTTTACTTGATGCAATATAAGGTCCTCTTCAGGAAAGAGATTTTCACAGAATTCACAGGGGAGTTGAACATCCTTATCTACAACAATTAAAATAAAATGAGGTTTTTGTTTGCAAACTCCTAATTAATAGTAAACGAAAGGGTTTTTCTTCCTTATTACACACTCCAAACACCTTGGCACATATTGCACACTAAGTAAGCAGAATTTATTATTATATGTATAGTTGTATTGTAAGGTGGCAATAAATTAATAATAAGAATATTTTCAACATATCTGTTGTATTCAATTAGATCAACTGGACTTGAAATTTAGTTCTTGAAGATGTTTCGCTAGTCATCCGACTGGCTTTCTCAGTTCAGAATGACTTGTACAAGAATCTGTGGCAATTATGTACCCTGGAAAGTCCCAATTAGCATATCACAGCCAAGTGTTAAGGGCGTGATTGGATAGTGGCTAAGAGGTGTTATAGGAACGCCCACAAGGTTTAAGGCTCCTCTGAGATGTATCATTTCTTTTGCCTTTGCCTCTGTGCTAGTGGGGATGTTCACCAGCACAGAGGCAAAGACGAAAGAAATGAAACATCTCAGAGGAGCCCTTAAAACTTGTGGATATCCAGACTGGGCCTTTGTCAAAAGAAGTAAAAGGAAAGAAAAGAACACGAATACCAGTGAAGGGGAAAAGCAATAACAGTGAAGGGGAAAAGCAAGACAGGAGAAAGAACATGGTCATCCCATATGTAGCAGAGGTCATCGAGAAATTAAGAAGAATTTTCAAAAAACACCGTATCCCTGTCTGCTTTAAACCGAACAACACACTGAGGTAGCAATTGGTACATCCGAAAGACCCAATACCGAAACACAAGAAAAGCGACATCATATACGCAGTGCAGTGAAGAATGCTCTGATTTGTATGTGGGGGGAGACCAAACAGCAACTGCATCAACGTATGGCCCAGCACAGAAGAGCCAATTCCTCGGGTCAGGACTGTGTACCTGCATCTTAAGGATAAAAGGACATACCTTTGAAGATTGTAATGTTAACATATTGGCAAAGGAAGGTGACTGGTTCAAGAGAGGTGTTAAGGAGGCCATTTATGTGAAAATAAAGAAACCAAGCCTAAATAGAGGTGGGGGGGTTCGACACCAACTGTCTGCCATGTACAATGCGGTTTTGACACCTTACGCTGTGTGTTCCTATAACACCTCTTAGCCACTATGCAATCACGCCCTTAACACTTGGCTGTGATATGCTAATTGGGATTTTCCAGGGTACATAATTGCCACAGATTCTTGTACAAGTCATTCAGAATTGAGAAAGCCAGTCGCATGACTAGCGAAACGTCTTCAAGAACTAAACTTCAAGTCCAGTTGATCTAATTGAATACAACAGATATACCATGACCTGGATGAATGAGAACCTTCACAAGCAAACATTTTCAACAGAAGTCAGTTACAGAAACCTGACTTAAAAAGGTTTAACTGTGCTTCTGTATGGAGGTCTACAAAACAAAAGCTTCAAACACACATTAGTCCATTACCTATCTATTTATCTTTTAATTTTTAGAAGGGGCAGCTTGAAGGATCTGCGCTATGAGAAGCCAGCCCACATTCCATGTGATTAAAGGTGGCCATGCACACTAACGATAATGGGTAAATCAATTGGGAACAATGCGATTTACTCATTATCGTGTGTAGGGGCTGATCCCGACCGAACACAATGCCAACGAATTACCAAAATCTGCATTACCGTCAGTCAGGAAAGACAGAAAATATCCAGTCGGTCAGTATCAGCTCCCTTACCCCGCTCCTTACACCGCAAGTGTGCCAACAGATACCACGACATTGAGATGGAAATCGCATGCGTATGGCCACCTTAAGCAGTAAATGCAATTATTCCTGCATCAGGTAGGGTATCTGCGGGTCACCAGATTTGAAGGGCGGGTAAACCACAATGAGTTTGACTGGGTTACGGGTTGGATTCAGATAGAAAGCCGCAGGTTGGGTATGAAAAATTAGACCAGCCCCTAAATGCAATGACAAAGTGATTTGTAATTAAAGGTTGGAAAACAAAGAATTGCACCAAAACTATTATTGCGCCAGTAAACAGAACAATGAAGGGAAGTGTGAGACAACAAAGGAGACTGAAAATGAATTATTACCAAAAGATACAATGGAAATGTATTATCTTTACAAACTAGTGGGTAATCTTACAATTCTTACAAATCTTACAAGATTACAATAGAGAAATGGTTTATAATACAAATCTCCCCTCTCTGCCCCTCCTCCTCTTTCTTCAGGATTGGTGTTAGTATCTATTCTACCTTTGTGTAATTAGAAACATTGCATTAAACTGTTAAATAAAGATTTATGCAAATGTATGCCTTTGGGTAAAAAAGAAGTATCACCTGTCTGAGCGACTGGGGGGTCAACTTTGAAAGGTTCATTGTTCATCAGGCTGGCATTTTTCTGCCTGTGCCAGGTCCTAGTGACTCTCTCCTTGAAATCATATTCACTTCCTGAACCAAGATTGGCTGAAGGGTCAGAGATGAAACCAATTGGGTTACTCCGAGATTGAAAAGAGCTGGTACGGGGCTGCACTTCACGTCTGCCACCATAAGGTTCGACATCTCTTACGTTTGGTCTGATTTTTCCCCTCTCCACTGGGTTAGTTCTCAGGGCAACTTGTTCAATATCTAGGTTTAAATGAGGGAAGGGAGAAGTAAAACATATATTGGGTATTGTAGACCAAAGAATGATTATTTAAATAAACTTTCAATGTAGGAGAATCCTTTTAGGTTTGTGCTAGTCCCTCACCTTTGTTCCTTTCTGCTCCAGTATCAAACCTTTGCAGAGATGGAGTTAAGATAGAACGTCCATAAAATCTACTTGGCAGATGTACAGGCATCCTAGAATATATCTGATCTCTCAAAATATTATCATTCTTAGCAATGTCAAACCATGCTTCATCATCTATCGCAGGCTTCTTAGAGTCTGTTTCTTTGCCACAAACGTCAGGGTGATTCTTGTGATCCTTTATCATCACACTGCGTCCGCACTTCTCACAGCGCTCAGTCCGAGCTCCACAATAATCCACATGGACTTCAAGTTTACTGAATGCTAGTTCCAGTTCGCAGAACTGGCATTTAACCAATCGAAGAGGGCAGGCAGAAAGCTTAAACAAAACACACACATATCAGTTACACAATTAGTTGTTTTTTAACAATGAATAAATTAGTTCAAAACCAACTGCAGAGTGTTCAATATGGGTTTTTAAATAGTTAATGGATAAGCTATATAGAATATCCAGTGGAAGTTTGTAATCCTGGTTGGAAGATTCTGAAACTTCTACACAGACCAGAGAACTTTCCAGTACATTATATAATTAAGGGCAAGTACCGTACACCTATCTTAAAGGAAAGATATACTAAGGCTACTTTATCTCTCTAGGCCAGGTTTTTGTCTGACATTAGTTAGTTACCAAAGGTTCTATATCCGTTTTATCATTTATTTTTGTCTACTAAGGATTTATATAGGTTTAATATGTTTATTCTTCTCTTCCATTATTAATGATTATCTTGAATGAGTTAATATTATGTAAATATTCTTATGTATAATTATACTTGTAATCAAATACATATATAAATATCTTCTAGTATCCGAGTGATTTCTTTGCCACACCACCTGTAAAAAGAACCACATACTGTATTTTAAGTTGCCAGGTAGGAGAAACCTTACATAATTGGAGAGCCGGTAAGAGAAATCTTACATAATTGGAGAGCCAGGTAGGTGAAATCTTACATAATTGGAGAGCCAGGTAGGTGAAATCTTACATAATTGGAGAGCCAGGTAGGTGAAATCTTACATAATTGGTGAGCCAGGTAGGTGAAATCTTACATAATTGGTGAGCCAGGTAGGTGAAATCTTATATAATTGGTGAGCCAGGTAGGAGAAATCTTACATGGTTCAGTTGTGCAAGATGCCAGACCCATCAGGGGCACTTTTTTTCTTTTTTTGAGAGGGGGGGGTCGTGTTACAGGTTCCCAGAATTCCCCTTTCTACTGGCACTTGGTTGTTTGCTAATCTGACACTTCAGATATTAAAATGCCGATTATCTTCATGCCCTGTTTCTCCCTGCTGAAGTTTTACATAGGGGCATTAAATTCAATAAAAGCCAAGATGTAAAATTACAAGTTAAGTCTTGCGATTTTACATTCGACAAACGAGCAGATGTCAAATGCCTATTTTGGACGATAATCTCATGTGTGTGGCTGCAATGTCAGTCACTCATTTCGGCTTTTAATCACAAGTTTATACTAGGCTTTAGTGTTAAATTCACCTTTTTCTTACTGCCCTTTTACCAGTGTTAGTAACTGATCAGCAAAACAACATAGAAAATATCAATTTATCACTTTAGTGCAGTTACTGCCGAAAATACTGTCAACTGTGCATTTATAAATGGACAGAAAGAAACAAAGATACATAGGACACTGTTACAAGAGGCTGTGTGGCTCTGGCTGAATCTGGTTCCACATATGTCTATTAGCTGGCGTTAAATACTTCCGTAGAATAAGCTGTGCAGCTGCTAGTAAATAGGCTGCAGCAGCTGTGCAAGTGTCTCTTGTGATACTCGCGCATCCGCAACCTAAGGTTAAAGTTGCAGTAACCAATCACGACTCGGTTAGCGTGTCTTCAACCCTTTAAGAGCTGTGATTTATTTCACTAAATACTTTGTACTTTTTTATGATCATGGAGATTGAAGTTGGAGTGGCATTTAAAAGTTTATGGGGAAGTGGCTAACTGCCCTTGTAAATCCTGCGCTTGCCCCTGCCCATAGCGCTACACATTCTTACTACTGCATAATCAACTAATCTTGTAGATATCATCTACTTGTCCTCAACAGAACCGCCATGTCCTCAATCCCCCCCTTTGTCAAGCACATACCAGTACACAAATAACTAAACCTTGTTTACTTTACAGATTTAGAAAACCACAGCTTAATGCACATTGCACTTGGAAAATCAAGTTCTGTAATTGCAACATGGAGCAAAATAATCAGAACAATTTGTCGATAATATTTTTATGGCCACACCCACAACACAGGAATTTAAAGTACAACTTTGCCAGGGAAAAAAATATTTTTCTTCCCTATACCAGAGAGGTAGGAAATCCTATTTCCATTCCTTGGTGGCCATATGCAGGATCTGCTTACGAATGGGATGGTGTTTGGCCTTATTTGTCCTTTCAGATTGCAAGACATTAAACTCCCAATATATATATCACAAGTACATTATTCTCTCTAATTACCATGCTGAATCAGGGAGACTGAGAAGCCAAATACAAGAAACTTTGTTCTACCATGCAAGGAAACTAATGACAAATAAAAAGTATACAGATACCAACCTCATGTTCTTCTAGAGCACATTTCTCCATTATCATTTTACATTTACAGGTTATCTGCAGGAAGCAAAATATGTATTAAAAAAATAAAATTACAAAATGCACATGTACGAGCATTAAAGGAACACAAATACCACAGTACATAAACACATTCCTACATTAATTCATAGGTAGGTTGAATTGAGTATTTATACCTCCCTGTGTATAGTTAATGGTTAACCGCTGTATTTCCAGCAATCCCTCCCATCTGGAAATGGGCATAAATATAAATATGGGAGGGGCTGTTCAAGGGAGAGAGAGGATACCGGGCGGTAATGGGGAACAGTCTCTGGTAACTTTACTATACAGCGCTGGTATTCTACTGTACACAGGGAGTACTCTCTACTACAAACCTTTCATATAAATGGAGTTATAAGAATGAGGTAATTTAATATTCCTACAGGGCGATTCACCCAGAGACGCTATTGCTCTGGGTAAATCTGAATGCGATTCAATATCAGGTTTGCGCAAGTGGGTAAATTCCTCGCCGGCTATTAGCAATATTGAATCGCGAGCACTGGATGTGCAGGTGTCTTTTACGTAAACCGTGCATCCGGCACTAATATAAAGTTTAAGTTGCGCTAACCGGTAGTGAAATGGTTAGTGCAACTTTAAATCCATCTAATTGCCCAGTGCCGCTGGGTAAATTGCCCTGATATACTTTATAAGAATAGTCCCTAGCATCCAGAAGGATATCAATAGGCATATTATAGTTGCTGCCATTAAATAAAATGTTACCGGTGCATGCTCTGTGGCTAGATGCTCTTCCATGTCTGTAGTCAGGACCGGCTCTTTGCAGACATCACAAACACTAAGGTTTCTTTTGCAGTGGATCTCATGGATAGTGAAATTTGATATTGGAATATCTCGTTTACTGTGAAATAAAACAACAAATAGCATTGTAAAAGAGGAAATGGTTTTAATTGCAACAGAGACAGATGAAAAAATATCCTGTTTTACAATTTCTAGATAAAAGATGGGCAATAAAGCATTAGGACAGAAAAAATCATTATGCCTTTGAAGGTCATAATTATTTGCAACAAGAACTTTTAGATATAGTCTAAGAATCCACCTAATTCAGTCTTTGCAATACTTACCTTTCTCTCTGGCATTCCCGAGTCCAGACATCTTACCTTGAACTCCTCAGGTCCCTCGCTGCTCTCAGTCCAGACATCTTACCTTGAACTCCTCAGGTCCCTCGCTGCTCTCTGCCACACTTCCACACAGCCAGTGACTTAGGAAGGCTGCAATGCTCACCTGCTTTATG
The DNA here is from genome assembly GCA_019447015.1 of Hymenochirus boettgeri. Lineage (NCBI taxonomy): Eukaryota > Metazoa > Chordata > Amphibia > Anura > Pipidae > Hymenochirus > Hymenochirus boettgeri. The sequence continues at coordinate 313,944,546 of CM033469.1, forward strand.
GCTGTGCAAGCTTACAAATCCTTAAAGGTGAAGGTGGAAAGCAGCGTGGGACCAGAGGAGTTATAGGCAAGATATCAGGACTTATGAGCGACAAGAAAAAAGGTAAGTATTAAAAAAGCAGGGTGAGCGACAAGAAAAAAGGTAAGTATTAAAAAAGCAGGGTTTGGGAAGGTACATTGTGTAATATTAAAAAGTTCTTGTGGGGAGTGAACATGTCCTTTCAAGTTTAGTGTAGACAAACAGGGTTATTCAATAAAAGTTCTTATCCTTAAAAATGGTGCTAATTTTGCCCCAACCAATCAGATCTTATTTAACATTTGAAAGCTAACATCTGATTGGTTGGGGCACAATTAGCACCATTTTTAACAATAAGAACTTTTATTGAATAACCCTATTAAGCTTTTAAATAAATTATATTTATCATATTAACATGATCACCGGGCTAGTTTGGATTTTTATTTGCACCAAAGAGAACAAAGTCATTACACAGATAGGTAAAAATATGAGAATCCTGCTTTTTATGCCAAACTTGAAAAACTGAAAAAGTGTAATAAAAACATAATAATAATTTTGGCAACTGAATATTTGAGACAGGAATAGGCAAATAGAACCTCACACTGTTTGTTCTCTTTCAAAGCACAACTGATCTGTGATAAATATGTGCTTGCTGTATCCAGGTAGCACAGTAATATCATCTCTTGGGAATTGGGATCTTTGATTATGGTAAGGAACGACGATTCCCATTAGAAGCCAACTAACTACAAGCATGTCAACCCTCTTGCTGTATGCACCAAGGATTCATGTAACTGTAATAATTGCCTGGATTGATCCATGTTTTTAAGTTAACACTTCCCTTTCCAAGGAACACCAACCCATTAAAGCAATATTGTCCCTGTATGACAGTATACGCTCTGGTTAAATTTAAATATATGCAGTTAAAAAAAAATTATATATAAATCAGTAGCTCTTTCTTGTAATATAGCAGCAATGTCTAGAGCCAGCAAGATATTGTCTTGTATAAAGAGAGGAATAGATTTAAGAGACAAAATATTATTCTCCCTCTTTAGAAGGCACTGGTAAGGCCTCATTTGGAATATGCGGTGCTGTTTTGGAATCCTATATACAAAAGGGATATCTTGGATATGGAAGCAGTTCAGAGAAGGGAGACTAAAATAATAAAGGGAATGGAGGGGCTTGAATATGCAGGCAGATTAGACAAGTTAGGGCTGTTAACATTAGAGAAGCGACGTTTGCGTGGGGATATGATCAATATATATATATATATATAAATATATATATATATATAAACTCTCTGGTGCATTGTTTACTAATATGTCATATCAGAGGACATGTGGACATCCTTTAAGATTGGAGGAAAAGAAGTTTCATCTTCAAGTTAGGAAAGGTTTCTTAAAGGATTGTATACACCATACAACTTTCCTCCTTACCGAACGTTCGAGATTTTCGACTCATTGACCAGGAGGAAGTAAGGAATTTCCCCCCTTTTAGCTGTTTTTTTTTTTGGCTTCCTCTGGATCAACTGTTAGGTAGGGTTAAAAAAGAGGGTGAAAAGGTTGGACTTGATGGGCGCACAGGTCTTTATTCAACCTCAATAACTATGTTAGTTACAGATGAAAAACTGGGACATAAGCATTTTTGTGATCTTCGTTTTGCAGGATCTTCAGCAACAGTTGCTGAAGTTTAAAAAACCTGCAGCTTACTGGCTTGTAATTTTACAGTTCTGCTACATTAAAACCTGTTGTATTCAATTAGATCAACTGGACTTGAAATGTAGTTCTTGAAGACGTTTCAAGTCCAAGTTTCTTGAAACTTTTCAAGTCCAAGTTTCTTGAAACTACATTTCAAGTCCAGTTGATCTAATTGAATACAACAGATATACCATGACCTGGATGAATGAGAACCTTCACAAGCATACATTAAAACCCTACTTTTCTATGCTGATAAGCACACTGATATACTGACACTTTGTTTAACAATCATAATAATTACACAATAAAAAATAAAGCACATACAAAAACCTTATGAATAAACTTTGTGACCCTTGTAGAAAAACAGATGTACTGTAATTCATTTACTCACCAATTACCACAGAGTTTTGTTTCCTGATCTGCTTCTGACGCCATATTTAGATTTCCTAAACAAAGCATAAAATTACTTTGACTTGTGTTTCTTCTAAAGAGCCACAGCCCAGTTTTTGTCTAAGTACTTTATGTGCATTTTTTTTAAATACCGGTACATAAAGCAATGCAATGCATTTCTTGTCTGTTCAAGTCGGCATTGTCTATAGGAATGATATCAGGTCAGTGTCAGTTTTACTCCACAAACTGACACTTACTATATGTAATCGATTATAAGCAGAGGTTTTCAGGCCTTTTCGGTGCTTGGCTTATACTTCAGTCACTCCTGTCTCACTTCAAGGTGCAGAGTAGTGAAGTCAGGCAGGCAGATGTGGAGAGAGCGGCCACCGGATTTCACACTGAAGTACCTTACCTGGATTAAAGACTGAACTGGTGGACGGGACAGTATTCCCATACAGTTCCCAATTCCTTGCCACTGCAGATGTTTGAAAACTACAACTCCCAGCAAACATGCTGGGAGTTGTAGTTTCCAAACATCTGAAGTGCTAAGGAATTGAGGATTACTGTATGGGATTACTGTCCATTTAAAGGGAAACTAATGCTTCAAAAAAATACAAAATAATCTATCGTTAAAAAGATTGCCTTCTGATTCTGTATTGTTTTGAGGCTTTAGCTGCCCTTTAAATGGCCTTCTGATTCTGTATTGTTTTGAGGCTTTAGCTGCCCTTTAAATGGACAGCAGAATTCCCATACAGTAATCCCATGCAGTAATAGCCATACTGGATTTGGCTATTGCTGTATGGGACAACTCTATGGGAATGCCTTCTGATTCTGTATTGTTTTGAGGCTTTAGCTGCCCTTTAAATGCCATACTGGATTTGGCTATTGCTGTATGGGACAACTCTATGGGAATTCTGCTGTCCATTTAAAGGGCAATTAAAGCCTTAGAACAGAATCAGAAGGCAGTAGTGGTCATAATTTCAACCCTCGGCTTTTACTAATTTTTAGGTAAAAATAGGTACATATTTGCTTATACTCGAGTATATACCATAATAAGAGTAAAATCTTGCCAGTTCTATTAATCTTCTTAATCACCATATGTCGGGAGGGTGATCCACAATATATCTCTAATTGTCTATTAATCTTCTTAACCAATTTTTATCAAATGTTTTCTAACTGTAGTAGAACAGTAACGGGCTTGGCCATTTTGCTCCAATAATGAACTAGGATAAGGATTGCATGGTGTGACCTCTGCCTAAATAGGTATCACCCGGTTGCTGCAAATTAAAGGGGAATATCACCCCTCAAAAAAAAATTTGTATATAGTTAAATCACCCACATCACAAAACTGCAATAGTTTGAATGCTGATAGACTTACAACTAACCAGTTATGCAGCAAAATGTTATTCCCTCTGCCTCTTGAAAGGTTTCTGCCTACTCTCCAAGCTCTCTGAGCTTGTTTCTTGCTTGCACATGCTCAGTGGGGGCAGCTACAGGAAGCACCAGCAAGCCGAAAGAGGGGTAAAAGGTCATTGTTCAGCATTTCGGTTTAGCCTTTCAGCTGTCTGACTGTTGCAGTTTGGGGGGAGGTTACGCAGTTGCAGGAATGTTAGAAAGTGAGTATGCAGTGTTTGGGCCTTCAGGGGAAAACCAAGAATTAAGCCCCGTACAATCACAAGACGTTCGCTGCCTGGGAGCGGATGGTGATTATCCGACTGCTTCAGCTAACAATTGTACTTGTGGTGGTTTGCATTTGCATCATTCATTGATCTGACAGACCGAACATAAACATCGTATTCCGACACAACTACGCGCAAGATTATTGGCCAAGGAAGACACACAGCTTTTAAGTAGAAAGTATAGATTTCATTCTAAATCATTTATAGTTATGCATTAGTTCTCCTTTAATAATATTTGCCTTTAGAACAGTTTTTTGTGTGTGCGCGGTAAATGTAAACAAAAATATTTAAGCGTATAAGAACCAAACCATTACTGGGTTTGGATAAGGTATTTTATTTTTACAGAGATACAGTACTTTTTTTTTTTAGGTAACAACAACTCAAAAGGCAGCTGACTGGGTATCCTCTTCATATCAAAACGAGAATGATCTGAATGAGATTACAAACTTAACACAGAAATAGAAACAAACAGGACCTGAAAGTGTTTATGGGAAGACAGCACGGGATACACCCAGGATGAATCATATACTGCAAATGAATGACTTAGCATTATAGAAAAATCTATTGCTTTTTTAAAAAAAAAAAATTAAAAATACAATTACCAAGAATGTTAGAATGAGCAAGAAACTGAATGATAAGCAGGCTGAATGAAAACAACAATGAAAACAACACTAAATATTCTAAGATTAGGTTCCCCAGGGTAAAGTCTATTAATAGAAGAGTACCAGTGGCTAAACAGTCTCCTTGCATCCTTCATCTTAAGGATTGACACGATTTCTCAACGAGAAAATAAAAATATAGGATCTATAAACTTTTTGTTATTTAAACAAAACAAAAACAAAGGAAGGACTCCTTTTTGCATTTGATCCAGTCTGTGTGAAATGCTGATTTTGGCTGAGGCCACACTGCAACGCACAGGAATCGCGCACAAAATCGCGCGCGTTATCGCACGCGATTGTGTGCGCTTTTCTTGTGCGTTTGCGTTCACGTTTTGCGCATGCGTTTTCGCCTTTTCGTGTTATGGAAACGCTGCTTTAACGCACCAAAAATGGTGAACGCATGCGTTACCAAAACGCGAACGGACACGCAATCGCATGCGCATCGAAAATCGCGGGAATTTTCTCGTTCCCGCGATTTCCATTTTATCGAAAATCGCGAGCGCGAAACGCATGCGCAAACGCGCAAAAAACGCGCTAGTGTGGCCTAGCCCATAGTGGACATCTTCACATAATTCAAGGACAAATAAGAGTCAACATGCAACTTAATACTTTTCTGGCTATAAAAAAAGAAGTTAAAAAAAAAAAAAAAACAAAACAAAACAAAGGAAGGACTCCTTTTGCATTTGATCCAGTCTGTGTGAAATGCTGATTTTGGCTGAGCCACACTGCAACGCACAGGAATCGCGCGCGTTATCGCAGCGATTGTGTGCGCTTTTCTTGTGCGTTTGCGTTCACGTTTTTGCGCATGCGTTTTCGCCTTTTCGTGTTATGGAAACGCTGCTTTAACGCACCAAAAATGGTGAACGCATGCGTTACCAAAACGCGAACGGACACGCAATCGCATGCGCATCGAAAATCGCGGGAATTTTCTCGTTCCCGCGATTTCCATTATCGAAAATCGCGAGCGCGAAACGCATGCGCAAACGACGCCAAAAAACGCGCTAGTGTGGCCTAGCCCATAGTGGACATCTTCACATAATTCAAGGACAATAAGAGTCAACATGCAACTTAATACTTTTCTGGCTATAAAAAAAGAAGTTAAAAAAAAAAAAAAAAGAAACAGCACAAGATTTCCATTTCCGTTCAATTAAAAAAAAACATTAACAGGGAGATTTTATAAAAGTTCTTATTGTTAAAATGGTGCTAATTTTGCCCCAATCAATCAGATCTTATTTAACATTTGAAAGTTAACACCTGATTGGTTGGGGCAAAATTGCACCATTTTAAACAATAAGAACTTTTATTGAATCTCCCTATTAATGTTTTTTTTTAATTGAACTGAAATGGAAATCTTTGCTGTTTTCTTTTTTTTTTTTAATCCTTTAAATAGGCCCTATTAGCTAGGCCCCAGATTGATGGCAGAGGGAGACTGGATGCATATTTGGGTAAGGATTGCCAATAAACTCAGGTAAATCCATAGGTGGATTCCTACATTTAAATAGGGAGATATTTGCAGGGTATAATTCCCCTAAATACTAGAAACATTAAAAATCAAATTGCCACATATTATTTACATTTAACACATGGTGCAGGTGGCACTGGTTTCATTGTAGCCATGCAGCATATATTAAATTAACTCCCATCAGATTATCAGGTATGTGTATGGCCAGCCTTGCCACATGAAGATTTGCCAATGTTTTAAATGGGGATTAGTTAGATGGATGTCCTCCTGATGACACATGGAAATATAACACAGTAAAAACATTATTATATATCGCCTCAACCTCTAACTACATACACCAACCATCACATGGAAGGATAACACTGTAATAACATTATAATATCCCCTATACCTCCCCACTACATACACCAACTCATCACATGGAAGGATAACACAGTAATAACATTATTATATCCCCTTAACCTCTCACTACATACACCAACCATCACAGTGAAGGATAACACTGTAATAACATTATAATATACCCATTACCTCCCCACTGCAAACACTAACTCATCACATGGAAGGATAACACTGTAATAACATTATTATATCCCCTTTACGTCCTCACTACATACACCAACCATCACAGGGAAGGATACCATTCTAATAACATATTAATATCCCCTTACCTCCCACTACATACACAATCATCACAGGAAAAGAACATTGTAAACATTATAATATTCCCTTTACCTCCTCACTACATACACCAAATATCACAGGGAAGGATAACACTGTAAAACATATAAATCCCCTTACTCCCCACTACAAACACAAACTCATCACATGGAAGGATAACACTGTAATATTATTATATCCTTTTTTACCTCTCACTCATACACCAACTCTTCACAGGGATGGATAACACTGTAATAGCATTATTATATCCCCTTAATTCCCCCACTACAAACACCAACTTATCACATGGAAGGATAACACTGTAAAACATTGTAATATCCCCATATCTCCCCACTACAACACCAACTCATCACATGGAAGGATAACACTGTAATAACATTATTATATCCTTTTTACCTCTCACTAAATACAACAACTCTTCACAGGGAAGGATAACACTGTAATATTATTATACCCCCTAACCTCCCACTACAAACACCAACTCAAGTCATCACATGGAAGGATAACACTGTAATAACATTATTATATCCCCTTAACCTCTCACTACATACACCAACTCTTCACAGAGAAGGATAACACTGTAATATTATTATACCCCCTTAACCTCCCCACTAATGTGATGAGTTGGTGTTTGTAGTGGGGAGGTTAAGGGGGTATAATAATATTACAGTGTATCCTTCTCTGTGAAGAGTTGGTGTATGTAGTGAGAGGTTAAGGGGATATAATAATGTTATTACAGTGTTATCCTTCCATGTGATGAGTTGGTGTTTGTAGTGGGGAGGTTAAGGGGGTATAATAATATTACAGTGTTATCCTTCCCTGTGAAGAGTTGTTGTATTTAGTGAGAGGTAAAAAGGATATAATAATGTTATTACAGTGTTATCCTTCCATGTGATGAGTTGGGGTTTGTAGTGGGGAGGATAATGGGGAATTACAATGTTATTACAGTGTTATCCTTCCATGTGATAAGTTGGTGTTTGTAGTGGGGGAAATTAAGGGGATATAATAATGCTATTACAGTGTTATCCATCCCTGTGAAGAGTTGGTGTATGAAGTGAGAGGTAAAAAAGGATATAATAATATTACAGTGTTATCCTTCCATGTGATGAGTTTTGTGTTGTAGTGGGGGAGGTAAAGGGGATATTATAATGTTATTACAGTGTATCCTTCCCTGTGATGATTTGGTGATGTAGTGAGGAGGTAAAGGGAATATTATAATGTTATTACAATGTTATCTTTCCGTGATGAGTTGGTGTATGTAGTGGGGAGGTAATGGGGATATTATAATGTTTTAGAATGGTATCCTTCCCTGTGATGGTTGGTGTATGTAGTGAGGCGTAAAGGGATATAATAATGTTATTACAGTGTTATCCTTCCATGTGATGAGTTAGTGGTTGCAGTGGGGAGGTAAAGGGTATATTATAAGTTTATTACAGTGTTATCCTTCATGTGATGGTTGGTGTATGTAGTGAGAGGTTAAGGGGGATAATAATGTTATTACTGTGTTATCCTTCCATGTGATGAGTTGGTGTATGTAGTGGGGAGGTATAGGGGAATTATAATGTTATACAGTGTATCATTCCATGTGATGGTTGGTGTATGTAGTTAGAGGTGAGGCGATATATAATAATGTTTTTACTGTGTATATTTCCATGTGTCATCAGGAGGACATCCATCTAACTAATCCCCATTTAAAACATTGGCAAATCTTCATGTGGCAAGGCTGGCCTACACATACCTGATAATCTGATGGGAGTTAATTTAATATATGCTGCATGGCACAATGAAACCAGTGCCACCTGACACATGTGTTAAATGTAAATAATATGTGGCAATTTGATTTTTAATGTTTCTAGTATTTAAGGGGAATTATACCCTGCAAATATCTCCCCTATTTAAATGTAGGAATCCACCTATGGATTTACCTGAGTTTATTGGCAATCCTTACCCAAATATGCAGTCCAGTCTCCTCTGCCATCAATCTGGGGCCTACGCAATAGGGCCTATTTAAAGGATTAAAAAAAAAAAAAAAGAAAACAGCACAAGATTTCCATTTCAGTTCAATTAAAAAAAAAAACATTAATAGGGAGATTCAATAAAAGTTCTATTGTTTAAAATGGTGCAATTTTGCCCCAACCAATCAGGTGTTAACTTCAAATGTTAAATAAGATCTGATTGATGGGGCAAAATTAGCACCATTTAAACAAAAGAACTTTATAAAATCTCCCTGTTAATGTTTTTTTTTAATTGAACGGAAATGGAAATCTTGTGCTGTTTCTTTTTTTTTTTTTTTTTTTACTTCTTTTTTTATAGCCAGAAAGTATAAGTTGCATGTTGACTCTTATTGTCCTTGAATTATGTGAAGATGTCCACTATGGGCTAGGCCACACTAGCGCGTTTTTTGCGCGTTTGCGCATGCGTTTCGCGTCGCGATTTTCGATAAAATGGAAATGCGGGAGGGAACGAGGAAATTCCCGCGATTTTCGATGCGCATGCGATTGCGTGTCCGTTCGCGTTTTGGTAACGCATGCGTTCACCATTTTTGGTGCGTTAAAGCAGCGTTTCCATAACACGAAAAGGCGAAAACGCATGCGCAAAAAGTGAACGCAAACGCACAAGAAAAGCGCACACAATCGCGTGCGAATACGCGCGCGATTCCTGTGCGTTGCAGTGTGGCCTCAGCCAAAATCAGCATTTCACACAGACTGGATCAAAGCAAAAAGGAGTCCTTCCTTTGTTTTTGTTTGTTTAAAAACAAAAAGTTTATAGATCCTATTTTTTATTTTCTCGTTGAGAAATCGTGTCATCCTTAAGATGAAGGATGCAAGGAGACTGTTTAGCCACTGGTACTCTTCTATAATAGACTTACCCTGGGGAACCTAATCTTAGAATATTTAGTGTTGTTTCATTGTTGTTTTCATTCAGCCTGCTTATCATTCAGTTTTGCTCATTCTAACATTCTTGGTAATTGTATTTTTAATTTTTTTTTTTAAAAAAGCAATAGATTTTCTATAATGCTAAGTCATTCATTTGCAGTATATGATTCATCCTGGGTGTATCCCGTGCTGTCTTCCCATAAACACTTTCAGGTCCTGTTTGTTTCTATTTCTGTGTTAAGTTTGTAATCTCATTCAGATCATTCTCGTTTTGATATGAAGAGGATACCCAGTCAGCTGCCTTTGAGTTGTTGTTACCTAAAAAAAAAAAGTCTGGATCTCTGTAAAAATAAAATACCTTATCCAAACCCAGTAATGGTTTGGTTCTTATACGCTTAAATATTTTGTTTACATTTACCGCGCACACACAAAAAACTGTTCTAAAGGCAAATATATTAAAGGAGAACTAATGCATAACTATAAATGATTTAGAATGAAATCTATACTTTCTACTTAAAAGCTGTGTGTTTCCTTGGCCAATAATCTTGCGCGTAGTTGTGTGGAATACGTGTTTATGTTCGGTCTGTCAGATCAATGAATGATGCAAATGCAAACCACACAAGTACAATGTTAGCTGAAGCAGGGATAATCACATCCGCTCCCAGGCAGCGAACGTCTTGTGATTGTACGGGGCTTAATTCTTGGTTTTCCCTGAAGGCCCAAACACTGCATACTCACTTTCTAACATTCCTGCAAAATTCGTCTGACATTTGTGTGGTGTCTGAAATTATGAGCACTACTGCCTTCTGATTCTGTATTGTTCTAAGGTTTAATTGCCCTTTAAATGGACAGCAGAATTCCCATAGAGTTGTCCCATACAGCATAGCCAAATCCAGTATGGTATTATGCATGGGATTACTGTATGGGAATTCTGCTGTCCATTTAAAGGGCAGCTAAAGCCTCAAAACAATACAGAATCAGAAGGCAATCTTTAACGATAGATTATTTTGTATTTTTTGAAGCATTAGTTTCCCTTTAAATGGACAGTAATCCCATACAGTAATCTCAATTCCTTAGCACTTCAGATGTTTGGAAACTACAACTCCCAGCATGTTTGCTGGGAGTTGTAGTTTTCAAACATCTGCAGTGGCAAGGAATTGGGAACTGTATGGGAAACTTCCCGTCCACCAGTTCAGTCTTTAATCCAGGTAAGGTACTTCAGTGTGAAATCCGGTGGGCGCTCTCTCCACATCTGCCTGCCTGACTTCACTACTTGCACCTTGAAGTGAGACAGGAGTGACTGAAGTATAAGCCAAGCACCGAAAAGGCCTGAAAACCTCTGCTTATAATCGATTACATATAGTAAGTGTCAGTTTGTGGAGTAAAACTGACACTGACCTGATATCATTCCTATAGCAATGCCGACTTGAACAGACAAGAAATGCATTGCATTGTTATGTACCGGTATTTAAAAAAAATGCACATAAAGTACTTAGACAAAAACTGGGCTGTGGCTCTTTAGAAGAAACACAAGTCAAGTAATTATGCTTTGTTTAGGAAATCTAAATATGGCGTCAGAAGCAGAGCAGGAAACAAAACTCTGTGGTAATTGGTGAGTAATGAATTACAGTACATCTGTTTTTCTACAAGGGTCACAAAGTTTATTCATAAGGTTTTGTATGTGCTTTATTTTTATTGTGAATTATTATGATTGTTAAACAAAGTGTCATATATCAGTGTGCTTCAGCATAGAAAAGTAGGGTTTAATGTAGCAGAACGGTAAAATTACAAGCCAGTAAGCTGCAGGTTTTTTAAACTTCAGCAACTGTTGCTGAAGATCCTGCCAAACGAAGATCAAAAAAATGCTTATGTCCCAGTTTTTTCATCTGTAACTAACATAGTTATTGAGGTTGAATAAAGACCTGTGCGCCCATCAAGTCAACCTTTTCACCCTCTTTTTTAACCCTACCTAACAGTTGATCCAGAGGAAGCCAAAAAAAAAAACAGCTAAAAGGGGGGAAATTCCTTACTTCCTCCTGGTCAATGAGTCGAAAATCTCAAACGTTCGGTAAGGAGGAAAGTTGTATGGTGTATACAATCCTTAAGAAACCTTCCTAACTTGAAGATGAAACTTCTTTTCCTCCAATCTTAAAGGATGTCACATGTCCTCTGATATGACATATTAGAAACAATGCACCAGAGAGTTTATATATATATATATATTTATATATATATATATATTGATCATATCCCCACGCAAACGTCGTCTCTAATGTTAACAGCCCTAAATTGTCTAATCTGCCTGCATATTCAAGCCCCTCCATTCCCTTTATTATTTAGTCTCCCTTCTCTGAACTGCTTCCATATCCAAGATATCCCTTTTGTATATAGGATTCCAAAACAGACCGCATATTCCAAATGAGGCCTTACCAGTGCCTTCTAAAGAGGGAGAATAATATTTTGTCTCTTAAATCTATTCCTCTCTTTATACAAGACAATATCTTGCTGGCTCTAGACATGCTGCTATATTACAAGAAAGAGCTACTGATTTATATATTAATTTTTTTTAACTGCATATATTTAAATTTAACCAGAGCGTATACGTTCATACAGGGACAATATTGCTTTATGGGTTGGTGTTCCTTGGAAAGGGAAGTGTTAACTTAAAAACATGGATCAATCCAGGCAATTATACAGTTACATGAATCCTTGGTGCATACAGCAAGAGGGTTGACATGCGTAGTTAGTTGCTTCTAATGGGAATCGTCGTTCCTTACCATAATCAAAGATCCCAATTCCCAAGAGATGATTACTGTGCTACCTGGATACAGCAAGCACATATTTATCACAGATCAGTTGTGCTTTGAAAGAGAACAAACAGTGTGAGGTTCTATTTGCCTATTCCTGTCTCAAATATTCAGTTGCCAAATATTATTATGTTTTTATTACATTTTTCAGTTTTTCAAGTTTGGCATAAAAAGCAGTTCTCATATTTTACCTATCTGTGTAATGACTTTGTTCTCTTCGGTGCAGATAAAAATCCAAAATAGCCCGGTGATATGTTAATTGATAAATTAATTTATTAAAAGCTTAATAGGGTTATGCATATCCCCTTTACGTCCTCACTACATACACCAACCATCACAGGGAAGGATACATCTAATAACATTATAATATCCCATTACCTCCCCACTACATACACCAACTCATCACAGGAAAGATAAACATTGTAATAACATTATAATATTCCCTTTACCTCCTCACTACATACACCAAATCATCACAGGGAAGGATAACACTGTAATAACATTATAATATCCCTTTACTCCCATACAAACACAAACTCATCACATGGAAGGATAACACTGTAATATTATTATATCCTTTTTTACCTCTCACTTCATACACCAACTTTCACAGGGATGGATAACACTGTAATAGCATTATTATATCCCCTTAATTTCCCCCACTACAAACACCAACTTATCACATGGAAGGATAACACTGTAATAACATGTAATTCCCCATTATCTCCCCACTAAAACACCAACTCATCACATGGAAGGATAACACTGTAAACATTATTATATCCTTTTTACCTCTCACTAACAAAACAACTTTCACAGGGAAGGATAACACTGTAATATTATTAACCCCTTAACCTCCCCACTACAAACACCAACTCATCACATGGAAGGATAACACTGTAATAACATTATATATCCCCTTAACCTCTCACTACATACACCAATCTTCACAGAGAAGGATAACACTGTAATATATTATACCCCCTTAACCTCCACTACAAACACCAACTCATCACATGGAAGGATAACACTGTAATAACATTATTATAACCCCTTAACCTCTCACTACATACACCAACTCATCACAGGAAGGATAACACTGTAATAACATTATTATATCCCTAAACCTCCCCACTACAGACACCAACCATCACATGGAAGGATAACCCTGTAATAATATTAATATCCCCTTTACCTCTCACTACATAACCAACCATCACAGGGGATAACACTGTAATAACATTATTATATCCCCTTTACCTCCCCACTACATAATCAACCATCACATGGAAGGATAACACTGTAATAACATATATCCCCTTTACCTCTCACTACATACACCAACTCATCAAAGGTAAGGATAACTGTCACTGACTGATTCTTGTATTCCATCCTCCCCATTCTCTCCCCCTGCCGATAGTAATGTAGCAACAAGACCGTTTTTGTACACTGACTGACTGAACTGAATTACTGTGCTGATAAGGAGGAGCAGGCGGACGAGTAATTTACTAACAGGAATGCGCTAGCTCCTCCTATCAGCACAGTAATTCAGTCAGTCAGTGTAACAAACCAGAACTGCACCGGGTGAGAGACGATGTTTACGGTATTTTTTTAGTTGAGACGGCAGATAACTATTTGTATTTACAAAAATGGGTATGTTATCTACATTACTAATACAGGGAGGGGAAGACAGAGTGCCTGTGCTGGATTTTTCTTCTTTGACCTTATGTATTATATGGGATAATACACTACCTACAGATTAACGGCCTCGTATTTTAGATGGTCAGGGAACCTCTGTGGCGTAATATCCTTATATTACACTGTAGGTAGCGTTATCCCTTATATATATCCCCTTACTACTCACTACATACCAAACCATCACACAAGTAATAGATCTCAATTATTCCTGGTTCCTATGAGAGACAGGAAACCCACGGCCCTGCCAAATACGGCTATCCTACAGAGGATGCTGGGAAATATAGTATCCTGGAACTTTGTGTTCATTGACTGAACGTTCCACCTTATTTGACCAGACTACAAACACGGGGTTATAACCGGGCAGACAAGGTTTTCATATATGGGAAAGCACGGCATCGGTTTTCTTTATCCGACTCACACCGTCCATGTTACCCCAACACCAAACTTACCAGCCGCTTGCAAACACCCAGCTAAGCAATCAACAGCTGTCACGGAAATACTTCCAAAGCCACACAACCCCCATAACAGGCAGCTCTTCCTGGTTCCAAACCTTCTGACCCGCCCACTCCCAACCTGCAATAGGATGAAGTCGCTGTCAGCTTTAACTCCGCCCCCCCACGGCTGCATGGGACAGAGATGAATGATTCTTTTCAATTTCAACCATAGGAAACAAAGGAAGTGTCAATATACTTCTGGAGGTCCCACTCAGTCTCAGCCCAGCAAGTTACTTTTCATAGTAAATGGAAACTGAATTAAAGGTAGTCTAATGGTGGCCATACACATAACCGTCCTGATAATCGTACGATTGGGGTTTTTGTGTGTATGGCCAACACTAGGTCAGCAGGCTGAAAGGCTGGTTAGTACTACTCCAGTAACGGCTCAAATTGAGCTTCATCATAGCAGGGGCGTTCCTAGACCCTTTGTCACCTGAAAGGAATATTTATAGCGCCCCTGTATATTTATAAAGGAATTGGCATGGTTTGTGGAGGATGGACTATTACTGGCTGGTGGACTAGAGGGCCGACCCTCATAAGGAACATCTTGAATTCATTACTGTATGCCTGCTATGCTTCTGGATGCCTCATGGAAACTGGCATTTAGAAACCTGTACTGAGCCTGGGCATGTTCAGAGAGCAGGACAGGGGATTAACATTCAGTCATTGGCTGTGATGTCAACTGCCAAATCCATAACTGACAGTTACTAACTGGAAGAACCAGGAAGCAGAAACAGGAAACAGGACATTGTGCAGGATTTCAGGTTAGACTTCAGATTTCAGATTTTAAACTATCACGTTTAGGGTTTTGGAGGGTGATTTACCTGTATGTAAGTTTCATTTTGGGGCCCTTTAACACTGGCTGGTGGACTGTTAAATATAAGTGCCCAAAACACAGACTGGTAAACATAGATTCCCTTAGGTCCAGCCCATACAGTCTTGTAAATATAACACTCTCTCATGCCCAGCCCAGACTGGTAAAAATGAGTCCTCATGCCAGCCCACACAGACTAATGCCCAGGTACATACACGTTTTCCCACAGTGACTGGCACATACACGTTTTCCCACAGTAACTTGGAACATACACATTTTCCCAAAGTGACTGGTACACACAAGTTGCCCACAGTAAATGGTACATACAAGTTTGCCCACAGTGACTGGTACATTAGTTTGATCTTACTGTGCCAGGAGATGGGATGGCAGGCAGGCAGAATCCGGATGAGAGCCACAATAGCTACTTGTAATATAAAATGCCCTTATGCACAGGTACATAAAGTTTGCCCACAGTGACTACTACATATATATGTTTTCCCACAGTGGCTGGTAAATACAAGTTTGCCCACAGTGACTGGTAAATACAAGTTTGCCCAGTGACTGGTACATACAAGTTTGCCACAGGACTGGTACATACAGTTTGCCCACAGTGATGTACATACAAGTTTGCCCACAGTGACTGGTACATACAAGTTTGCCCACAGTGACTGGTACATACAGGTTTGCCCACGGGACTGGTGCATACAAGTTTCCCCAGTGACTGAAACTGTTCGGCTCTCCTCCTCTCCCTTCCTGACCAGCTCTTCAGGCAATAGGAGGCGGCTGGGAGGTTACTTCCGCAAAGCGGACAGTTGCTGACATCACTCCCGGAAGTGGTCTGAGGAAGGTGCTTGTGCACCGAAACGTTACACGGTGTTTTAATGTATAAATAAACACCAGTTGCACCAAGTCTGGTGTGGCAGTTTTTCTTTTCTTCTTAAAGGGAGCTTCCAACAGGTTAGTGCTGACCATTGTTTTCTCTCCAACACTTGGCTCCCTTGTTGTCTGTATTTCTTGTCTACTCCGCCTCCTGTTCTAGTATCCGTTGCTCCAGCACTACTTACCTTACCATAGCCATTCAGGTATCCGGCATTATTTTATAAAAAAAATATCAAGTTATAGTTAACCTAGTGATGTAGGTGCTCCAAATTAAGGAAAATATAAATTATGCCAAATTAAGAAAAAGAACCTGGCACTCTACAAAATTGTGTAATATAGACAAAAATTCCCTTATTTAGACAATGGGGATACAATATGCAACACAATAGGCATGTTAAAAACACTTAAAAAGACAAAACCTCTACAGCATTGCCCTAATAGTTATAAAGTCGTACATATTCTAATCATTCCTGTATAGTAATACTCATCTGTCCGCAGTCAGTACTGTCAACAAGTCACTAGGGAGGATCAAATACAATCAATGCATCAGGCATGGTAACCCTTGTTGCAGGGAAAAAGGAAATTTGAAAGTTGCTAACTGGAAGAAGCAGAAACAGGACATTGTGCAGGATTTCAGGCTAGACTATATATATTCAGACTTCATACTATTACCGTTTAGGGTTTTGGGGGGTGATTACCTGTATGATGTTTTCATTTTGGGGCTGGACTTGCCCTTTAAGAACCCTTCTGGTATCGCTCGCAAATTCCTGCAATATGTGTCACCTCATCACTTCATTCCTGCAATATGTGTCATCACGTCACTGATATCAAGAAATCTCACAATATATCAGCATAGCGACAGCGTGCCGATAAAGATGAGTGATGAATAAGGGAGGGTGTGTGAGTTTTAACTCTTCAGAGTACACAACCTCTCCTATAACTGAGGTAGAGTTAAGCCCCACTGTTAACAGGATAACATAATCTATTGAATTGGATGAATTGAGTAAGTACTTATTCAATATAATATTGTGTACTGGAGTAATACAAAGTTACAGTAGCAAAATTATAGTAGCAAAATTATATATATACCGATATACTCCAGTATAAGCCGAGGTTTTCAGGCTTTAAAAAAAGCCTGAAATGGATCCTCGGCTTATACTCGAGTCAGCCGCAAACTCACTCTCTGCCTGCTGCCGGTCGCTTCGCATCTCCCGCTGACGTCACTACTCGGGCTCACTTCCCCGGCGCCGAGTAATGACGTCAGGTAGTGAGATGCAGCAGAGCGAGCGGCTCTTGGGGTGTCTGTTGGCAGACTGGCTGGTGCTCTGCGGAGACCTGCACAGAGCCAGTAATTGGCCCTTCCTACTACACTACCTCAGATGCAGAAGGAGCACAGAACGAAGATCCAAGACTGGCAAGGTAAGTGAACCCTGAACTGGGGGGGGGGACTCTAGGGTGGGGGACAGTATGCCATACAGTAACCCAATACCTTTCATAGTAATTGGTTGAATAAAGACATATGTCCATCAGTCCAACCTATTCACCCTCTTTTTAACCACCTAACAGTTGATCCAGAGGAAGGCAAAAAAAACCAGCTAAAAAGGGGGAAAATTCCTTCCTGACTCCAAACGGCAATCGGAAGTATCCCTGGATCAACCAGATCTATATGCATTAATACCAGTAATTCTCAATATTTTTTAGTTTTAGAAACTTATCCAGGCCTTTTTTAAAGCTATTCAATGAACTTGCCATTACCACTTCTGCTGGAAGACAGTTCCACATTCTCACTGTAAAGAAAGTTTCCAACCTGAAGATGAAACTTCTTTTTCCAACCTTAAAGGTGTCCACGAGTCCTCTGATATGACCTATTAGTAACAATGCACCGAGAGTTCATTGTATGGCCCCATTAAATATTTGTATAAGGTTATCCATGTCCCATGCAAACGTCGCTTCTCCAGCCCTAATTTTCTAATCTGCCTGCATATTCAAGCCCCCTCATTCCCCTTATTAATTTAGTTGCCCTTTCTGAACTGCCTCAATTTCCAAGATGTCCTCTTGTATATGGGATTCCAAAACTGCACTGCATATTCCAAATGAGGCCTTACCAGTGCCTTGTAAAGAGGAGAATATATTTTCTCTTTTGAATCTATTCCCTCTTTAACAAGACAATATCTTGCTAGCTCTAGCCGTTGCTACTGGCATTGTTTGCTATAGCTAAGTCTGTTATCTACCAGAACCCCCAAATCCTTTTCATTACCGTGCACTTAACACAGTATTTATGGTGTAGGTGGCACGGGATTATTAAATCTGAAATGCATCACTTTACATTTATCAACATTGAATCTCATCTGCCATTCTGCTGCCCATTTTGATAATCTATCTAGGTCTGCACATCATTTGAAGTTCCAAAGTCTGCATAGTTTAGTGTCATCAGCAAACAATGAGACCTTGCTCTCAATGGCCCCCTTCTAAGTCATTTATAACAGATTAGACAGAAGCGGCCCCAGTACAGAACCCTGAGGCACTCCGCTTAGAACTTTAGCCCACATAGATGTAGCTCCATTAACCACCACTCTCTGTTTGCGATCCAATAAACAGTTCTCTATCATGAACAAATGTTTCTTCAAGGCCAACAGTGCTCAGTTTATACATAGTCGCCTATGTGGCACAGTATCAAAAGCTTTCGCAAAATCCAAATATATCACATCCACTGCTGTGCCTGAACTTCTTACTCGCTTCTTCATAAAAACCAATTAAATTTGTCTGGCATGATCTATTTCTCATTAATCCATGCTGACTACTACTAATAAGATGAACTTGGAGACAAAGTCAAGGATATGATCCGTAATAAGTTTCCAGCACCTTCCCTACCACTGATGTTAGGCTTACAGGTCTATAGTTACCAGGCTGTGAACGACTACCTTTTTGAATATGGTATTACATTGGCTTTTTTCCAATCCAGCGACACATCCCCAGACCAAAGTGAATCTGAAAAGATGAGAAACAGTGGTCTAGATAGAACTGAACTAAGCTCTTTTAAATCCAGGATGCAATCATCTGGTCCGGGGCTTATTGATATTAACTTTGTCTAATTGTTTCCGTACAGATATCTCTGTTAGCAATGTGAATACTCTTCATTTCTTCCCTGCATATTATTACATTCCCTGCTGTAAGGACAAGAATTCTCAATAGTAAAAACCGATGTAAAAAAACGGTTTCGCAGATTAGCCTTTTTGGCATCCTCTACAACCACCTCAGACCCATTATTTAATGGTCCCACATTCTCAGTCCTCATCTTTTTACCATTTAATACTTAAAAAACATTTTGGGGTTGGTGTCACGAAACTTACTTGCCGCTCCGGTCGGCGAGATTTGAAAAGCCGGCGTCTTCCTGGACCCGGCGCCCGATAGTAGCATTAGCTACCCCTGGCTCCTACTCACCTGCCTTGGATCCTGCTCCGCTCCTGCTCCTGCTCCTATACTTACCTTGCCTGCCTCCAGTGACCACTTGTTGTTCCAGTACTTACCTTGCCAGTATCCAGTCTATGCAGTATCTTCTACCTGCCAGTATCCAGTACTTACCTTGGCAGTACCAGTATACCTTGCCAGTATCCAGTACTTACCTTGCCTGTCTCCAGTGACTACCTTGCTGTATCCAGTACTTACCTTGCCGGTCTCCAGTGATTACCTTGCCTGTATCCAGTTTCCGTCTACTCACCTCATCTGTATACAGTTACCTACCTTACCTGTATCCAGTATCCAGCCTCGTTCCAGCAGCAACCTTGTTCCGGTCCCAGCCTACAGTTCCCAGCAGCCTCTGTGTCCTGCACATTCTGGACTATCAGCCTCCTTCTAAAAGCGTAAGTACCCCGGCCGTCCGGCCATTTGTTACAGTACTATCGGGCCATGGAAACGCCTGAGGGGGTATGGCCGAGTTGAATAAAACTCTCCAAGCTGTCCAACGCATGGACTGTTTCGAACATCATCAGGGCCAGTTGGCTCAGTTCATGGATTCCCTAGCTGTCCGGCTACCCCCAGCTGCTGCCTCTGCTCCGGGTTCTACGCCACCTCCTTCGACAGCTGGATCGGTGATCCTTCTCTTCGGAGAGAGCCCCGCATACCTCCACCTCGCGGTTTGATGGTGATGCCCAAGCCTGCCGTGGGTTCTTAATCAGTGCAGAATCCAATTTGAACTTCAACCATCTCATTTTGATCGGATTGTGCAAAGGGGGGTACATCATCGCCTTGTTGGAGGGTAATGCGCTGGCCTGGGCTTCTCCTTTATGGGAAAGAGACGAGCTCCGCCAAGGGTCATGTTCCGTGGGTCAATATGCTATCGAATTTGTACCCTTGCTGCGGAGACTTCTTGGAACAATGAGGCACTTACTGCAGCCTTTTGGCAGGGACTCTCTGACCGCCTCAAGGACGAATTAGTATCTAGGAATTACCTGTCCCATTGGAAGACTTGATTACACTATGCATACAATTGATACCCGCTTCCGTGAACGGCAGGCAGAAAGGTCTGCAACTCGTTCCAACCTCCCTAAGACCTTTCCTAGGCCTGCACAGCCCTTTCGCAACCCATATCGTCGGGTGAAGAGGATGCAAATTGGCGGCCGAGGAAAAATCACGCCGACGTACCAATGGACTTTGTCTCTATTGTGCTGGGCAAGGACACTTTCTAAGAAATTGTCCCCAGAAGTCAGGAAACTCCAGGACCTAGAAGTTAAGGAGGAGCTCCTTCTAGGTAACGTTAAGTCTCCTGCCGAATTTGAACCACTGAAACTCTTTCTACCAGCTACTATCACCTGTATGGTAAAACTTTTTCCTCCCAGGCCGTTGTCGATTCTGGTGCCGCTGGAAATTTCATCGATTCTACCTATGCAGCAAATTGGGGCTTCCTCTCCTTCACTTGCCGCAACCCCTTCGAGTTCTGGCTATTGACAAAACCGTTGGCTTCAGAATTCATCTCCAAATCTACATACGAAGTCCTATTCCGCATTGGCATATTTCACCAAGAACATTTATCTTTTCTTGTCATCCAAAGCCCTTCTGCTTCCCTAATTCTCGGAGTTCCATGGCCAGAACTTCACAACGCTGTTATAGATTGGTCTAACAATGAACTCAAGTCTTGGAGCCCTTTGTTTCAAAAATTGCCTTTCTACTCATTGCACTACCATTACCTGGTGAAATAATCTGAGAAAAACCTCCCTGAATGTTATCGTGATTCTCTGATGTGTTCTGTAAAAAGCGAGCTGAGAAGCTACCACACACCGTTCCTACGATTGCACATCGACCTTCTTTCTGGTACTATGCCTCCTCGGGACGCACATACCCACTGTCTCCCTCAGAAACTCTAGCCATGAAAGAGTACATTACGGAACATTTGTCTAGGGGTTTCATACGGCCTTCCACTTCCCTGCTGTAGCTGGGTTCTTTTTGTTGAAAAAAAGACGAGGTTTACGACCCTGCATCGACTACCGTGGGTTAAAAAATCAAAATAAAGAATCGGTATCCTCTCCCTCTCATCTCTGAGCTGTTTGACCAGAAAAAGGGGTAAAATATTTACCAAACTAGATCTTCGGGGGGCATACAATCTGATCCGTATTGTCACAAACTTACCTGCCGCTCCAGTCCCGCGCCGCTCTGGACTTCCGGGTGGGCGGCATCGCGGACGTCATGACGTCACCACGCTGCCACGCCGGGCGGCGCGAGATTTGAAAAGCCGGCGTCCTCCTGGACCCGGCGCCCGATAGTAGCACTAGCTACCCTGGCTCCTTACTCACCTGCCTTGGATTCGCTCCACTCCTGCTCCTATACTTACCTGCCTGCCTCCAGAGACCACCATACCTGTATCCTATACTACCTTGCCAGTATCCAGTACTTACCTTGCTGCCTCCCGAGACCACCATACCTGTATCCTGTACTTACCTTGCCAGTATCCAGTAACTACCTTGCTGCCTCCGAGACCACCTACCTGTATCCTGTACTTACCTGCCAGATCCAGTACTTACCAAGCCAGTATCCTGTACTACCTTGCCAGTATCCGTACTTACCTTGCTGCCTCCAGGGAAACCTTGCCAGTATCCAGTACTTACCTTGCCAGTATCCTGTACTTACCTGCCGGTCTCCAGTGACTACCTTGCCTGTATCCAGTTTTCGTCTACTTCACCTCATCGTATCCAGTTACTACCTCCTGTATCCAGTATCCAGCCTTCAGTTCCCAGCAGCACCTTGCTCCTGTTTTCCAGCCTACAGTTCCCACAGCCTCTGTATCCTGCACCTTCTGGACTATCAGCCTCCTCATAAGCGTACTGTGGTACGCGGCCGTCCGGCCATTTGTTACAGTATATCGGCCCATGGAAACGCCTGAGGGGGCTATGGCCGAGTTGAGTAAAACTCTCCAAGCTTTGTCCAAACGCATGGACCTGTTTGAACATCATCAGGGCCAGTTGGCTCAGTTCATGGATTCCCTTGCTGTCCAGCTACCCCCAGCTGCTGCCTCTGCTCCGGGTTCTATGCCACAATCCTTCGGCGGTCGGATCCGGTGATCCTTCTCTTTGGAGAGAGCCCCGCATACCTCCACCTCGCGATTTGATGGTGATGCCCAAGCCTGCGTGGGTTCATTAATCAGTGCCGAACAATTTGAACTTCAACCATCTCATTTGCATCGGATCGTGCAAAGGTGGGTACATCATCGCCTTGTTGGAGGGCAATGCACTGGCCTGGGCTTCCCTTATGGGAAAAGACGACCCTCTAGTTTTATATGTTACTGACTTCCTGAGTATGTTTCGCAAGGTCTTCGATGCTCAGGAAGAACCTCTGCTGCCTCCTCCCGTTTGAGCAGCTCCGCCAAGGGTCACGTTCCGTGGGTCAATATGCTATCGAATTTGTACCCTTGCTGCGGACTTCTTGGAACAATGAGGCACTTAGCAGTTTGGCAGGGACTCTGATCGCCTCAAGGACGAACTAGTATCTAGGGAAAAACTGTCCCATTGGAAGACTTGATTATACTATGCATACAGATTGATACCCGCTTTCGTGAACAGCAGGCAGAAAGGTCTACAGTCGTTAAACCTCCTAAGACCTTTCCTAGGCCTGCTCAGACCTTTCCGCAACCCATATCTTCGGGTGAGGAGCCGATGCAAATGGGAACACCTGTCCATTGGAAGACTTGATTACACTAGCATACAGATTGATACCCGCTTGTGAACGGCAGGCAGAAAGGTCTGCAGCTCGTTCCAACCTCCTAAGACCTTTCTAGGCCTGCTCAGACCTTTCCGCAACCATATCTTCGGGTGAGGAGCCGATGCAAATTGGCGGCACTCATCTACCCCGAGGAAAAATCACGCCGACGTACAATGGACTTTGTCTCTATTGTGCGGCCCAAGTAGGAGCTCCTTCTAGGTAATGGTAAGTTCCTGCCGAATTTGAACCACTGAAACTTTTCTACCAGCTACTATCACATGTAATGGTAAAATTTTTTCTTCAGGCCTTTGCCGGGAAATTTCATTGATTCTATGCAGCACAATTGGGGATTCCTCTCCTTCACTTGCAGCAACCTCTTCGAGTTGGCTATGATGAATAACCCGTTGGCTTCAGAATTATCTCCAAATCTACATACGAAGTCCTATTCCGCATTGGCATATTTCACCAAGAACGTTATCTTTTCTTGTCATCCAAAGCCCTTCTGCTCCCTCATTCTCGGACTTCCATGGCTCAGACTCACACACCGGTTATAGATTGGTCTAACAATGAACTCAAGTCGGAGCCCTTCTGTTTCAAAAATTGCCTTTCTACTCATTGCACTACCATTACATGTGAGAATAAATCTGGAAAAAACCTCCCTGAATGGTATCGTGATTTCTCTGATGGTTCTGTAAAAAACGACTGAGAAGCTACCACGCTCCGTTTCATCGATTGCCCCATCGATCTTTTTCTGGTACTATGCCTCCTCGGGGACACACATACCCACTGTCTCCCTCAGAAACTCTAGCCATGAAAGAGTACATTACGGAACATGTCTAGGGGTTTCATACGACCTTCCTTCCCCTGCTGAGCTGGGTTCTTTTTTGTTGAAAAAAAAAGACGGAGGTTACGACCCTACATCGACTACCGTGGGTTAAATAAAATCACTATAAAGAATCGTTATCCTCTCCCTTCATCTCTGAGCTATTTGACCAGATAAAAGGGGCTAAAATATTTACCAAACTGGATCTTCGGGGGCATACAATCTGATCCGTATACGCCAAGGTGACGAGTGGAACCGCCTTAACACCAGGGACGGTCACTACGAATATCTGTAATGCCCTTTGGCCTTTGTAATGCTCAGCGTTCCAAGAATTCGTAAATGACATTTCCGGGATATGTTGGGTATCTCTGTAGTAGTATATCTCGATGACATTTTAATCTTTTCTCATGATCTGCCCTCACACCGCATTCATGTTAAACAGGTATTACTACGTCTGAGAGAGAATAGCCTATATGCCAAACTGGAAAAGTGTTGTTTGAGTGGTCACAAGTACCCTTCCTGGGCTACATCGTATCTGCGCAAGGGTTCCAGATGGATCCTGTTAAAGTTTCGGCCATTCAAGATTGTTCTTTCCTATGGGAACCAAAGCTATTCAAAGGTTCATTGGGTTTGCCAATTACTACATACAATCATTCAAGGTTCTCGTCAATAATTTTCCGCTATTAGCCCTCATCAGTAAAGGTGGTAAGCCTCATTCATGGACCCCTGCAGCCCGAGCCTTCAAACGACTCAAGGAGGCCTTTGCTGATGCTCCTGTTCTGGTACATCCAGATCCTAGTTTCCCTTCTACATCGAAGTTGATGCCTCAGACTTGGGCGCTGGGCCGTCCTTTCCCAGAGACAAGGCCTAAAAGGAAACTCCATCCCTGTTCTTATTTCTCTAAGAAGTTTCTACCAAAGAGCGAAACTATGATGTTGGAAATAGGGAACTTCTTGCCATCAAACTGGCACTCGAGGAGTGGCGTCATTATTGGGAAGGCCACAATCTGTACCTATCACCATCCTTACCGACCATAAAAATCTTGAGTACACCAGAATCTCAAAAGGTTAAATCCCGTCAGGCACGGTGGTCTTTATTCTTTTCCCGATTCAACTTTGTTATCACTTACCAACCTGGTCCAAAACAAGAAAGCTGATGCCCTGTCCAGGTCATTTGTTGTGCTTCCGACTGTATTAATGAAGATAAGGGCTCCATTATTCCAACCACTAAATCTTGGCCTCTATATTCCTCAACTCTGTTCCAAGATCCAAGCCGCACAAGATCACCTCCTCCTGACACACCCTCTGGCAAAATCTTGTTCCTGTTTCATTTCGAAAGCATCCTTCTTCATACTCACTGTTCCAAGCAAGCCGGGGCATCCCGGGGTTAACAAAACTTTTAATATTATTGCCCGTTCCCTTGGTGGCCCAAAAGAGAAAAGATGTTAACGACTTTATTCAGTGTGTACAAGCTGTGCTCAATCCAAGTCTTCTAGAACCCTCCTGTGGTCTTCTTCACCCCTCCCCATTCCGTCCAGACCTTGGACCCATCTATCCCATGGACTTTATTGTTGAACTTCCACCTTCCATGAAGAACACGGTTATAGGGTGACTGTAGACCGTCAGCAAAATGGCCCATTTTGTACCCTCCCACAACTACCATCCTCAACGGAGTTAGCGCAACTATTTATTTCACATATCTTCCACTTTCATGGACTCCTTCGAAATTGTTTCTGACAGGGGTTCTCAATTTGTTTCAAATTGGCGAACTCAGCCCAAGGCAGAAGGTCGGCCCAATCATCCTGAGATAGGAAATGTAACAACGAAAGATATTGTTCCAAAGACTGGTTAGTGCGTTCAGTAGATCCATTGGACTGTGGGTGGTAAGCCGAGGAGAATTGTAACTTGATGTTCATGGACTTACAAAGTGCCCTCCAAAATTTGGAAACAAATTGAGAACCCCTCAGATACAATTTCAGAGGGAGTCATGAAAGCGGAAGATAGGGAAATAAATAGTTGAGCCAACTCCGTTGAGGATGGTAGTTTGGGGAGGGGTACAAAATGGGCCATTTTGCTGAAGGTCTACTGTCACCCATATAACCGTGTTTTCTTGGAAGGCGGAAGTTCACAATAAAAGTCCATGATAGATGGGTCCATGGTCTGGACGGAATGGGGGAGGGTTGAAGAAGACAACAGGGGAGGGTTCTAGAAGACTTGGATTGAGCACAGCTGGTACACACTTGAATAAAGTCTTTAACATCTTTTCTCATTTTGGGCCACCAAAGGGAACGGGCAAGAATATTAAAAGTTTTGTTACACCGGGATGCCCGGCTTGCTTGGACAGTGAGTATGAAGAAGGATAGCTTTCCGAAGTGAAACAGGACAAAAGATTTTGCCAGAGGGTGTGTCAGGAGGAGCCGAGTCTGTGCGGCTTGGATCTTGGAACAAAGTTGAGGAGATATAGAGGCCAGATTTTAGTGGTTGGAATAATGGAGCCCTTATCTTCCTTAAACAGTCGGAAGCAACAAATGATCTGGACCGGGCTTCAGCTTTCTTGTTTTTAGAACCCGGTTGGTAGTGATGACAAGTTGAATCGGGAAAAGACCACCGTGCTTGACGGGGTTTAACCTTTTGAGATTCTGGATGTACTCAAGATTTTTATGGTCGGTAAGGATGGTGATAGGTACACGATGTGCTTCCAATAGATGACGCCACTCCTCGCGGAGTCCAGTTTGATGGCAAGAAGTTCCTATTTCCAACATCATAGTTTCGCTCGTTGGGTAGAAACTTCTTAGAGAAATAAGAACAAGGATGGAGTTCTTTTAGGGCCTGTGCTCTGGGAAAGGACGGCTCCAGCGCCCAAGTCCGAGCATCAACTTCGATGTAGAAGGGAAGACTAAGATCTGGATGGACTAGAACAGGAGCATCAGCAAAGGCCTCCTTTGAGTCGTTTGAAGGCTCGAGGGCTGCAGGGGTCCATGAATGAGGCTACCACCTTTACTGATGAGGCTAATATCGGAGAAATTATTGAAGAGAACCCTTGAATGAATTTGTCTGTAGTAATTGGCGAACCTAATGAACCTTTGAATAGCTTTGGTTCCCATAGGGAGAGACCAATCTTGGATGGCCGAACTTTAACAGGATCCATCTGGAACCTCTGCGCAGATACGATGTAGCCTAGGAAGGTACTTGTGGACACCAAACAGACACTTTTCCAGTTTGGCATATAGGCTATTCTCTCTCAGACGTAGCACACACCTGTTTAACATGGATGCGGTGTGAGGCAGATCTTGAGAAAAGATTAAAATGTATCGAGATACACTACTACAGGATACCCAAATATCCCGGAAAATGTCATTACGAATTCTTGGAACACTGCTGGAGCATTACAAAGGCCAAAGGGCATTACAAGAATTCGTAGTGACGTCCCTAGTATTAAAGGCGGTCTTCCACTCGTCACTTGGCGTATATGTGTAAAATGGCCGGATGGCGGGTACTCACAGTACGCTTTAGGAGGAGGCTGATGTCCAGAAGGTGCAGGATAACAGAGGCTGCTGGGAACTGTAGGCTGGAACAGGAGCAAGGTGCTGCTGGGAACTGAAGGCTGGATACTGGATACAGGAGGTAGGTAACTGGATATAGTTGAGGTGAGTAGATGAAAACTGGATACAGGCAAGGTAGTCACTGGGACCGGCAAGGTAAGTAGGATACTGGCAAGGTAAGTACTGGAGTCTGGTCAAGGTGGGTCCTGGAGGCAGGCAAGGTAAGTACTGGATACTGGCAAGTAAGTACAGGATACTGGCTTGGTAAGTACATGGATACTGGCAAGGTAAGTACAGGATACAGGTAAGGGGTCTCTGGAGGCAGGCAAGGTAAGTACTGGATACTGGCAAGGTAAGTACAGGATACAGGTATGTGGTCTCTGGAGGCAGCGGAAGACAGTACTGGATACTGCAAGGTAAGTACAGGATACAGGTATGTGGTCTCGAGGCAGCACGGTAAGTATAGGGCAGGATCCAAGGCAGGTGAGTAAGGAGCCAGGGAGCTAGTGCTACTATCGGGCGCGGGTCAGGAGGACGCGGCTTTTCAAATCTCGCGCCGCCCGCGCGTGGCGGCGTTGTGACGTCATGACAGGATGATTGGCCGACTTCTGCTTGGGCTGAGTTTCGCCATAACAATTCAATCTCCACAATTCTACTGGGAAATCTCCTTTTTTATGTGTATTTGGGGGAATCCTAGATGTTTTCCTCAGGATTTTCTTTCACACAGTACCTGCTGCCAATGACTCGGCGGCCCAGATGACTGCTATCTGGCAAGCTATGGAAATCAGCCTTCAGAAATCTGCTTTGGTACAAAAAACTGCAGAGATAGGAGACGTAGAGAACCCCCAGCTTATTCTGTTGGAGGATAAGTGTGTCTCTCCTCTGCTCATATTAACCTACGGTTCCTTCTCCAAACTGGGACCCAAATTTATTGGTCCTTTTATCCTGGAATTATCGGTCCAGTGGCTGTTCGCCTCCAACTGCCTCCAGCATGCGGATTCGTAATGTGTTTCAATTTCCTCATCAAGCCAGTATGCTCTAATCAGTATCACATCCTTATACTCGGTTCCAATTTCTGTTGATGGTCAACAGGAGTTGAGGTCGAAAAATCTTGGACTCTAGATTCTGGAGGGGGTCTCTTCAGATTTGGTCACTGGAAAGGTTTCGGTCCGGAGAAAGAGCTTGGATTAACATGCTGATGTGCATGCTCCTCGTCTAGTCAGAGCTTCCATAAGAGTTTTCCAGGGAAACCTGGCCCGTTGGGTCCTGTGGCCCCCTGTAGGGGGGGGGGTACTGTCACGAACTTACCTGCCGCCTGGTCCCGCGCCGCTCGGCACTTCCGGGTGGGCGGCGCGAGATTTGAAAAGACGGGTCCTCCTGGACCCGGCGCCCGATAGTAGATAGCTACCCCTGCTCCTTACCCCTGCCTGGATCCGCTCCTATACTTACCTTGCCTGCCTCCAGTGACCACCTTGTCTGTATCCAGTATTACCTGCCAGTATCTTTTACCATTTATATACTTAAAAACATTTTGGGGTTGGGTCACGAACTTACCTGCCGCTCGTCCCGCGCCGCTCGGCACTTCCGGGGGGCGGCGTCGCGGACGTCATGATGTCACGACGCGACCCGCCGGGCGGCGCGGATTTGAAAAGCCGGCGTCCTCTGGAACCGGCGCCCGATAGTAGCATTAGCTACCCTGGCTCCTTACTCACCTGCCTTGGATCCTGCTATACTTACCTTGCCTGCCTCCAGTGACCACTTGTCTGTATCCAGTACTTACCTTGCCAGTATCCAGTACCTACCTTGCCAGTATCCAGTACTTACCTTGCCTGTCTCCAGTGACTTCCTTGCCTGTATCCAGTACTTACACTGCCGGTCTCCAGTGACTACCTTGCCTGTATCAGTTTCCGTCTACTCTCTCATCTGTATCCAGTTACCTACCTTACGTATCCAGTATCCAGCCTTCAGTTCCCAGCCGCACCTTGTTCCTGGTCCCAGCCTACAGTTCCCAGCAGCCTCTGTGTCCTGCACATTCCGGACTATCAGCCTCCTCCTAAAGTGTACTGTAAGTACCCCGGCGTCCGCGCATTTGTACAGTTGGACTGCTTGTTCAGCAACCGTATTTCATTTTCTATTTTAGCAGTTTAATTGCTTTCTTGCACTCTTTATTACAGCTTTTGTACTCCCTGTAAGCCTGTTCTGTTCCCTCTGTTTTCAAAATTTTAAAAGCCTTTTTCTTTTTTTCCATTTCCCTTTTTACCTGAGCATGAAGCCATGCAGGATGGTAACTATAGATGCTTGGAAACTACAACTCCCAGCAATGCTGGGGTTTTAGTTTCCAAACATCTACGGAAAGGTATTGGGGGTTACGTATGGGATTACTGTCCTTTTTAAAAGGTAGTTAATGCCCTAAAACAATATAGAATCAGAGGATGGTAGAGTTAAAAATATGCCCTCTGATTCTGTATTGTTTGAGGCTTTAGTTGCCCTTTAAATGACAGCAGAATCCCATACAGTAGTCCTATACAGTAATAGCCATACTGAATTTGGCTATTACTGTATGGGACTACGTATGGAAATTCTCTGTCCATTTAAAGGGCAACTATAGCCTCAAAACTATACGAATCAGAAGGCAGTAATGGTCATAAGTATATCGAGTCAATCAGGTTTTCGATTTTGGAGGCAAAAATAGGTACCTCGGCTTTATACTGAGTATATGTGTTATATATTTGTTAATTATTTGTGTGATAATTGGGAAGATGTCATTATGACGTGAGGAGGACACCTGATATAGGGAAGTGTTTGCTGTGATTTCACATCCTGATGACGGCTACTGGATAGCTGAAACGCGTAGATAGTGCTAATAAAACTGTTTGTTTTGTTCACCAAGAACGCTGAGTGTTGGTTACCTACCTTTATTTGATATAATATATATATAATTAGATCCTTTGCACACCCCTATTGTATTCAAACGCCCCGGTGTGCCGAAAGTAAATATAACGAAGAGAAATGCCGGCGCACACGTGGGATCTTTCAACCAGTGTTAGTTATTTATTCACACAGAGCGTTCCACAATTATGCGTTTTCAGCCCTCTTGGGTCAGGCCGTCATCAGGATTACAGGACCCACGTACACTGATGTTCAAATACAACTCAGTGATCAAAAAACCAACCCCCCTCCGCCCACTTCCCCCGCCCACACCACTTAACCCCTTCCACTCCCATCCCCAAGTGCTGAAATAGAACATGCAAACCTAGTTAAATAAAATTACCACAAAACCTACTAAAACCAACTTATGCTTAAAAATCACGGACTGGCTTTAAACTCTATCGATCAGGGGAGAGCTAACGGAGAGTACCTCCGTCAAGTGCCATCACCCTGGGTAACTCGAAAGTGTGGGGTGCATCCAAGGTATATTAAAGTGCCTATAGGGTGGCGTGTCTGGGGATAAGTAGCAGCATCATAAAATACAGTGAATATAAATATAATACAGCATAAATAGTAAAATATCATCTAGGCTCCAAAACTAAGGAGCATATGTGCTCACCGATAAAGTGCGTTGTGCTAGACTAGTCTAATCGGCAAAAAATGCAGTGTAAGTGACAGTGACTAGATAGAAACATAATATAGGCAGAGCATAGTTAAAACCAAACAAAATCAAATGATACAATTGTAACAGACTAAGTTATATAGTGACTAGTACAAATATGTTACCATTTAGCATCTTGGGCAGTTAAGAGAAGACCAATTATCCCTCAAGATGGGAAACATTGATCCTTATTGGATATACCGTAACTAAATAAGAAACTAATAAGTTTATAATTTATGGATACCGTATATACCGAGTATAAGCCGAGATTTCAGGTTCTAAAATTAGCCTGAAAATGTAAGCTCGGCTTATACTCGGGGCAAGTTCCCCAGGAAGCAGCAAGTGTTAACTTTTCTGGGCAGCAGGGCCTTTTGGGCTGGGTAAAAATGGGCAATTGCCCAGGACCTGACATCTTTAAGGGGCCCCAGGGAGGGATTCCTGCATGGCACCGCTTCAAGTTTTTCTCTGCCCGGCTGGCCGATCCCCTAGCACCAGCTGCTGCTCTCTGTGTGCCTGTGCGTTCCATTCCATAAGTGTGGTTAGTGCCTAGTTCACTGAACACTTCTATGCTTTAAGCAGCAATGCAGGGGGGCATTTTTATGGGTTTTTGTCCATCACGATCCCCTAGTAGGTTTAACGATCTGCTGTAGTAAGACACTGACTTTCCCCTTTCAGAGCTGCCGGTAATAGCAACTGTTTCATCTATTCAAGTGCTGATTAGCAAGGTGAATAGATGAAACAATGTTGCTATTACCGGCAGCTCTGAAAGGGGAAATTCAGTGTCTACTACAGCAGATCGTTTAACCTCCTAGGGGATCGTGATGGACCGAAAAACCCATAAAAATGGCCCCTGCATTGCTGCCAGGCCGGAGACCAGGAGTGGGCAGCAGACCTAAAGCATAGAAGTGTTCAGTGAACTAGGCAGCTAACACCCGTGTATGGAATGGAGGCACAGGCACACAGAGAGCAGGAGCTGGTGCGCCAGGAAAGACTCTGCTAGGTACAATAACAGGCATATTGGTACCGAACGCTGTATGGAATTACTGGTAACCTCTCCCTACAGCTGTGGGTAAGAAGCCACGACAGGGCTCGGTTAGGAGAGGGGGCTCTGCAATGTCATTTTTGATAGACTGGTTATACATTGCTAGCTGGGAAATTACAGGAGGAACGTGCCCCTAGTTTGCCCACCTGCCCAGCTACTAGACCAGGTTCTTAATGGCAGAGTCATAAAGGTTTGATTTTCTTTCTTCTGGTCCATTTAAAGGGCAACTTAAGCCTCAAAAAAATAGAATTGGAAGGCAATAATGGTCATATTCACCTCGGTATACTCGAGTCATCAGTTTTACTATTTTTCAGGTATAAAATAGGTACCTCGGGCTATATATCGGGTCGGCTTATACTCGAGTATATACGGTTAATTCATACAGAGTACGAGCTCATGCTTTAGATGAGGGCCAGAGGGTAGAGCTTTAGTTAGCTTCAAAAATATATGGACTGCTCAATTAGTTGGGACTAAGGGCATAGTATCTAATGGCATAATCTACACTGTCCAACCTTTTAAAGGAAGCATGACAATGACGTGTGTTCGTCAGGCTATCGGTGACAGCGTATTTAGGGTTCTGATCCAGCGGGCTTCCACTACGTAGTAGGGCCGATTGCCGGTCCTCTCCGCCTTTATTTATTTGTGATCAATGGCCCCATTTAAAGGTGGTAATGATGTCCCATTTTGCGAAGTGTTTAGCCGACAGATTGCTCGCCATATTTTGTGTTGTTAAGGTCCATGGTTTTATTAGTATTGGTCATGCCCAATGCGCTCTTGATTGCTTGTCTGTGGTTAGCCATACGTCACGGATCGTCGTGGTTGTCTTCCCTATGTAGTACTGGCCACAGGGCAAGTAATAAAATAAATGGGCATATTGACTAAGACAATAAGTCTGTGTTTTTAATTTTAATTCTTTGTCCATTTTGAGGATGGGGGAAATTCTGGCCCGTTATACATGCGGCACGCATCTCTTCTGCTTTTCCTTTTTTTCTTTTTTTTATATAATAATGTTATTACAGTGTTATCCTTCCATGTGATGAGTTAGTGTTTGCAGTGGGGAGGTAATGGGTATATTATAATGTTATTACAGTGTTATCCTTCACTGTGATGGTTGGTGTATGTAGTGAGAGGTTAAGGGGATATAATAATGTTATTACTGTGTTATCCTTCCCTGTGATGATTTGGTGTATGTAGTGAGGAGGTAAGCCTTAAATGGACAGCAGAAGAAAGAAGTCAAACACTTTATGAACTCTGCCATTAAGGAAGCCTGGGTCTAGTAGATGGGCAGGTGGGCAAACTAGGGGCACGTTCCTCCTGTAATTTCCCAGCTAGCAATGTATAACAGTCTATCAAAAAAGTGACATTGCAGAGCCCCCGCTCCTAACCGAGCCTGTCGTGGCTTCTACCCACAGCTGTAGGGAGAGGTTACCAGTAATTCCATACAGCGTTCGGTACCAATATGCCATGTTATTGTACCTAGCAGAGTCTTTCGGCTGCCCAGCTCCTGCTCTCTGTGTGCCTGTGCCTCCATTCCATACACAGTGTGTTAGCTGCCTAGTTCACTGAACACTTCTATGCTTTAGGTCTGCTGCCACTCCTGGTCTCCGTGCCTGGCAGCAAATGCAGGGGGCCATTTTTATGGGTTTTTGTCCATCACGATCCCCTAGGAGGTTAAACGATCTGCTGTAGTAGACATGAATTTCCCCTTTCAGAGCTGCCGGTAATAGCAACATTGTTTCATTATTCACCTTGCTAATCAGCACTTGTAATAGATGAAACAATGTTGCTATTACCGGCAGCTCTGAAAGGGGAAAGTCAGTTGTCTTACTACAGCAGATCGTTAAACCTACTAGGGGATCGTGATGGACAGAAAAACCCATAAAAATGCCCCCCTGCATTGCTGCCTAAAGCATAGAAGTGTTCAGTGAACTAGGCAGCTAACACACTGTATGGAATGGAGAACAGGCACACAGGAGCAGCAGTGGTGCTAGGGGATCGTGACAGCCGGGCAGAGAAAAACTTGAAGCGGTGCCATGCAGGAATCCCTCCCTGGGGCCCCTTAAAGATGTCAGGGTCCTGGGCAATTGCCCAGTTTTACCCAGCCCAAAAGGCCCTGCTGCCCAGAAAAGTTAACACTTGCTGCTTCCTGGGAGGAACTTACCCGAGTATAAGCCGAGCTTACATTTTCAGGCTAATTTTAGAACCTGAAATCTCGGCTTATAACTCGAGTATATACGGTATCCATAAATTATAAACTTATTAGTTACTTATTTAGTTACGGATAATCCAATTAAGGATCAATGTTTCCCATCTTGAGGGATATTGGTTTCTTAACTTGCCAAGATGCTAATTGTAACATATTTGTACTAGTCACTATATAACTTAGTCTGTTACAATTGTATCATTTGATTTTGTTTGGTTTTAACTATGCTCTGCCTATATTATGTTCTATCTAGTCACTGTCACTTACACTGCATTTTTATGCCGATTAGACTAGTCTAGCACAACGCACTTTATCGGTGAGCACATATGCTCCTTAGTTTTGGAGCCTAGATTGATATTTAACTATTTATGGGCTGTATTATATTTATATTCACTGTAGTTTTATGATGCTGCTAGCTACTATCCCCAGACACGCCATCCCCTATAGGCACTTTAATATACCTTGGATGCACCCACACACTTTCGGAGTTACCAGGGTGATGGCACTGACGGAGGTATCTCTCCGTTAGCTTCCCCTGATCGATAAGAGTTTAAAGCCAAGTCCGTGATTTTTAAGCATAAGTTGGTTTTAGTAGGGTTGTGGGTATTTTATTTAACTGGTTTGCATGTTCTATTTCAGGCACTTGGGGATGGGATTGGAAGGGGGTTAAGTGGTGTGGGCGGGGGAAGTGGGCGGAGGGGGGTTGGTTTTTGATCACTGAGTTTATTTGAACTCACTGTACTGGGTCCTGTAATCCTGATGACGGCCTGACCCAAGAGGGCTGAAAACGCATAGATTGTGGAACGCTCTGTGTTGAATAAATAACTTACACTGGTTGAAAAGATCCCACGTGTGCGCCGGCATTTCTCTTCGTTATATTTACTTTCGGCGCACCGGGCGGTTTGAATACAATAGGGGTGTGCAAAGGATCTAATTATATATATATATTACAAATAAAGGTAGGTACCAAGCACTCAGCGGTCTTGGTGAACAAAACAAACAGTTTTATTAGCACTATCTAACCGTTTCAGCTATCCAGTAGCCGTCATCAGGATGTGAAATCACACAAAAACATTCCCTAATCAGGTGTCCTCCTCACGTCATAATGACACTTCCCAATTATCACAAAATAATAACAAAATTATATACACATATACTCGAGTATAACAGCCGAGGTACCTATTTTTGCCTCCAAAATCAGAAAACCTGATTGACCTGAGATATATTGACCATTACTGCCTTCTGATTCTGTATAGTTTTGAGGCATTAGTTGCCCTTTAAATGGACAGAAGAATTCCATACAGTAGTCCATACAGTAATAGCCAAATTCAGTATGGCTATTACTGTATAGGACTA
Organism: Hymenochirus boettgeri; assembly: GCA_019447015.1. Classification (NCBI taxonomy): domain Eukaryota; kingdom Metazoa; phylum Chordata; class Amphibia; order Anura; family Pipidae; genus Hymenochirus; species Hymenochirus boettgeri. The sequence goes on from CM033469.1 coordinate 313,980,436, forward strand.
CTGTATGGAATTCTGCTGTCATTTAAAGGGCAACTAACGCTCAAACAATCAGAATCAGCGGGCAATATTTTTAACTATACCATCCTCCTGATTCTATATTGTTTAGGGCATTAACACCTTTTAAAAAGGACAGTAATCCCATATGAACCCCAATACCTTTCCGTAGATGTTTGGAAAACTAAAACTCCCAGCATTGCTGGAGTTGTAGTTTCCAAGCATCTATAGTTACCATCCTGCATGGCTTCATGCTCAGGTAAAAGGGAAATGAAAAAAAAGAAAAAGGCTTTTAAAATTTTGAAAACAGAGGGAACAGAACCGGCTTACAGGGAGTACAAAAGCGTAATAAAGAGTGCAAGAAAGCAATTAAACTAGATAAAATAGAAAATGAAATACGGATTGCTGAACAAGCACAAGTCCAACTGTAACAAATGCGGACGGACGGGGTACTTACAGTACATTTAGGAGGAGGCTGATAGTCGGAATGTGCAGGACACAGAGGCTGCTTGGGAAACTGTAGGCTGGGACCAGGAACAAGGTGCTGCTGGGAACTGAAGGCTGGATACTGGATACAGTAAGGTAGGTAACTGGATACAGATGAGAGAGTAGACGGAAACTGGATACAGGCAAGGTAGTCACTGGAGACCGGCAGTAAGTACTGGATACAGGCAAGGAAGTCACTGAGGACAGGCAAGGTAAGTAATGGATACTGGCAAGGTAAGTACTGGATACTGGCAAGGTAAGTACTGGATACAGACAAGGTGGTCACTGGAGGCAGGCAAGGTAAGTATAGCAGGTCCAAGGCAGGTGAGTAAGGAGCCAGGGGTAGCTATGCTACTATCGGGCGCCGGGTTCCAGGAGGACGCCGGCTTTTCAAATCTCGCGCCGCCCGGCGGGTCGGCGTCGTGACATCATGACGTCCGCGACGCCGCCCACCCGGAAGTGCCGAGCGGCGCGGGACCAGAGCGGCAGGTAAGTTCGTGACACCAACCCCAAAATGTTTTTTAAGTATATAAATGGTAAAAAGATACTGGCAAGGTAAGTACTGGATACAGACAAGGTGGTCACTGGAGGCAGGCAAGGTAATATAGGAGCAGGATCCAAGGCAGGTGAGTAAGGAGCAGGGGTAGCTAATGTACTATTCGGGCGCCGGGTCCAGGAGGACGCCGGTCTTTTCAAATCTGCGCCCGCCCACCCGGAAGTGCCGAGCGGCGCGGACCAGAGCGGCAGGTAAGTTCTGACAGTACCCCCCCCCCTACAGGGGGCCACAGGACCCAACGGGCCAGGTTTCCCTGGAAAACTCTTATGGAAAGCCTGACTAGACGAGGAGCATGCACATCAGCATGTTAATCCAAGCTCTTTTTCCGGACCGAAACCTTTCCAGTGGACCAAAACTGAAGAGACCTCCTCCAGAATCTAGAGTCCAAGATTTTTTCGACCTCAACTCCTGTTGACCATCAACAGAAATTGGAACGAGGTAGTAAGGAGTTGAATACTGATTAGAGCATACTGGCTTGATGGGGAAATAGAAACACATTCGAATCCGCATGCTGGAAGGCAGTTGGAGGCGAACAGCCACTGGACCGATTAATTCCAGGATAGGAAAGGACCAATAAATTTGGGGTCCCAGTTGTGGAGAGGAACCGTAGGTTAATATGAGCAGAGGGAGACACATTTATCCCAACAGAATAAGCTGGGGTTCTTAAGTCTCCTATCTGCTGCAGTTTTTTGTACCAAAGCAGATTTCTGAAGGCTGATTTCCATAAGTTGCCAGATAGCAGTCATCTGGGCCGCCGAGTCATGGCAGCAGGTACTTGTGTGAAAGAAAATCCTGAGGAAAACATCAGGATTCGTCCCAAATACACATAAAAAAAGGAGATTTCCCAGTAGAAGTGTTGAGGTGAATTGTTATGGGCGAAACTCAGCCCAAGGAGAAGGTCGCCCAATCATCTGTCATGACGTCACAACGCCGCCACGCCGGGCGGCGCGAGATTTGAAAAGCCGGCGTCCCCTGACCGGCGCCCGATAGTAGCACTAGCTACCCTGGCTCCTTACTCACCTGCCTTGGATCCTGTCCTATACTTACCGTGCTGCCTCAGGACACCATTACCGTATCCTGTACTTACCTTGCAGTATCCAGTACTTACCTGCTGCCTCCAGAGACCACATACCTGTATCCTGTACGTACCTTGCCAGTATCCAGTACTTACCTTGCCTGCCTCCAGAGACACCTTACCTGTATCCTGTCTTACCTTGCCAGTATCCAGTACTTACCAAGCCAGTATCCTGTACTTACCTTGCCAGTATCCAGACTTACCTGCTGCCTCCAGGGACACATTGACAGTATCCAGTACTACCTTGCCAGTATCCTGTACTTACCTTGCCGGTCTCCAGTGACTACCTTGCCTGTATCCAGTTTTCATCTATCCACCTCAACTATATCCAGTTACCTACCTCCTGTATCCAGTATCCAGCCTTCAGTTCCAGCAGCACCTTGCTCCTGTTTCCAGCCTACAGTTCCAGCACCTCTGTATCGCCGCACCTTCTGGACTATCAGCCTCCTCCTAAAGCGTACTGTGAGTACCCGGCCATCCGGCCATTTGTTACACATATACGCCAAGGTGACGAGTGGAAGACCGCCTTTAATACTAGGGACGGTCACTACGAATATCTTGTAATGCCCTTTGGCCTTTGTATGCTCCAGCAGTGTTCCAAGAATTCGTAAATGACATTTTTCCGGGATATGTTGGGATATCCTGTAGTAGTGTATTCGAGACATTTTATCTTTTCTCAAGATCTGCCCTCACACCGCCATCATGTTAAACAGGGTGTGCTAGCTGAGAGAGAATAGCCTATATGCCAAACTGGAAAAGTGTCTGTTTGTGTTCACAAGTACCTTCCTAGGCTACATCGTATCTGCGCAAGGGTTCCAGATGGATCCTGTTAAAGTTTCGGCCATCCAAGATTGGTCTTCCCTATGGGAACCAAAGCTATTCAAAGGTTCATAGGTTCGCCAATTACTACAGACAATTCATTCAAGGGTTCTCTTCAATAATTTCTCCGATATTAGCCTCATCAGTAAAGGTGGTAAGCCTCATTCATGGACCCTGCAGCCCCGAAGCCTTCAAACGACATCAAGGAGGCCTTTGCTGATGCTCCTGTTCTAGTCCATCCAGATCTTAGTCTTCCCTTCTACATCGAAGTTGATGCCTCGGACTTGGGCGCTGGAGCCGTCCTTTCCAGAGACAAGGCCCTAAAAGGAAACTCATCCCTGTGCTTATTTCTCTAAGAAGTTCACCCACGAGCGAAACTATGATGTTGGAAATAGGGAACTTTTGCCATCAAACTGGCACTCGAGGAGTGGCGTCATCTATTGGAGGCCATCTGTACCTATCACCATCCTTACCGACCATAAAAGAAATGGTACATCCAGAATCTCAAAAGGTTAAACCCCGTCAAGCACGGTGGTCTTTCCCGATTCAACTTTGTCATCACCTACCAAACCTGGTTCTAAAAACAAGAAAGCTGAAGCCCCGTCCAGATCATTTGTTGCTTCCGACTGTATTAAGGAAGATAAGGGCTCCATTATTCCAACCACTAAAATCTTGGCCTCTATATCTCCTCAACTTTGTTCCAAGTCCAAGCCGCACAGACTCTGCTCCTCCTGACACACCCTCTGGCAATCTTTGTTCCTGTTTCACTTCGGAAGCTATCCTTCTTCATACTCCACTGTTCAGCAAGCCGGGCCATCCCGGTGTTAACAAAACTTTTAATATTCTTGCCGTTCCCTTGGTGCCCAATGAGAAAGATGTACAGAAAAACTTTATTCAAGTGTGTACCAGCTGTGCTCAATCCAAGTCTTCTAGAACCCCCCCTGTGGTCTTCTTCAAACCCTCCCCCATTCCGTCCAGACCAGACCCATTCTACCATGGACTTTTGTTGAACTTCCGCCTTCCAAGAAAAACACGGTTATATGGGTGACAGTAGACGCTTCAGCAAAAGGCCCATTTGTTAACCCCCCCCCAAACTACCATCCTCAACGGAGTTGGCTCAACTATTTATTTCCCATATCTTCCGCTTTCATGACTCCCTTCTGAAATTGTATCTGACAGGGGTTCTCAATTTGTTCCAAATTTTGGAGGGCACTTTGTAAGTCCATGAACATCAAGTTACAATTCTCCTCGGCTTACCACCCACAGTCCAATGGATCTACTGAACGCACTAACCAGTCTTTGGAACAATATCTTCGTTGTTACATTTCCTATACTCAGGATGATTGGGCCGACCTTCTGCCTTGGGCTGAGTTCGCCAAAATTTGGAAACAAATTGAGAACCCCTGTCAGAAACAATTTCAGAAGGGGTCCATGAAAGTGGAAGATATGTGAAATAAATAGTTGCGCTAACTCCGTTGGGATGGTAGTTGGGAGGGGGGTACAAAATGGGCCATTGCTTGAAGCGGTCTACAGTCACCCATATAACCGTGTTCTTATGGAAGGTGGAAGTTCAACAATAAAGTCCATGGATAGTGGGTCCAAGGTCGGGACGGAATGGGGAGGGGTGAAGAAGAACCACAGGGGAGGTTTCTAGAAGACTTGGATTGAGCACAGCTTGTACACACTGAATAAAGTCGTTAACATCTTTTCTCATTTTGGGCCACAAAGGGAACGGGCAATAATATTAAAAGTTTTGTTAACCCCGGGATTGCCCCGGCTTGCTTGGAACAGTGAGTATGAAGAAGGATAGCTTTCGAAATGAAACAGGAACAAGATTTTGCCAGAGGGTGTGTCAGGAGGAGGTGAATCTTGTGCGGCTTGGATCTTGGAACAGAGTTGAGGAGATATAGAGGCCAAGATTTAGTGGTTGGAATAATGGAGCCCTTATCTTCATTAATACAGTCGGAAGCAACCAAAGACCTGGACAGGGCTCAGCTTTCTTGGTTTTGGACCAGGTTGGTAAGTGATAACAAAGTTGAATCGCGGAAAAGAATAAAGACCACCGTGCCTGACGGGGATTTAACCTTTTGAGATTCGGATGTAACTCAGATTTTTATGGTCGGTAAGGATGGTGATAGGTACAGATGTGCCTTACAATAGATGACGCCACTCCTCGAGTGCCAGTTTGATGGCAAGAAAGTCCCTATTTCCAACATCATAGTTTCGCTCGTTGGTGAGAAACTTCTTAGAGAAATAAGAACAGGGATGGAGTTTCCTTTAGGCTTGTCTCTGGGAAGAGAAGGCTCCAGCGCCCAGTCTGAGGCATCAACTTCGATGTAGAAGGGAAGACTAGGATCTGGATGTACCAGAACAGGAGCTCAGCAAAGGCCTCCTTGAGTCGTTTGAAGGCTTCGAGGGCTGCAGGGGTCCATGAATGAGGCTTACCACCTTTACTGATGAGGGCTAATATCGGAGAAAATTATGACGAGAACCTTGAATGATTGTATGTAGTAATTGGCAAACCCAATGAACCTTTGAATAGCTTTGGTTCCATAGGAAGAGAACAATCTTGAATGGCCGAAACTTTAACAGGATCCATCTGGAACCCTTGCGCAGATACGATGTAGCCCAGGAAGGGTACTTGTGAACACTCAAACGACACTTTTCCAGTTTGGCAATAGGCTATTCTCTCTCAGACGTAGTACTACCTGTTTAACATGAATGCGGTGTGGGGGCAGATCATGAGAAAAGATTAAAATGTCATCGAGATATACTACTACAGAGATACCCAACATATCCCGGAAAATGTCATTTACGAATTCTTGGAACCCCGCTGGAGCATTACAAAGGCCAAAGGGCATTACGAGATATTCGTAGTGACCGTCCCTGGTGTGTTAAAGGCGTCTTTCCACTCGTCACTTGGCGTATACGGATTAGATTGTATGCCCCCCGAAGATCCAGTTTGGTAAATATTTTAGCCCCTTTTATTCTGGTCAAATAGCTCAGAGATGAGAGGGAGAGGATAACGATTCTTTATAGTGATTTTATTTAACCCACGGTAGTCGATGTAGGGTCGTAAACCTCCGTTTTTTTTTCAACAAAAAGAACCCAGCTCCAGCAGGGGAAGTGGAAGGTCGTATGAAACCCCTAGACAAATGTTCCGTAATGTACTCTTTCATGGCTAGAGTTTCTGAGGGAGACAGGGGTATGTGTGTCCCCGAGGAGGCATAGTACCAGAAAGAAGAAGAGGGGCAATCGTAGGAACGGAGGTGGTAGCTTCTCAGCTCGTTTTTTACAGACACATCAGAGAAATCACGATACACATTCAGGGAGGTTTTTCTCAGATTATTCTCACATGAAGGTAGTGCAATGAGTAGAAAGGCAATTTTTGAAACAGAAGGGCTCAAGACTTGATTCATTGTTAGACCAATCTATAACGGGTTGTGTAGTCTGAGCCATGGAAGTCCGAGAATGAGGGGAGCAGAAGGGCTTTGGATGACAAGAAAAGATAAACGTTCTTGGTGAAATATGCCAATGCGGAATAGGACTTCGTATGTAGATTTGGAGATGAATTCTGAAGCCAACGGGTTATATCAATAGCAGAACTCGAAGAGGTTGCTGCAAGTGAAGGAGAGGAATCCCCAATGTGCTGCATAGAATCAATGAAATTCCAGCGGCAAAGGCCTGAGAGAAAAAGTTTTACCATTACAGGATGTGATAGTAGTGGTAGAGAGTAAACGAGTTCAGTGGTTCAAAGTCGGCAGGAGACTTAACCTTACCTAGAAGGAGCTCCTCTATTGTGCCCGCACATAGAAGACAAAGTCATTGTACGTCGGCGTGATTTTTCTCGGGGATAGATGAGTGCCGCCAATTTGCATCGGCTCCTCACCCGAAGATATGGTTGCGGAAAGGTCTGAGCAGGCCTAGGAAAGGTCTTAGGGAGGTTGGAACGAGCTGCCGACCTTCTGCCTGCCGTTCACGAAAGGGGTATCAATCTGTATGCATAGTGTAATCAAGTCTTCCAATGGGACAGGTAGTTCCCATTTGCATCGGCTCCTCACCCGAAGATATGGGTTGCGGAAAGTCTGAGCCGGCTAGGAAAGGTCTTGGGAGGTTGGAAACGAGCTGTAGACCTTTCTGCCTGCTGTTCACGAAAAGCGGGTATCAATCTGTATGCATAGTATAATCAAGTCTTCCAATGGGACAGTAGTTCCCTAGATACTAGTTCGTCCTTGAGGCGATAGAGAGTCCCTGCCAAAGGCTGCAGTAAGTGCCTCATTGTTCCAAGAAGTCTCCGCAGCAAGGGTACGAAATTCGATAGCATATTGACCCACGGAACGTGACCCTTGGCGGAGCTGCATCAAACGGGAGGAGGCAGCAGAGGGCTTCCTGGAGCATCGAAGACCTTGCGAAACATACTCAGGAAGTCAGTAACATTATAAACTAGAGGGTCGTCTTTTTCCCATAAAGGAGAAGCCCAGGCCAGTGCATTGCCCTCCAACAAGGCGATGATGTACCCCACCTTTGCACGATCCGATGCAAAATGAGATGGTTGAAGTTCAAATTGGATTCGGCACTGATTAATGAACCCACGGCAGGCTTGGGCATCACCATCAAATCGCGAGGGTGGAGGTATGCGGGGCTCTCTCCAAAGAGAAGGATCACGGATCCGACCGCCGAAGGATTGTGGCATAGAACCCGGAGCAGAAGGAGCAGCTGGGGGTAGCTGGACAGCAAGGAATCATGAACTGAGCCAATGGCCCTGATGATGTTCAAACAGGTCCATGCGTTTGGACAAAGCTTGGAGAGTTTTACTCAACTCGGCCATACCCCTCAGGCGTTCCATGGGCCGAGTAACTGTAACAAATGGCCGGACGGCGCGTACTCACAGTACGCTTTAGGAGGAGGCTGATGTCCGAAGGTGCAGGATACAGAGGCTGTGGGAATGTAGGCTGGAAACAGGAGCAAGGTGCTGTGGGAACTGAAGGCTGGATACTGGATACAGGAGGTAGGTACTGGACTGTACAGATGAGGTGAGTAGACGAAAAATGGATACAGGCAAGGTAGTCACTGGAGACCGGCAGGTAAGTACGGATACTGGCAAGGTAAGTACTGGTACTGGCAAGGTGGTCCCTGGAGGCAGGCAAGGTAAGTACTGGATACTGGCAAGTAAGTACAGGATACTGGCTTGGTAGTACTGGATACTGGCAAGGTAAGTACAGGATACAGGTAGGTGGTCTCTGGAGGCAGGCAAGGTAAGTACTGGATACTGGCAAGGTAAGTACAGGATACAGGTATGGTGGTCTCTGGAGGCAGGCAAGGTAAGTACTGGATACTGGCAAGGTAAGTATAGGTACAGGTATGGTGGTCTCTGGGGCAGGCAAGGTAAGTATAGGAGCAGGAGTGGAGCAGGATCCAAGGCAGGTGAGTAAGGAGCCGGGTAGCTAGTGCTACTATCGGGCGCCGGGTCCAGGAGGACGCGGCTTTTCAAATCTGCCGCCGCCCGGCGTGGCAGCGTGGTGAGTCATGAAGACCGCGATGCCGCCACCCGGAAGTCCAGAGCGGCGCGGGACCGAGCGGCAGGTAAGTTTGTGACAATACGGTCAGATGTATGCCCCCCGAAGATCTAGTTTGGTAAATATTTTAGCCCCTTTATCTGGTCAAACAGCTCAGAGATGAGAGGGAGAGGATACCGATTCTTTATTTTGATTTTATTAACCCACGGTAGTCGATGCAGGGTCGTAAACCTCCGTCTTTTTTTCAACAAAAAGAACCCAGCTACAGCAGGGGAAGTGGAAGGCCGTATGAAACCCTAGACAAATGTTCCGTAATGTACTCTTTCATGGCTAGAGTTTCGAGGGAGACAGTGGGTAGTGCGTCCCGAGGAGGCATAGTACCAGAAAGAAGGTCGATGGGCAATCGTAGGAACGGTGTGGTGGTAGCTTCTCAGCTCGTTTTTACAGAACAACATCAGAGAAATCACGATAACATTCAGGGAGGTTTTTCTCAGATTTATTTCACAGGTAATGGTAGTGCAATGAGTAGAAAGGCAATTTTTGAAACAGAAAGGGCTCCAAGACTTGAGTTCATTGTTAGACCAATCTTAACAGCGTTGTGAAGTCTGAGCCATGGAACTCCGAGAATTAGGGAAGCAGAAGGGCTTTGGATGACAAGAAAAGATAAATGTTCTTGGTGAAATATGCCAATGCGGAATAGGACTTCGTATGTAGATTTGGAGATGAATTCTGAAGCCAACGGGTTATTGTCAATAGCCAGAACTCGAAGGGGTTGCTGCAAGTGAAGGAGAGGAAGCCCCAATTGTGCTGCATAGTAGAATCGATGAAATTTCCAGCGGCACCAGAATCGACAACGGCCTGGGAGGAAAAAGTTTTACCATTACAGGTGATAGTAGCTGGTAGAAAGAGTTTCAGTGGTTCAAATTCGGCAGGAGACTTAACGTTACCTAGAAGGAGCTCCTCCTAACTTCTAGGTCCTGGAGTTTCCTGACTTCTGGGGACAATTTCTTAGAAAGTGTCCTTGCCCAGCACAATAGAGACAAAGTCCATTGGTACGTCGGCGTGATTTTTCCTCGGCCGCCAATTTGCATTGGCTCTTCACCCGACGATATGGGTTGCGGAAAGGGCTGTGCAGGCCTAGGAAAGGTCTTAGGGAGGTTGGAACGAGTTGCAGACCTTTCTGCCTGCCGTTCACGGAAGCGGGTATCAATTTGTATGCATAGTGTAATCAAGTCTTCCAATGGGACAGGTAATTCCCTAGATACTAATTCGTCCTTGAGGCGGTCAGAGAGTCCCTGCCAAAAGGCTGCAGTAAGTGCCTATTGTTCCAAAAGAAGTCTCCGCAGCAAGGGTACGAAATTCGATAGCATATTGACCCACGGAACATGACTTGGCGGAGCTCGTCTCTTCCCATAAGGAGAAGCCCCGGCCAGCGCATTACCCTCCAACAAGGCGATGATGTACCCCACCTTTGCACAATCCGATGCAAAATGAGATGGTTGAAGTTCAAATTGGATTCTGCACTGATATGAACCCACGGCAGGCTTGGGCATCACCATCAAACCGCGAGGGTGGAGGTATGCGGGGCTCTCTCCGAAGAGAGGATCACCGGATCCAGCTGTCGAAGGAGGTGGCGTAGAACCCGGAGCAGAGGCAGCAGCTGGGGGTAGCCGGACAGCTAGGGAATCCATGAACTGAGCCAACTGGCCTGATGATGTTCGAACAAGGTCCATGCGTTTGGACAAAGCTTGGAGAGTTTTATTCAACTCGGCCATAGCCCCCTCAGGCGTTTCCATGGCCCGATGTACTGTAACAAATGGCCGGACGGCCGGGGTACTTACGCTTTTAGAAGGGCTGATAGTCCCGAATGTGCAGGACACAGAGGCTGCTGGGAACTGTGGCTGGGACCAGGAACAAGGTGCTGCTGGGAACTGAAGGCTGGATACTGGATACAGGTAAGGTAGGTAACTGGTACAGATGAGGTGGTAGACGGAAACTGGATACAGGCAAGGTAATCACTGGAGACCGGCAAGGTAAGTACGGATACAGGCAAGGTAGTCACTGTGAGACAGGCAAGGTAAGTACTGGTACTGGCAAGAAGTACTGGATACTGCCAAGGTAAGTACTGGATACTGGCAAGGTAAGAACTGGATCTGGCAAGGTAAGAACTGGATACTGGCAAGGTAAGTACTGGATACAGACAGGTGGTCACTGGAGGCAGGCAAGGTAAGTATAGGGGCAGGAGCAGGAGCGGGCAGGATCCAAGGCAGGTGAGTAAGGAGCCAGGGGTAGCTAATGCTACTATCGGGCGCCGGGTCAGGAAGACGCCGGCTTTTCAAATCTCGCGCCGGACCGGAGCGCAGTCAAGTAAGTTGTGACACCAACCCCAAAATGTTTTTTAAGTATATAAATGGTAAAAAGATGAGGACTGAGAATGTGGGACCATAAATAATGGGTCTGAGGTGGTTGTAGAGGATGCCAAAAAGGCTAATCTGCGAAACGTTTTTTTACATCGGTTTTTACTATTGAGAATTCTTGTCCTTACAGCAGGGAATGTATAATATGCAGGGAGAAATGAAAGAGTATTCACATTGGCTAACAGAGGATATCGTACGGAAACAATTAGACAAAGTTATATCAATAAAGCCCCAGGACCAGATGGATTGCATCCTCGGATTTAAAAGAGCTTAGTTCAGTTCTATCTAGACCACTGTTTCTCATCTTTTCAGATCACTTTGGTCTGGGGATGTGTCGCTGGATTGGAAAAAAGCCATGTAATACAATATTCAAAAAGGTAGTCGTTCACAGCCTGGTAACTATAGACCTGTAAGCCTAACATCAGTGGTAGGGAAGGTGCTGGAAACTTTATTACGGGGTCATATCCTTGACTTTGTCTCCAGAGTTCATCTTATTAGTATAGTCAGCATGGATTAATGAGAAATAGATCATGCCAGACAAATTTAATTGGTTTTTTTATGAAGAACGGAGTAAGAAGTTAGGCACAGCAGTGGATGTGATATATTTGGATTTTGCGAAAGCTTTTGATACTGGGCCACATAGGCGACTAATGTATAAACTGAGCACGTTGGCCTTGAAGAAAACATTTGTTCAGGATAGAGAACTGTTTATTGGATCGCAAACAGAGAGTGGTGGTTAATGGAGCTACATCTATGTGGGCTAAAGTTCTAAGCGGAGTGTGCCTCAGGGTTCTGTACTGGGGCCGCTTCTGTCTAATCTGTTTATAAATGACTTAGAAGGGGGCCATTGAGAACAAGGTCTCATTGTTTGCTGATGACACAAACTATGCAGAGCTTTGGAAACTTCAAATGATGTGCAGACCTAGATAGATTATCAAAATGGGCAGCAGAATGGCAGATGAGATTCAATGTTGATAAATGTAAAGTGATGCATTTCAGATTTAATAATCCCTGTGCCACCTACACCATAAATAACTGTGTTAAGTGCATCTGTAATGGAAAAGGATTTGGGGGTTCTGGTAGAGAAACAGACTTAGCTATAGCAAACAATGCCAGGTAGCAACGGCTAGAGCTAGAAGATATTGTCTTGTATAAAGAGGGGAATAGATTCAAAAAGAAAAATATTATTCCCCTCTTTACAAGGCACTGGTAAGGCCTCATTTGGAATATGCAGTGCAGTTTTGGAATCCATATACAAGAGGGACATCTTGGAAATTGAGGCAGTTCAGAAAAGGGCAACTAAATTAATAAGGGGAATGGAGGGGCTTGAATATGCAGGCAGATTGAGAAAGTTAGGGCTGGAGAAGCGACGTTTGCATGGGGACATGATAACCTTATACAAAATATTTAATGGGCCATACAATGAACTCTCTGTGCATTGTTTACTAATAGTCATATCAGAGGACTCGTGGACATCCTTTAAGGTTGGAAGAAAGAAGTTTCATCTTCAGGTTAGGAAAGCTTTCTTTACAGTGAGAATGTGGAACTGTCTTCCAGCAGAAGTGGTAATGGCAGTTCATTGAATAGCTTTAAAAAAGGCCTGGATAAGTTTCTAAAACTAAAAAATATTGAGAATTACTGGTATTAATGCATAAGATCTGGTTGATCCAGGGATACTTTCCGATTGCCGTTTGGAGTCAGGAAGGAATTTTTCCCCCTTTTTAGCTGGTTTTTTTGCCTTCCTCTGGATCAACTGTTAGGTAGGGTTTAAAAAAAAGAGGGTGAATAGGTTGGATTGATGGACATATGTTTTATTCAACCTCAATTACTATGAAAGGTATTGGGGGTTACTGTATGGCATACTGTCCCACCCTGAGTCCCCCCCCCCAGTTCAGGGTTCACTTACCTTGCCAGTCTTGGATCTTCGTTCTGTGCTCCTTCTGCATCTGAGGTAGTAGTGTAAGGAAGGGACAATTACTGGCTCTGTGCAGGTCTCCGCAGAGCACCAGCCAATCTGCCAACAGGACACCCCACAGAGCCGCTCGCTCTGCTGCATCTCACTACCTGCAGTCATTACTCGGCGCGGGGAAGTGAGAGGCGCCGAGTAGTGACGTCAGCGGGAGATGCGAAGCGACCGGCAGCAGGCAGAGAGGTGAGTTTGCGGCTTGACTCGAGTATAAGCCGAGGATCCATTTCAGGCTTTTTTAAAGCCTGAAAACCTCGGCTTATACTGGTATATACGGTTATAATATAATTTGTACTATAATTTTGCTACTGTAACTTTGTATTACTCCAGTACACAATATTATATTGATAAGTACTTACTCAATTCATCCAATTCAATAGATTATGTTATCCTGTTAACAGTGGGGCTTAACTCTACCTCAGTTAAGGAGAGGTTTGTGTACTCTGAAGAGTTAAAACTCACACACCCTCCCTTATTCATCACATCATCTGTATCGGCACTGTCGCTATCTGCATAATATGTGAGATTTCTTTTGATATCAGTGACGTGATGACACATATTGCAGGAATGAAGTGATGAGGTGACACATATTGCAGGAATTTGCGAGCGATACAGAAGGGTTCTTAAAGGGCAAGTCCAGCCCAAAATGAAAACATACATACAGGTAAATCACCCCCCAAAACCCTAAACGGTATAGTATGAAGTCTGAAATATATAAGTCTAGCTGCTGAATCCTGCACATGTCTGTTTCTGCTTCTTCCAGTTAGCAACTTTCAAATTTCCTTGTCTCCTGCAACAAGGGTTACCATGCCTGATGCATTGATGTATTTGATCCTCCCTAGTGATGTTGACAGTACTGACTGCGGACAGATGAGTATTACTATACAGGAATGGATTAGATATGTAAGACTTTGATAAATTAGGCATGCTGTAGAGGTTTTGTTTTAAGTGTTTTAACATGCCTATGTGTTGCAATTGTATCCCCATGTCTAAATAAAAGGAATTTTTGTCTATATTACAACAATTTTGTAGAGTGCCAGGTTCTTTTCTTAATTTGGCATAATTTATATTTTCCTTAATTTGGAGCACCTAATCCTACTAGGTTAACTATAACTTGATATTTTTATAAAGTAATGCCGGATACCTGGAATGGCTAATGGTAAGGTAAGTAGTGCTGGAGACAACGGATACAGAACAGGAGGCGGAGAGTAGCAAAGAAATACAGACAACAAGGGAGCCAAGTGTTGGAGAGAAAACAATGGTCAGCACTAACCTGTTGGAAGCTCCCTTTATAAGAAGAAAAGAAAAACGCGCACACCAGACTTGGTGCAAACTGGTGTTTATTTATACATTAAAACACCGTGTAACGTTTCGGTGCACAAGCACCTTCCTCAGACACTTCCGGGAGTGATGTCAGCAACTGTGCCGCTTTGGGAAGTAAGTACCTCCCAGCCGCTCCTATGCTGAAGAGGCTGGTCAGGAAGGGAGAGGAGGAGGAGCCGAACAGTTTCAGTCACTGGGGAAACTTGTATGCACCAGTCACCGTGGGCAAACCTGTATGTACCAGTCACTGTGGGCAAACTTGTATGTACCAGTCACTGTGGGCAAACTTGTATGTACCAGTCATGTGGGAAATGTGTTACAGCATGTGGGCAAACTTGTATGTACCAGTCACTGGGCAAACTTGTATTTAACCAGTCACATGTGGGCAAACTTGTATGTACCAGCCACTGTGGAAAACATATATATGTAGTAGTCACTGTGGGCAAACTTTATGTACCTGTGCATAAGGGCATTTTATTTTACAAGTAGCTATATGTGGTCTATCCGGATTCTGCCTGCCTGCCATCCCATCCTGGCACAGTAAGATCAAACTAATGTTCCAGTCACTGTGGGCAAACTTGTATGTACCATTACGTGGGCAAACTTGTGTGTACCAGTCACTTTGGGAAAATGTGTATGTTCCAAGTTTACTGTGGGAAAACGTGTATGTGCCAGTCACTGTGGGAGGAAACGTGTATGTACCTGGGCATTAGTCTGTGTGGCTGGGCATGAGGGACTCATTTTTACCAGTCTGGGCTGGGCATGAGAGAGTGTTAATTTACAAGACTGTATGGGCTGGACCTAAGGGAATCTATTTTACCAGTCTGTGTTTTGGGCACTTATATTTAACAGTCCACCAGCCAGTGTTAAAGGGCCCCAAAATGAAAACTACATACAGGTAATCACCCTCCAAAACCCTAAACGGTGATAGTTTAAAATCTGAAATCTGAAGTCTAACCTGAAATCCTGCACAATGTCCTGTTTCCTGTTTCTGTTCCTGGTTCTTCAGTTAGTAACTGTCAGTTATGGATTGGCAGTTGACATCACAGCCAATGACTGAATGTTAATCCCTGTCTGCCTCTTCTGAACATGCCCAGGCTCAGTACAGGTTTCTAAATTGCTCAGTTTCATGAGGATCCAGAAGCATAGCAGGCATACAGTAATGAATCAAGATGTTCTTATGAGGGTCGGCCCTCTAGTCCACCAGCCAGTAATGTCCATCCTCCAACAACCATGCCCAATTCCTTTATAAAATACAGGGGCGCTATAAATATTCCTTCAGGTGACAAAGGGTCTAGGAACGCCCCTGCTATGATGAAGCTCAATTTGAGCCGTTACTGGAGTAGTACTAACCAGCCTTTCAGCCTGCTGACCTAGTGTTGGCCATACACACAAAAACCCCAATCGTACGATTATCAGGACGGTTATTGTATGGCCACCATTAGACTACCTTTAATTCAGTTTCCATTTACTTGAAAAGTAACTTGCTGGGCTGAGGAGTGGGACCTTCCAGAAGTATATTGACACTTCCTTTGTTTCCTATGGTTGAAATTGAAAAGAATCATTCATTCTCTGTCCCATGCAGCCGTTGGGGGCGGAGTTAAAGTGACAGCGACTTCATCCTATTGCAGGTTGGGAGGTGGGCGGGTCAGAAGGTTTGGAACCAGGAAGAAGCTGCCTGTTATGGGGGTTGTGTGGCTTGTGGAAGTATTTCCGTGACAGCTGTTGATTGCTTAGCTGGGTGTTGCAAGCGGCTGGTAAGTTGGTGTTGGGGTAACATGGACGGTGAGTCGGATAAAGAAAACGATGCCGTGCTTTCCCATATATGAAACCTTGTCTGCGGTTATAAGCCCCGTGTTTTGTAGTCTGGCAAATAAGGTGGAACGTTCAGTCAATGAACTACAAGTTCCAGGATACTATATTCCCAGCATCCTCTGTAGGATAGCCAGGATTTGGCAGGGGCCGTGGGTTTCCTGTCTCTCAATAGGAACCAGGAATAATTGAGATCTATTACATTGTGTGATGGTTGGGTATGTAGTGAGTAGGTAAAGGGGATATAATATAAGGGATAATACGCTACCTACAGTGTAATATAAGGATTACGCCACAGAGGAGTTCCCTGACCATCTAAAATACGAGGCCGTTAATCTGTAGTAGTGTATTATCCATATAATACATAAGGTCAAAGAAAGAAAAATCCACACAGGCACTCTGTCTTCCCCTCCCTGTATTAGTAATGTAGATAACATACCCTTTTTGTAAATACAAATGTTATGCCGTCTCCAAACTAAAAAAATACCGTAAACATCGTCTCTCACCCGGTGCAGTTCTGGTTTGTTCACTGACTGACTGAATTACTGTGCTGAAAGGAGGAGCTAGCGCATTCCTGTTAGTAATAATGACTGTCCCGCCTGCCGCCTCCTTATCAGCACAGTAATTCAGTCAGTCATCAGTGTACAAAAACGGTCTTGTTAGCTCATCTATACACAGCAGGGGGAGAGAAATGGGGAGGATGGAATACAAGAAGTCAGTCAGTGACAGTTATCCTTACCTTTGATGAGTTGGTGTATGAGTGAGAGTAAAGGGGATATAATGTATACAGTGTTACTTCCATGTGATGGTTGATGTAGTGTAGTGGGGAGGTAAAGGGGATATATAATGTTATTACAGTGTATATCCTTCCTGTGTGGTTGGTTATGTAGTGAGAGGTAAAGGGGATATAATAATATATACAGGGTTATCCTTCCATGTGATGGTGGGTTCTGTAGTGGGGAGGGTTAGGGGATATAAAATTTATTACAGTGTATCCTTCCCTGTGATGAGTTGGTGTATGTAGTGAGAGGTTAAGGGGTTATATAATGTTATTACAGTGTTTATCCTTCCATGTGATGAGTTGGTGTTTGTAGTGGGGGGTTAAGGGGTATAATAATATTACAGTGTTATCCTCTCTGTGAAGAGTTGGTGTAGTGTAGTGAGAGAAGGTTAGGGGAAGAAAATAATGTTTACAGTGTTATCCTTCATGTGATGAGTTGGTGTTGTTGTAGGTGGGGAGGTTAAGGGGGTATAATAATATTACAGTGTATCCTTCCCTGTGAAGAGTTGTTGTATTTAGTGAGAGGTAAAAAGGATAAATAATGTTATTACAGTGTTCCTTCCATGTGATGAGTTGGTGTTTGTAGTGGGGAGATAATGGGGATATTACAATGTTATTACAGTGTTATCCTTCCATGTGATAAGTTGGTGTTTGTGAGGGGGGAATTAAGGGGATATAATAATGCATTATTCAGGTTATCCATCCCGTGAAGAGTTGGTGATGAAGTGGAGGTAAAAAGGATATATAATAACAGTGTTATCCTTCCATGTGATGAGTTGTGTTTTGTAGTGGGGGGTAAAGGGGATATTATAATGTTTTACAGTGTTATCCTTCCCTGTGATGATTTGGTGTATGTAGTGAGGAGGTAAAGGGAATATTATTAATTATCAATGTTATCTTTCCTGTGATGAGTTTGTGGATGTGTGGGGGTAATGGGGATATTATAATGTTTATAGAATGGTATCCTTCCCTGTGAGGTGTGGTGTATGTAGTGAGGACGTAAAGGGATATAATAAGTTATTACAGTGTTATCCTTCCATGTGATGAGTAGTAGTGTTTGCAGGGGGGAGGTAATGGGTATATTATAATGTTATTACAGTGTTATCCTTCACTGTGATGGTTGGTGTATGTAGTGAGAGGTTAAGGGGATATAATAATGTTATTACTGTGTTATCCTTCCATGTGATGAGTTGGTGTATGTAGTGGGGAGGTATAGGGGATATTATAATGTTATTACAGTGTATCCTTCCATGTGATGGTTGGTGTATGTAGTTAGAGGTTGAGGCGATATATAATAATGTTTTTACTGTGTTATATTTCCATGTGTCATCAGGAGGACATCCATCTAACTAATCCCCATTTAAAACATTGGCAAATCTTCATGTGGCAAGGCTGGCCATACACATACCTGATAATCTGATGGGAGTTAATTTAATATATGCTGCATGGCTACAATGAAACCAGTGCCACCTGCACCATGTGTTAAATGAAATAATATGTGGCAATTTGATTTTTATGTTTCTAGTATTTAAGGGGAATTAACCTGCAAATATCTCCCTATTTTAAATGTAGGAATCCACCTATGGATTTACCTGAGTTTATTGGCAATCCTTACCCAAATATGCAGTCCAGTCTCCCTCTGCCATCAATCTGGGGCCTAGCTAATAGGGCCTATTTAAAGGATTAAAAAAAAAAAAGAAAACAGCACAAGATTTCCATTTCAGTTCAATTAAAAAAAAACATTAATAGGGAGATTCAATAAAAGTTCTTATTGTTTAAAATGGTGCAATTTTGCCCCAACCAATAGGTTGTTAACTTTCAAATGTTAATAAGATCTGTTGATTGGGGCAAAATTAGCACCTTTAAACAATAAGAAAATTTATAAAATCTCCCTGTTAATGTTTTTTTTTAATGAACGGAATGAAATCTTGTGCTGTTTCTCTGCATGGCACGCTTTCAAGTTTTTCTTGCCCGGCTGTCACGATCCCCTAGCACCAGCTGCTGCTCTCTGTGTGCCTGTGCGTCCATTCCATACAGTGTGTTGCTGCCTAGTTCACTGAACACTTCTATGCTCTTAGGCAGCAATGCAGGGGGGCATTTTTATGGGTTTTTTGTCCATCACGATCCCCTAGTAGGTTAACGATCTGCTGTAGTAAGACACTGACTTTCCCCTTTCAGAGCTGCCGGTATAGCAAACATGTTTCATCTATACAAGTGCTGATTAGCAAGGTGAATAGATGAAACAATGTTGATTACCGGCAGCTCTGAAAGGGGAAATTCAGTGTCTTACTACAGCAGATGTTTAACTCCTAGGGGATCGTGATGGACAGAAAACCATAAAAATGGACCCCCTGCATTGCTGCCAGGACGGAGACCAGGAGTGGGCAGCAGACCTAAAGCATAGAAGTGTTCAGTGAACTAGGCAGCTAACACACTGTGTATGGAATGGAGGCACAGGCACACAGAGAGCAGGAGCTGGTGCAGCCAGGAAAGACTCTGCTAGGTACAATAACATGCATATTTGGTACCGAACGCTGTATGGAATTACTGGTAACCTCTCCCTACAGCTGTGGGTAAGAAGCCAAGACGGGCTCGGTTAGGGAGGGGGGGCTCTGCAATGTCACTTTTTGATAGATGTTACATTGCTAGCTGGGAAATTACAGGAGGACGTGCCCCTAGTTTGCCCACCTGCCCATGCTACTAGACCCAGGCTTCCTTAATGGCAGAGTATAAAGTGTTTGACTTTCTTCTTCTCTGTCCATTAAGGGCAACTTAGCTCAAAAAAATACAGAATTGGAAGGCAATAATGGTCATAATTTCTACACTCGGTTATACTCGAGTCAATCAGTTTTACTATTTTTCAGGTAAAAATAGGTACCTCGGCTTATACTCGGGTCGGCTTATACTCGAGTATATACGGTAATTCATACAGAGTACGAGCTCATGCTTAGATTGAGGGCCAGAGGGTTAGAGCTTTAGTTAGCTTCAAAATATATATGGACTGCTCAATTATTGTGGACTAAGGGCATAGTATCTAATGGCATAATCTAACACTGTCCAACTTTTAAAGGAAGCATGACAATGACAGTTGTTCGTTCAGGCCTATCGGTGACAGCGTATTTAGGGATCTGATCCAGCGGGCTTCCATACGTAGTAGGGCTCGATTCCGGTCCTCTCCGCCTTATTTATTTGGTGATCAATGGCCATCCATTAAAGGTGGCTAATGCATGTCCCATTTTTGCGCAAGTGTTTAGCGACAGATTGCTCGCCATATTTTGTGTTGTTAAGGTCCATGGTTTTATTAGTATTGGTCATGCCCAATGCGCTTCTGATTGCTTGTCTGTGGTTAGCCATACGATCACGGATCGTCGTGGTTGTCTTCCCTATGTAGTACTTGCCACAAGGGCAAGTAATAAATAAATGGCATATTGACTAGACAATTAAGTCTGTGTTTAATTTAATTCTTTGTCCATTTTGAGGATGGGGAAATCCTGGCCCGTTATTACATAGCGGCACGCCAGGCAACCACTACATTTAAAGCAGCCTTTCTTCATTGGTGGCAACCATGTCGTTAAATCCTGATTATAATTCGCTTGGAGGTCTGTTCTTACCAAGAGGTTTTTTAAATTTTTACCTCTTCTAAATGCACATAGTACTACTGTTTTTGAAGGTAACGCATATCATTTTGACAATCCCCATCTGGATTTTATACTGTTTGTGAGGATTTTACTCTGAGGGGTATTGACCAATAAACGGAATGCATTCTGTTGTTAATGTTCTTTGTTTGGTGGCCAGATGTTGGCCACTTCCAATGTATCAGAAGCTCGTTTCATTTGTTCCTCCACGGTGTCACTATCGTACCCTCTAGATAGGATTTTTCTTCATGTCCAAAGTTGTTTTTGTGAATTGGTACTATTGGTATTATTTTTAACAATCTTATCATTTGTGAGTAAATGATGCCCTTTTTTTGGGCTGGTGGGAGGCAACTAGTCGCATGCATTAAAGTATTCCTGTCTGTAATTTTCTTATAAAAGTCGTATGTAATTGTCCTCTTCTTTATATATTAGATCTAGATATTCAATGGATCCAGGCTGGTTTTATAGGTAAAGCGGATTGGGCTTTTTATAGAGTTCAGTTTTCCATGAAATCTGTGCACTCCGTCTCAGTCCCCTTCCACAAATAAAACAGTCGTCTATATAACGTTTAAGATGAGGATCTTGTCTTTGAATAGAGGTAGAATATGTTGTGTCCTCATACTTTTGCATAAATAAGTTCGCAAAGGACGGGCCAGCGTTAGACCCCATGGCGGTCCCCGCTATTTGTTGGTAGTATGTGGATTCAAACCTAAAGAAATTGTCAATACAGACTTATCATGTATTTGGCTTGAGAAAGGCCCCAGACACAGGGCCGAAACGTTGCCGTTTGTATATTGAATAAACAGTTTATCAAGACCCAGGAGTGCACCGTGCATACTTACTTTTATATATATATATATATATATATATTGTAGGATAAATCACCTGGGGCTCCTGTTGATTAAAAATGACATATAAACAAGATATAGGAGCACTCCTAGAATTTCAATGAAGTTTATTCAAACAAACGTGGCAACGTTGGCCCTGTCTGGGGCCTTTAGACATGGCTTGATAAAGGCCCAGACACAGGGCCGAAACGTTGCCACGTTTGTGTTGAATATCTTCATTGAAATTCCTAGGAGTGCTCCTATATCTTGTTTATATATATATATAATATATATTAACACACACACAACACAACACATACACTTAAATAATTAAAACTAAAATTTAACCCCTTATGGTACATCAAGTAGTTTAAAATCCTGCTCAAAATGTTCCCCTGCGCGTGCCCTCCAAGTCCCAGGAAACTGCTGGTGGTAGGAGCAGTGTGTGACTCATGCTGTGCCTGAGATTCCACAACCTCATTCAAGGTTGAGGCATGCTCAGTGCAGCCCTCCCTGCCTCTCAGCCAACACGGACGCGGCTGGACGGTCCGCCCCCTGCTTTCAATTCCATGCAAGCAGAGGGCGACCTGCACACTGCAGCGGGAGGAGAGAGGGCAGTAAGTAAGAATCGGGGGACTTTCTAAAAATTATATTAATGCGTTGGGGCTGGGGGGCATGCCCTACCACCTATCAAAAGCTAAATTTCGGGTGACATGCCCTTTAATCCATATTAAGTCCTAATATAATAATCCATTTTTTATTATTATGTAACGTACATCTCGGACATAAGTTTTAGATAACAGTCCAATGCACCAGAGTTGTATTCGTCCAAGTATTAAAGGTAAATTTCTCAATATGAATTGTCAAATAAGTGATGTGACATAGCGTACAAACCAAGCATAAACGTAGAAGAGTTCCAGCTGTGTAGCTCAAGACATCCAATATTAGATTATCCATAAAATGAGTATCAATGGTCCATCCCGGGCTCCGAATCACATGAATCCATAAGCTCCAATTTTAATAATGTTACCATCCTGTGTTCTTCATAAAATTTATAAAGCTCTCATATCCAAAGTCAATCCCAAGTTCAGGGGGCATTTTCAAGAGTTTTCAAAGAGAGGGTTTTCAAAGAAAGGGGATCATCAATGTCCCATCTCCAAGTGTTGTGACCTACAGTAATCACCAAGGCATTTCAATCCGATACCTGGAGGGGAAAGAAAAGCATTTCAAATAAATGGGGTAAAGTCGAATTCCTCATTGAAACCATCAGGATATAGTGTCCTCAATTGAAAAATTCATCGGCTCTGATGTTTAAGCAACAGGGTTAAAGTCACCACCCCTTCTGGAGCTGGTGATCCTCTATACCAAAGCATTTAATGCCCTTTTACGACCCTCCATGTTAGTTAAAAAGTGTTGGCAAAAGTCGTCAAGGTCCTTCCTTCCAATCATGTCTAAATGCTAACCCTATATACGATAGATGTTTCGCCAGTCTGTTTCAACTTCTGAATTGTTTTCCCCACATAAAGGGATTGCATGGGGCATGTATTGCATAGACCATAAATTCGTCTTACAATTAAAAACTCTTTATGGGAAATTTTTGGCCATTAGATGCACATACCTTTATGCATAAACTCACAAAGTGCAGTCTCCACATGGATATGTGCCCAACCAATCTCTGTCAAGTACAAGCTTATTCCATCTCACATAGTGGCTTCTGGTTTAAAATTTCAACCTTTCTGCTCTTTCTTGCGTGTCAAAGTTATTTTTAATCACATGCATGTTTTGTCTAATGCACTCAGAAAGTGAACTATTCCTTTACTGCATTAATTGAAGAACAGGAGGTAAAGGAGCTGTGTCTTACTGCCATTCTTCAATAAAACCTACAGGAGCCAGAAGCGTAGAACAGCACTTACCCGCGTCTCACGCTCCTCCAATGATCTCCTGACAGCTCCCAACAGAGTTGTACTGTATAGGGCTATTGTCCGCAGTCGGATTGCATGTGGTCTGTAAAACAAAAACACAAGTGCTACAGAAATGGATCGCAGCGTATCCAATGTCGCATGCTAACAGACCACAAGAACGATTGTTGTTGTGCATGAGAAAACGCGGCATTGTGGCCTAGCCCTAAGACGAATACACACCCGGAGAGTACTTTATCCTGACCGACCGTTCGCGCGGTGACCAAGCCCGCCACAGCTGTGGTTTTGGGACAAGTCTGGTTTGGACAAATGGTTGGTGTGGTGGAAATGCAGTTGGTGGGTGAAGGATATATGGATGGCTATACCCAGCATAACACTGCAATGACCTGGAAGAAGAACAGTAACTTGGCCCACCATCCTTATCTAGATTCCCAAGGCTGACACTATCCATTTATTTCATAGACTGAACCAAGTGACGTTTTCGCACATTACTACTTAGCTGTGAGAGGAAAACACACAAGCGACAGATCACACACACACACAACAGGTGATGTTTATAGCTGTCTGTCCATTCGCAGTCATTACAGCTTCGCCTCGTTGCTGTCCTTTAAACGCCGCCGTCCGTTTCTGCGCGCATGCGTACCTGCTCTGCGCTTGTCATCATGGCGGCGGCGGGGCCATGGGCAGGATCCAAACGACCGGAGGCTTAGACCCATTTACGGTATGTGATGGTGGTGGCAGGCCGGTGTCGGTTGTTAGGAAACATCGGGGGCCCTTGCGAATCACCTGGGAGAAGTGTCTCCGCAAGATCTCAGGGAATGCAGCGGAGCTAAAGGGTGATGTGTTAGGCCTTTCCCTGGTCCCCGGTTAGACTGACGGGAGCCTGGTATGAATGGGGGTGCCCATGGATATAACCGGAAGGGATTGTCCATGTTGGATAGTGATGGTGGTGTGTTGAGAAGTCCCTGTACTTACACGGTCACATCTCCATGGTTATAATGTGACTGGGGGCCTTGTGTGTCAGACCTTTGTGTGTTCCCCCACCGTCACTGGCTGTAAGGGAGACTGTAGGGTAGAATGGCAGATCTATGGGGTTAATGTCAGGGGAGGCCTAGCAGTGTACATACATTCAGCACAGCCTGCTAATAATATTTATTAGGATTCATTCCATTAGCAGATGATGTAATAAACCAACCCTATGGGACTCAACAGTCTCATGGGGGGAGCATTCTGGTAGAATCTATTGTGTATGAGCACTTGGGAGTCTATTTATCTGTCTGTCTATCTATCTATCTATCTGTCTATATCTATAACTCTATCTGTCTAGCTCTATTATAGGGGCCAGTAACAGCTATCATTAACACTTCATTAAATATACATGTCTGCAGCAACCAACTTTTAACTACTTATTACATTTAGAAAAAATTAGCGACATTAATATCCAGATTGTGGCGGGGAGCCAAATATAGTTTGGGGGGGGGTGTGTGGTGGTAAAGGCGTTGTCCAAGTGTACCTTTTTTTTTGTCTTTGAAATGTTGGAGGGTATGGGTCTGTGCCACCACCAATTGACCATGAGAATTCTCTCAGGGTGGTCCTTGTCCCACCTCACCAGCCTCAGTCCATTCTCTTCATACTTTTCCCCCCAAATATCATTTGGTTTTTTATGTCTTATAAATAAATGTATATGCACATAAGAGGGATTTCGAGCTACATATCTTCCAGGCGTCATATTTATTTTTTGCACCGTGGCACACTTGACATTGTAAATTTCAGTTGTAATGTAGCTCACTTAACTTCTTAAAGAGAGCTAAACTTACATTTTTACTCCTAATATAATAGCTTTTCTCATCAGAACCCCTATACATTGTAAGATTCGTCTCTAGTAAGTTGCAAAGAAGGCTTCCATGTAAAGCCATGATGTGTAATCAAAAACCCATGCCCCCTGACCCCAGTATTCAGTCTCTTTGAAGAGTAAGTTTTCTCTACTGATGTCTCCATATCAATATGAAAGTCCTGATAAGACTCTAAAAAGGGCTTGTTACCCTGCAGTTTATTACTAGTCAGTATGAGTTTCTGAAAAATAAAAGCAGGTTAACAAGACCTGAACTTTTTTTTAATTCTGTCCCTGCAGAAGAAATGCTTCTAAATGTACATGGATTCTCTACTTATGCTGTGGTGGCTCACCTGGTAAGGCACAGTTTTGAAAACACAATACAGAAGGTCACAGGTCCCCATACTTTTTTTTTTTTTTACATTAGTCCTAACAAAGATAACTAGGGTTCCACACAGTAGGTTAAATTCCCTGTTCGTTTTATTTATTTTTTTACTGAAATATTAAGGTTCTGTTTCTTACATCAATGCTAGCTAAGAAATACACTGTAAAGATTAATTTTTCTTTTTTTTTTTTTGCATGAAAGGTATATCACTGTTAGAACAGTATGAATTTATTTGAAAAAATGAAATCCCCGGTTCTGTGTTAGGGAGAGGGAGGATCTCTGTGCTGTATTTGTTTCTGTCTGCTTCTAAGGAGGCAAGGCTGCACAACTTCTTGTTTTTATCTGTTGAGCACTATGATTATGTGCCTGATGGCGACACTTAGCTGGGGGTCTACCCAGCCAAGGTAGATTATGGGAGCTGCCCATGACAATGACAGTTGTTCGTTCAGGCCTATCGGTGACAGCGTATTTAGGGATCTGATCCAGCGGGCTTCCATACGTAGTAGGGCTCGATTCCGGTCCTCTCCGCCTTTATTTATTTGGTGATCAATGGCCATCCATTTAAAGGTGGCTAATGCATGTCCCATTTTTGCGAAGTGTTTAGCGACAGATTGCTCGCCATATTTTGTGTTGTTAAGGTCCATGGTTTTATTAGTATTGGTCATGCCCAATGCGCTTCTGATTGCTTGTCTGTGGTTAGCCATACGATCACGGATCGTCGTGGTTGTCTTCCCTATGTAGTACTTGCCACAAGGGCAAGTAATAAAATAAATGGCATATTGACTAAGACAATTAAGTCTGTGTTTAATTTTAATTCTTTGTCCATTTTGAGGATGGGGGAAATCCTGGCCCGTTATTACATAGCGGCACGCCAGGCAACCACTACATTTAAAGCAGCCTTTCTTCATTGGTGGCAACCATGTCGTTAAATCCTGATTATAATTCGCTTGGAGGTCTGTTCTTACCAAGAGGTTTTTTAAATTTTTACCTCTTCTAAATGCCACTAGTACTACTGTTTTTGAAAGGTAACTGCATATCATTTTTGACAATCTCCCATCTGGATTTTATACTGTTTGTGAGGATTTTACTCTGAGGGGTATATTGACCAATAAACGGAATGCATTCTGTTGTTTTAATGTTCTTTTGTTTGGTGGCCAGATGTTGGCCACTTCCAATGTACTCAGAAGCTCGTTTCATTTGTTCCTCCACGGTGTCACTATCGTACCCTCTAGATAGGAATTTTTCCTTCATGTCCAAAAGTTGTTTTTGTGCATTGGTACTATTGGTATTATTTTTTAACACTCTTATCATTTGTGAGTAAATGATGCCCTTTTTTTGGGCTGGTGGGAGGCAACTAGAACCATGCATTAAAGTATTCCTGTCTGTAATTTTCTTATACAAAGTCGTATGTAATTTGTCCTCTTCTTTATATATTTTTGATCTAGATATTCAATGGACTCCAGGCTGGTTTTATAGGTAAAGCGGATTGGGCTTTTATAGAGTTCAGTTTTCCATGAACTCTGTGCACTCCGTCTCAGTCCCCTTCCACAATATAACAAGTCGTCTATATAACGTTTATAGATAGATGAGGATCTTGTCTTTGAATAAGGTAGGTAGAATATGTGTTCCTCATACTTTGCATAAATAAGTTCGCAAAGGCGGGCCAGCGTTAGACCCCATGGCGGTCCCCGATTGTTGGGAGTATGTGGATTCAAACCTAAAGAAATTGTCAATACAGACTTATCATGTATTGGTTGAGAAAGGCCCCAGACACAGGGCCGAAACGTTGCCGTTTGTATATGAATAAAACAGTTTATCAAGACCCAGGAGTGCACCGTGCATACTTACTTTTATATATATATATATATATATATTGTAGGAATAATCACCTGGGTGCTTCCTGTTGATTAAAAATAGACATATAAACAAAGATATAGGAGCACTCCTAGGAATTTCAATGAAGTTTATTCAACACAAACGTGGCAACGTTTCGGCCCTGTGTTGGGGCCTTTAGACATGGCTTGATAAAGGCCCAGACACAGGGCCGAAACGCTTGCCACGTTTGTGTTGAAAATCTTCATTGAAATTCCTAGGAGTGCTCCTATATCTTGTTATATATATATATATTATATATACACACACACACACACACACACATACACTTAAATAATTAAAACTAAAATTTAACCCCTTACTGGTCACATCAAGTAGTTTAAAACAATCCTGCTCAAAATAGTTCCCCTGCTGTGCCCCTCCAAAGTCCAGGAAACTGCTGTGTAGGAGCAGTGTGTGACTCATGCTGTGCCTGAGACTTCCTCAACCTCATCAAGGTTGAGGCATGCTCAGTGCAGCCCTCCCTGCCTCTCAGCCAATCACGGACGCGGCTGCCGGTCCCGCCCCCTGCTTTCAATTCCATGCAAGCAGAGGGCCTGAACACTGCAGCGGAGGAGAGAGGGCAGGTAAGTAAGAATCGGGGGACTTTCTAAAAATTATATTAATGCGGTTGGGGCTGGGGGAGCATGCCCTACCACATATCAAAAGCTAAATTTCGGGGTGGACATGCCCTTTAATCCATATTAAGTCCTAATATAATAATCCATTTTTTATTATTATGTAAACGTACATCCTCGGACATAAGTTTTCAGATAACAGTCCAATGCACCAGAGTTGTATTCTGTCCAAGTATTAAAGGTAAATTTCTCAATATGAATTGTCAAATAATGTGATGTGACATAGCGTACAAACCAAGCATAAACGTAGAAGAGTTCCAGCTGTGTAGCTCAAGACATCCAATATTAGATAATTCCATAAAATTGAGTATCAATGGTCCATCCCGGGCTCCGAATCACATGTAATCCATACAAGCTCCAATTTTAATAATGTTACCATCCTGTGTCCTTCATAAATATTTATAAAGCTCCTCATTATCCAAAGTCAATCCCAAGTTCAGGGGGATACATTTTCAAAGAAGTTTTCAAAGAGAGGGTTTTCAAAGAAAGGGGATTCATCAATAGTCCCATCTCCAAGTGTTGTGACCTACAGTAATCACCAAGGCATTTCAATCCGATACCTGGAGGAAAAGAAGCATTTCAAATAAATGGGGTAAAGTCGAATTCCTCATTGAAACCATCAGGATATAGTGTCCTCAATTGAAAAATTCATCGGCTCTGATGTTTAAGCAACAGGGTATTAAAGTCACCACCCCTTCTGGAGCTGGTGATCCTCTATACCAAAGCATTTAATGCCCTTTTACGACCCTCCATGTATAGTTAAAAAGTGTCTGGCAAAAGTCGTCAAGGTCTTTCCTTCCAATCTATGTCTAAATGCTAACCCTATATACGATAGATGTTTCGCCAGTCTGTTTGAACTTCTGAATTGTTTTCCCCACATAAAGGCGATTGCATGGGCATTGTATTGCATAGACCATACAATTCGTCTTACAATTAAAATACATCTTTATGGGAAATTATTGGCTATTAGATGCACATACCTTTATGCATAAACTCACAAAGTGCAGTCTCCACATGGATATGTGCCCAACAATCTCTGTCAAGTACAAGCCTTATTCCATCTCACATAGTGGCTTCTGGTTAAAATTTCAACCTTTCTGCTCTTTCTTGCTGTCAAAGTTATTTTTAATCACATGCCATGTTTTGTCTAATGCACTCAGAAAGTGAACTATTCCTTTACTGCATTAATTGAAGAACAGGAGGTAAAGGAGCTGTGTCTTACCTGCCATTCTTCAATAAAACCTACAGGAGCCAGAAGCGTAGATACAGCACTTACCCGGTCTCACGCTCCTCCACTGATCTCCTGACAGCTCCCAACAGAGTTTGTACTGTATAGGCGCTATTGTCCGCAGTCGGATTGCATGTGGTCTGTAAAACAAAAACACAAGTGCTACAGAAATGGATCGCAGCGTATCCAATGTCGCATGCTAACAGACCACAAGAACGATTGTTAGTGCATGAGAAAACGCGGCATTGTGGCCTAGCCCTAAGAACGAATACACACCCGGAGATACTTTATCCTGACCGACCGTTCAGCGCGGTGACCAAGCCCGCACAGCTGTGGTTTTGGGACAAGTCTGGTTTGGACAAATGGTTGGTGATGGTGGAAATGCCAGTTGGTCGGGATGAAATATTGGATGGTCTATACCCAGCATAACACTGCAATGACCTGGAAGAAGAACAGTAACTTGGCCCATCCAATCCTTATCTAGATTCCCACAGGCTGACACTATCCCATTTATTTCATAGACTGAACCAAGTGACGTTTTCGCACATTACTACTTAGCTGTGGAGAGAAAACACACAAGCGACAGATCACACACACACACACACACACACACACAACAGGTGACTGTTTATAGCTGTCTGTCCATTCGCAGTCATTACAGCTTCGCCTCGCTTTGCTGTCCCTTTAACGCCGCCGTCCGTTTCCTGCGCGCATGCGTACCTTGCTTCTGCGCTTGTCATCATGGCGGCGCGGGGCCATGTGCAGGATCCAAACGACCGGAGGCTTAGACCCATTTACGGTATGTGATGGTGGTGGCAGGCCGTTGTCGGTTGTTAGGAAACATCGGGGGCCCTTGCGAATCACCTGGGAGAAGTGTCTCCGCAAGATCTCAGGGAATGCAGCGGAGCTAAAGGCTGATGTGTTAGGCCTTTCCCCTGGTCCCCGGTTAGACTGACGGGAGCCTGGTATGAATGGGGGTGCCCATGGATATAACCGGAAGGGATCTGTCCATGTTGGATAGTGATGTGTGTGTGTTGAGAAGTCCCTGTACCTTACACGGTCACATCTCCATGGTTATAATGTGACTGGGGGCTCATTGTGTGTCAGACCTTTGTGTGGTTCCCCCACCTGTCACTGGCTGTAAGGGAGACTGTAGGGTAGAATGGGCAGATCTATGGGGTTAATGTCAGGGGAGGCCTAGCAGTGTACATACATTCAGCACAGCCCTGCTAATAATATTTATTAGGATTCATTCCATTAGCAGATGATATAATAAACCAACCCCTATGGGACTCAACAGTCTCATGGGGGAGGCAGTTCTGGTAGAATCTATTGTTGTATGAGCACTTGGTGAGTCTATCTATCTGTCTATCTATCTATCTCTATAACTCTGTCTAGCTCTATTTATAGGGGGCCAGTAACAGCTATCATTAACACTTCATTAAATATACATGTCTGCCAGCAACAACTTTTAACTACTTATTTACATTTAGAAAAAATTAGCGACATTAATATCCAGATTTGGGGCGAGGGGCTGTGGGAGGAGTGTGGGTGGTAAAAGGCGTGTCCAAGTGTACCTTTTTTTTGTCTTTGAAATGTTGGAGGGTATGGGTTCTGTGCCACCACCAATTGACCATGAGAATTCTCTCAGGGTGGTCCTTGTCCCACCTCACCAGCCTCCAGTCCATTCTCTTTCATACTTTTCCCCCCAAAATCTCATTTGGTTTTTTATGCTCTTATCAAATAAATGTATATGCACATAAGAGGGATTTCGAGCTTACATATCTTCCAGGCGTCATATTTATTTTTTTGCACCGTGGCACACTTGACATTGTAAATTTCAGTTGTAACTGTAGCTCACTTAACTTCTTAAAGAGAGCTAAACTTACATTTTTTTACTCCTAATATAATAGCTTTTCTCATCAGAACCCCTATACATTGTAAGATTCGTCTCTAGTAAGTTGCAAAGAAGGCTTCCATGTACAGCCCATGATGTAATCAAAAACCCATGCCCCCTGACCCCAGTATTCAGTCTCTTTGAAGAGTAAGTTTTCTATACTGATGTCTCCATATCAATATGAAAGTCCCTGATAAGACTCTAAAAGGTGCTTGTTACCCTGCAGTTTATTTACTAGTCAGTATGAGTTTCTGAAAAATAAAAGCAGGTTAACAAGACCTGAACTTTTTTTTAATTCTGTCCCTTGCAGAAGAAATGCTTCTAAATGTACATGGATTCTCTACTTATGCTGTGGTGGCTCACCTGGTAAGGCACTAGTTTTGAAAACACAATACAGAAGGTCACAGGTCCCCATACTTTTTTTTTTTGTTTACATTATGTTCCTAACAAAAGATAACTAGGGTTCCACACAGTACAGGTTAAATTCCCCTGGTTTACTTTTATTTTTTTTTACTGAAATATTAAGGTTCTGTTTCTTACATCAATGCTAGCTAAGAAATACACTGTAAAAGATTAATTTTCTTTTTTTTTTTTTTTTTGCATGAAAGGATTATATCACTGTTAGAACAGTATGAATTTATTTGAAAAAAATGAAATCCCCGGTTCTGTGTTAGGGAGAGGGAGGATCTCTGTGCTGTTATTTGTTTCTGTCTGCTTCTAAGGAGGCAAGGCTGCAACTTCTTTGTTTTTATCTGTTGAGCACTATAGATTATGTGCCTGTATGGCGACACTTAGCTGGGGGTCTACCCAGCCAAGGTAGATTATGGGAGCTGCCCCCTAGTACCCACAGATTAATTTCCCAGCAGCCACAGCAAAGGGAGAGGTGACACACAGCTTGTTGTGTGTTTGCAAATGTGCTCCGTCTATTGGGGCAGTGTTGTCTGGAGACATAAGTTCTTTAATATGGGACCTTATGTTAATGCATTTATTTTTACATAATTTCATACAATTATGGCTGTTACAATAGAATTTTAACATATCATGTGAACACTTACTTTACATCCCATATAGTAAAGGGCACTCTGACCCCCATATAGTAAAGGGCCCTCTGGCCCCCATATAGTAAAGGGCCCTCTGGCCCCCATATAGTAAAGGGCCCTCTGGCCCCCATATAGTAAAGGGCCCTCTGCCCCATATAGTAAAGGGCCCTCTGGCCCCCATATAGTAAAGGGCCCTCTGGCCCCCATAGTAAAGGGCCCTCTGGCCCCCATATAGTAAAGGGCCCTCTGGCCCCCATATAGTAAAGGGCCCTCTGCCCCCATATATAAAGGGCCCCTTGGCCCCCATATAGTAAAGGGCCCTCTGGCCCCCATATAGTAAAGGGCCCTCTGGCCCCCATATAGTAAAGGGCCCTCTGGCCCCCATATAGTAAAGGGCCCCTGGCCCCCATATAGTAAAGGGCCCTCTGGCCCCCATATAGTAAAGGGCCCTCTGGCCCCCATATAGTAAAGGGCCCCTGGCCCCCATATAGTAAAGGCCTCTGGCCCCCATATAGTAAAGGGCCCGCTGGCCCCCCTATAGTAAAGGGCCCTCTGGCCCCCCTATAGTAAAGGGCCCTCTGGCCCCCATATAGTAAAGGGCCCTCTGGCCCCTCTATAGTAAAGGGCCCTCTGGCCCCCATATAGTAAAGGGCCCTCTGGCCCCCATATAGTAAAGGGCCCTCTGGCCCCCATATAGTAAAGGGCCCTCTGGCCCCCATATAGTAAGGGCCCTCGTGCCCCATATAGTAAAGGGCCCTTGGCCCCCATATAGTAAAGGGCCCTCTGGCCCCCATATAGTAAAGGGCCCTCTGGCCCCCATATAGTAAAGGGCCCTCTGGCCCCCATATAGTAAAGGGCCCTCTGGCCCCCATATAGTAAAGGGCCCTCTGGCCCCCCATAAGTAAAGGGCCCTCTGGCCCCCATATAGTAAAGGGCCCTCTGGCCCCCATATAGTAGGCCTCCTGGCCCCCATATATAAGGGCCCCTGGCCCCCATATAGTAAGGGCCCTCTGGCCCCCATATAGTAAAGGGCCCTCTGGCCCCCATATAAAAGGGCCCCCTCTTGGCCCCATATAGTAAAGGGCCCTCTGGCCCCCATATAGTAAAGGGCCCTCTGGCCCCCATAGTTTAAAAAGTCACCTGAGAGTTGTAGTTTCAAGCTGTCATTTGCCCCAAACTGAGAAGACCCATCAGATTTACAGCATCGAGATGAGCAGTGACAGTGCTGAGTGAGTCCAGCAGCCCGGCTACAGGAAGCAGGAAGGAGTGTAAAGGCAGATCAGCTCCTGTAACTTTCTATGCAGGTTTTTAACACTGCGCCACCTACTGGTGCTTTTGGAGCCAAATTAACGACTTGACCTACTAATTTTAGTATTCAATAATTTTTTTTTCTTAAAATTGCACTGTTGAGAACATTATACATATAAACATTCAACTTTTGTGCTCCACTGTGGTGGGTTAGTAGTTGGTAGTGCGAGCTTATTTTTAATTATAGACAGTTTTATCCCCTATTCTTACATCTTGTTTACTTGACTTTATAAAATTCTCTGTGTGGCCTCAGTTGCACATAACATATCTGATGTATGGGGGTGGATTTGACCTTGTCTACTGGGCCATACTCTATAATTGGGTTTTTAGTAGAGTTGGTTATGGTTTTTGCCTTTTATAGGCGTTTTGTGATGGCTTAGTTCTGTATTTCTGTTTTTTTACAGAAGATTGGTGGGTAACAGTGGTAATATATTATTGTCCCATAGTTGGTTTGCAACTGTCACACTTTGTATCATGTAGGTCTTATTGGGGTAGCGGCAGCCGGGGAGGGGGCCCAGTCCCGTCTTTGTTTGGGGCCTTAATGTAGGGTATATTTGATTATAGTTTTTCATTTGTTGGTGATAACGACTTACCAAATTTGTCCTTTGTGTTACTAATATTGCCTAATAACTACTCATTGTTGTGTCGGGACTATAATATCCACTTTACTGGTTATATATATGTATAAATTTTTTTTTTTTTTTTTTCAGTTCTTGGGTTTGGGTTATAGGACCTTTGGGGGGATTATGTCGGGCTGTTAGAGGTTTTGGCCCTTTTCCCCAGCTACCGTCCTCAGGCTTCATCTTAATCTTTACAAAATTAGGTGCAAAAAAATAACGGCAGTAATCAGAACAATTAGTGTAGCCAAACATTCTGTGATTAATTACAGGTTTGGGGGTGCATTCTAGGTAAATCACCCATGTGGCGTTAGATTATCAAGTAAATAGGTACATATATATAATCAGCAATTTAACATCTGTTCTCTTATTCCCTACATCTCCTAGTATTTTAGGACTCTCTTGGCAGTTCCAGCCCTGATTTACCCTGGAGGATTTGTTTTACCGTTTTGGGGGTTTGTTCGTAAAGTTAGCGCTTCTGTTTATTTTGGCGTGGGGTGAATACATGTCATATAGAGTATGAGCTTAGTTGCCATCTAGTCAAAACATTGTCAAATGTTTTCATTTGGTCCTGAAGTATATGATAAAGGTGTTCGTTTATCATTATTTCGTGGACTCTTGATATGGTTTGAGGGATTGATAGATTTTGGGATTTTCAGTTTGCCCCTATGTGAATCTTGGCTTCCAGCATTAGGTACTGTACCCATTTGTTTTTGTGGGTGCTTAAATTTGGTATTGGATTTCTGAGGAGAGCAACCTCCGGGATTTCTGGTGTTTTAGTCGCTGTTAGGCTGCATATGATTGTAAATAAATTATCCCAGTATTGCTGTATTTCCGGGCATGTCCACCAGATATGGAAGAAAGTTCCCTGTTGTCCGCAGTTTCTGAAGCATATATCTGGGATATGTGGGTACATTTTATGTATTTTGTCTGGTGTTCTATATGCTCTGTATAGAACTTTCATTGCTGTTTCTCTTAATGGGATGTTGAAATTTCCTTTATTAAGTATTTCAAATGTGGTTAGCTATTGAGTTTCAGTTCTTATGTTAGGAAGGTCTTGGTCCCATTGTTTTATAAATTTGTAGTCCATTGGTTCTATTTGTGGTAAGAGATGTTTGTATATAGTTGAAATAAATTTTTTTTTAGATGGGTGATGAAGGCACCAATGTTCCATTATTGTTAGGGTAGGTAAAGTTTTTGTTGGATATAGTATAGTGGCAGATTTGTTTATATATAAACAGAAGCATTGGGGTAATCGTTTGTTGAGGTAAGATATCTTGCAGTGGTGTTATTTTTCCTCCTTTTAAGGTAGTGATAGATGAAGGTACATTTTTTTTGTTGAATAGTTTAATTAGCCTTGAGCCCTGTAGACCTGGTTGAAATGATGGGTTACCCTCTATTGGAAGTAAGGGTGAAGGTTGGTTTTTTAAGTGTGGAGAATTTTTCAATATACCATTCCATAGTTTAAGAGTATGTTTGGTGGTTGTGCTAATTTTTGTTCATTTCTTTGTTTTCAAGTTTACTATTTGCACTTAAAATTGTTGTACTCTAGACAATTTTTTTTCATTAAATATTTTTAAACCGAATATATAAGTGCTTCTCCCCATAATACCTATACATTGATTCTCCTCTAGTAAATTAGTACATGTAAGTAATGGGGGGGTAGGGCGTGAGTCCTTGGAGTAGCGCGGCTTGGAGTCTCACTCTTCTGTGTTTATACGCACAGGAGGTGAAGACCCTTAAAGGAGCTGCTGCGGATCTCGATTTCTGATCTGCAAGTTTAACACTTTACATACCAAAGATTGTAACAGTTACGATCTGGGCAAGGAAAAGATTTAGAAAAAAAATATGGCAGCCCCGGGCAATCGGAGGGCACTATTTGAGTGCCTAGTCCCCTTTATCCACCATCTGTTTTGTCCAAAACCAAAGTAGGGATCAAGAGAAATAACCTAATTACCTGCCAGATCGTTTACATAGCTGGCTTTACTGGCTTTCTTAAGTGGCTGCAGTAAGGGAGACCCTGGTGATGTCACAGGTTTTTTCTCCTTTACCAGGGATTTCCCTTAGTCTTCCCCTGTGCTGGTAGAGGTACTGCACTGCAATAAAACCATAATTAGTGAAACAAATAGTCTTCTCCAAGTTGGCCAAAAGTCAGCAAAGTAAACAGCGATTGTTTTTCCACCAATTCCAAGGGAAATTAAGCCTCAATAAGGAAATTTTGCACAGGTACCAAAAAGAGCCAGAATTGAATTCTTAGGACCAGTTAGTGTGAGCCCACACTACAACTTGTGGCCATGTGCACGATCGCATGTGCTTCAAATATACGGATTCGCAGGGCACACAGTGTGGCCAGTGTGTTACATTGGCATGTTTCTCATGCACAAAAAAAACACTTGTGTGGTATTAAGTGTGCAAAAACTTGTGCAATGAAATACTTGTGGCCATATAGTGCCAGATTTCACTCACCAAAATACAATGTGAGAGAAATTTGTTCCTGACAATCTCTTAAACTAATTCTAAAATGTTTAGTGATGGATTGTTTATTGTAAAGAGTGACATACTGTATCATAGAGTATTTGCTATCAAAGACTAAATGGCACTCTAATATTTCTTAACTGATAGGGGCTCTTTTTTTGACATTGGGATGTGGTGTGTTTCTTAATTAAAGGTATGATTCCGGAATAAGAATTTTTTGGGAGATTTACTACGTTATTATCGGCTCATTATTTTGGTGAGAATGCATTCAGAGTCTTTTATGTTTTGTAGTTTTTGCATTAAAATTTGACCTTGGAGGCACCCCTAAAATTTTAAGAAATCACGGGACCATTTGAGAGTTGTCTTGTGTCT
This sequence comes from Hymenochirus boettgeri, assembly GCA_019447015.1. NCBI lineage: Eukaryota > Metazoa > Chordata > Amphibia > Anura > Pipidae > Hymenochirus > Hymenochirus boettgeri. The sequence continues at coordinate 314,017,225 of CM033469.1, forward strand.
TTATACGAGTATATCAGTGTGTGCAATAGTTGTCATGTATGACTAACCCCCCTGACTAAGCTCCAGGGGGGTTCATTCTGGCTACTTTTTATCTCCGCGCTATCTGAGGGGGTTATCACCGACTACGATGCTCCAATGAGTTATGAATTGGGGGGTCTGGCTGATTAAGCTACCTTACTACTGGCGTGGCAGCAGTATGCATGCTGACTAATAATAGTGCTATCTTTTTAATGGACACCACAGTTAGCCACACAGTAATAGCATTTTAAACTAGCATTTCTCTTTTTTTGTTTGAACTAGGAGGGCACTGAGCTAATTTTGGTGGAGAGGCTGCTCACACTCAGTAGAAGGAATAACAGGTTGTTTCTCTCCTTGTTTTCTCGTTTCCTTCAGTTGGCTAACTGGTGCTTGCTTTTAACTTGTATGTATCCTATTTTTAGTGTATATTAAGTAAAAATTATATTTTAACCCACCCCATCTGTTTTTCTCTAACCGCAATATTTAGGGGTATTTTTTCTACTTACTTGATTTGTGACATTAGGAGCCAGTCAGTTAACTGGCCCCTGACAAATTATTTTTGACAACAGAAGCCAACTTTTTAGTAGCCAGTTCCACTGACCTCAATAGAAAATACAAAATGACTTGCTAGGTGTACGTTTTGAAGTGTAATTGCTGCTGGGCTCCTGATATTTGTCCAGTCCTGGTTTACATTAGATTGATTAAGTATGACAAAAAAATAGAAAATGGGATTGTAAAGTTACAAGCAAATGGACAAAAATGTTGATGACTAATGTTTTTTAGGGTGCTTCCATATTTATTGTTATATATGTAACAAATGGATAGCAGTTTGTTGCACTTAAAGTACCACAATAAATATTTTGGAGCACTCTAAAAAGCATCTACAGTTTTCTGTACTACTTTTTTTGATGTATGTACAGTACAAGTGTGAGAGTGAATTGTGGTACCTGTAACATCTATAAACACATTTCCATATGATCTTAAAAAACTTCCTTCTGCATTGGCCTTTTGAGTATGGCAAATGATTGATAGGTCGGCAGATCATCCATTATGTTTTGTTGTAAATCAAACCACTTTACAACCCAGCTGCTCATTGCAACTCTGAGGGGGCAGCCCCTGAAACGTGTCCGATGTGCCTGACCCTGTTTGGAGTTTTTATGCTGTATCAGTAAAGCTGAGTTTGGATCTTCTGGAAGTGCAGCCTCTATTTTCTATTTGCTGTTTGTGCACAAGCGGGGCCTGTACCATGTGGATGCGCACCCGGATGGACCAGGCTATAAGGCCTTGTTAACAGGCTATCCAGGCCTCCCCGGTACCTTTTAGAGCTGCCGATTTTGTTTTGTTGTTTCTGTATGCTGACCTACATAAAGCACTCTTAATGCCCTAAAGTATAGTGACCCGACACGATCAGTTGAGTGTGTGTGGGTGTATGGAGATCGGCCAGGGCCGTGGATTCCAATGGGATCTTCTGGTACACATGTGATCATAATTGCATATGTGCAAGTACTCTCAGTGTCATGCCATACTCTGTGGTTAGTGCTTGATTGATGAACTTTATGCTGCTTTTATGAACTGATCAATTCCCAGTTTCCCATCCTCCTCTGCACCTGGTAACATCGTCATGACATAATTACATATCCAACGAGAGTCATCCAATCACAGACGAGGCTGCTGGCTATGGAGAGAGCCAAGGGTAGGGAGGGGGGTCCCTACACTACAGAAAAAAAGTACATTTTTAAAAGAATATCTGCAATGTCGAGGGAGGAAGGTAAGGATTTTTTTTAACACTACACAGTGGGGCCAGCAGTAGGTTAAATTTTAGTTTTCATAAGCCTTCGGCATCTAGCATTCATCATTTGTCAGCACTTAGTCTTCAATGAGCATGCTCAGACCCCAGGGAAGGGAAAAAAAAGAGATTTAGATTTTGTCACAAGAGGTTGTGGGAAGCAGGAAGTTAAAGTTTTCAATACTATAATTTCTGACAGCAGTTAGAAATGTGTGCCAAAGCTTATTTTTATCCAACACTAACTTGTTTGTACACTTTAAGTTAAAATGATTTTTCATTTAAAATTTGCTGTTATTCTAGATTATCTTGACAATGGAAACAACAAGATGGCAATCCAGCAGGCTGAGAAGCTACTTAAAAAGCACAAAGACCTGCACTGTGCCAAGGTAATGTTGGTTTATTTACATATTCACACCTGTATAATTGAATAGATGGATTTTATTTAAGCTGTGTAAAGGAGATGTTGTCAGGGTTCCTCTAGCAGTTTATCATAACAGAATTAATTTCTTAACTGTGGCAGAGAAATATTGTTCTCTGGCTCAGTTTGGTGTAAGGTAAAACTGCATATTTCTAATAATTAGTTAATACAATTTTCTTTTCTTTAGAAGGTGAAATATGGCAGCAGTGATGCTTGCAGTGTTGACGTTTAACACATTTCCTCTTTTTTTCCCCATTCAGGTCCTTAAGGCAATTGGCTTGCAAAGAACAGGAAGACAGGAGGAAGCTTTTGTACTGGCACAGGAGGCAGCAGCATTAGAACCCACTGATGATAACTCACTGCAAGCACTAACCATCCTGTACAGAGAAATGCACAGACGTAAGAATTTATTTTCAGCTTTGAGGCATCTGCTTGTATAGAATTTATTGTCTTAAATCCGATTTGATTTCTTTTAATCTAGGACTTGGTTGCCTGAAAAACGATTCCTAGAATTGGTTGTGGATTTCAAATATATTTAAATGAAATTTAGTCTAGATGCCCTTTTAATTAGCATGTATACCTAATATGGATGTAGTATAATATTTGAGGTTGAATAAATACATATGTTCATCTAGTCTACCCTACTCGGTAATACCCACATATCCTGCCTAATAGTTGATCCAGTGGAAGGCAAAAAAATAAAAAATAAAACCGTATAAAGAGAAGAAATTTCTTTCTGACTCTAAGTCACAATCAGTAATATGCCTGGATCAACTCCAACTTTATGTATCAATACCAGTAACATGCAACATTTGGGGTTTTTTTTTGCTTGGCAGGAATAGAAACTTTAAAAGAACAATACGCTAGCTGTAAATTAGCCACATATTAACTTCCTAGTGAAGATAAATAAGACCAATCTGACTTCTATTTTGCTTAGACTTGTGGGGTGCGTTGTCCCAGGCACATATACTCATTTCTTTGTTCATTTTAATCAAAGAAGGCTGTAGATATAGACTGATCACGGACCCCAAATCTCGCACGTGTGACGTCACCGCTGACACCCGGGGAATATGCGTACGGCGGTGCACGCCGGTGTGGGGGGTTTGTTTGGAGGTGCACACCGCAGGGATTTGTGGTATATTGCATGTGCCATTTTGCACAGGACAGAAGGAGGTTAACAATTTGCATCTGATTTTGCTTTAAATGAGAACTAAACTTAAATATTTTTAAACCCAACATGAAAGCTTTTCTCCCCAGAACACCTATACATTGTAAGATTCTTCTCTAGTAAGTTGCATTTAGTACATGTGAGAAACAGATTCTGTAAATAAGGCTTCCATGTTGTTGCCAGTTCAACCCATAGCCCATGTAGTCATCAAAGAACCACGCCCCCTGACCCCAGTATTCACTGTCTCTATGCAGAGGGTTTTTTTAAAACTGTTTTTATTGAGCAATTGTTGTCAAATACAATAATAAAAAAAACTTTTCATATACAACAATCAATAAATTATTTACAAATATAATCATTTTCCTTTTTTAATTTTGTCCTTCCTTTCTTCCCCTCCCTCCCCTCTACTGGGGAAACTCAATATTGGAGTGTGGTATTGGTTATGTTTTTATTAGCTGGGTATAGAGTCTATTTATCTTTGCTGCTGATTAAGTTGTGTAGTATTTCTTATTGAAATAAGTTAATGTAATGAATTTTGTTTTGTAATGGGAGTCTTGGTCAAGTTTCTTATGAAACGAATTATCGTAGAGAGGGTGATGGGTGTTAATGACAAGAAAGGAGAGGGAGAGGAGTTCAGAGAATAGGTATGAGAGAAAAAATTGGGGTGGAGGGGTGGTTATGTGGGTGGAGTGGTTATTAGTATTACTATTATTATCTTTATCCTGAGAGGGTGTGGGTGAGTTGCCCATTTTTAGTAGCCATGCACAAAGTATTTTCTATACACCAATATGGAAGTCCCTGAAAAGACTTTGAAAGCTGCTTGTTACCCTGCAGTTTATTTACCAGTCAGTGTGAGTTGCTGGTAAATAAACTGCAGGGTAAAAAGCAGCTTTCAAAGTCTTATCAGGGACTTCCATATTCCATTTTTTTATTATTCTTTTCCTACCAAAATATAAAGCTTTCAAATGTACCTGGGTGCTCTGCTTATTCAGTGATGGCGCACCAGGTAAGCCACCAGGTTCAAAAATACACAGTAATACAATGGAGGAAGATGCACAGTTTTTTTTAACTCAGTGGATCACTTGTTTAAAGTGATGCACCGGGGGTTAAAACAATAGAGAGAAGCTGCACAAAGAAATGGTATCAAGAGAATGCCCTCGATACTCTAACCCCCCACAATCGCACTACCACATGCAGAGTATGCTATCAAAAACGGTTTATTGGTCACACATCACATAATAAAAAAAACCCACACCTAAATAAAAAAAATTCCTAAAACACCAACCCCACCGAGGCGTCCCCGGTATATAAAAAGGCAGCAATCCTGTCGTAACAGTCCCTCTCCCTATCAGAGTGAGAAGCCAAGTCTGACTTGGACCAAAATACTTATCTTCACGGACAGCCACACTCTTCACCCAGTGCTCAGTCCAGACTCGCGTCCAATGTTACACAATCAGCTGATGATTCGGGGAGTCGTTTGTTGATGCTCCAAAGTGGGCAGTCACACATGTCTTTAACCAGGGAGTGGACCGTTTCACACACAGACGGGCTGCCATACACTTACGTGTTTCACCTTGACGCTAAAACTGCATAACCCGTTTCCTGGTTCAAGACGTGTGACTGCCTTCTTTGGAGCATCGACGAACAACTCCCCGAATCGGCTGATTGTGCACTGTTGGATGTAAGTCCGGACTCAGCGTTAGGTGAAGTGTGTGGCCTGCACCTGGCAGCATATATAAATGAGCCTTTATAATACTGCAGTTAAGTACAATGTTCCGTACTTACTCTCCCACGTGGGTGGCCCAGGTGGTCTGCCCTGGACCCTTCGCAACGTCCCGAATGATGGGGTATAATGAAACTTGATATGAGTAGCGCACACCGGTAAAAACTTGGTCACGGAGCAGAAAATTAAAAACCTCTTTATTTATTAACACATCCGGAGGTAACATTACAGAAACTCTTGGATTACCTGTAGTGGATGACCGAAGAATTTTGCCTTCACAGTTCTGGAACAACATCCTATGGACAGATAAGACCAAGATCAACTTGTACCAGAGTGAGGGGAAGAGAAGAGTATGGAGAAGGAAAGAAACTGCTCATGATCCTAAGTATACAATCTCATCAGTGAAGCGTGGTGGTAGTAGTGTCATGGGGTGGGCATGTATGGCTGCCAATGGAACTGGTTCTCTTGTATTTATTGATGATGTGACTGCTGCATTTCACTTGCTGAAGACAAAACTGAAGCTAAAATGCCCCAAGAACAAGCAGGAACTGAAGACAGTTGCGTTAGGGACCTGACAGAGCATCACCAGGGATGAAACCAAGCGTCTGGTGATGTCTGTGCGTTCCAGACTTCAGGCTGTAATTGACTGCAATGGATTTGCAACCAAGAATTAATAAAAGAAAGTTTATGAATATTATTCTGTCCCATTACTTTTGGTCCCTTAACAAGTGGGAGGCACATATGCAAACTGTTGTAATTCCTACAGCGTTCACCTGATTTGGATGTAAACACTCTCCAATTAAAGCTGACAGTCTGCAGTTAAAGCACATCATGTTAGTTCCATTTCAAATCTATAGTTGTTGTGTATAGAGCCAAAAATGTTATAATTGTGTAGGTCCCAATATTTATGGACCTGTCTGTACATTTAAGATTTTTTTTTCAATGCGCATTGTGTATACATATCAATGTTGATGTAATGGCTTATGTTCTTTATTTTATAATTTTTATGCTTTAGTTGTTAGCACAAAGCTTACAAACATTGTTTGTTTTTCCAGCGGAACTGGTCACTAAATTATATGAAGCGGCTGTAAAAAAGGTCCCTACAAGTGAAGAATATCATTCTCACCTATTTATGGCATATGCCCGAGTGGGGGAGTATAAGAAAATGCAGCAGGTATGCAGAAAATAAAAAAAATCTTCATGTGGGAGTTGGCATAAAGTGCAGACCATTTCATTCTCTAATACTGGCTGTGGGGTTGCACATCATGCCTCTTTAGGCTTAAAGGGTATGTCCATTGCTTTTTTTAACTTAAATTTTTACTGTTCTACTAAGGAACAGGAGGTAAATGCGCTATGTCTTACCCCCAGTTCTTCAGTAAAACTTGCAGGAGCAGAGGAAGAACTTACCCGCTGATTGATCCATTGGAGGCTTCTTTGACAGTCTGTGACGTATCTAATCTCCTTTGCACTGTGTGAATGCGCGCACAGTGCTAAGGACTGGGGATGCGTCTGAGACTGTCACCCGCGTCATCGTTTTTGAACAGCGCTCGATCGATCCTGGTAAGTTCTTCCTCCACTCCTGCAAGTTTTATTGAAGAACAGGAGGTAAGACATAGTGCATTTACCTCCTGTTCTTCAGTAAAAAGAAAAGTTAAAAAAGCAATGGACGTATCCTTTAAATGCACCCCCCCCTCTACCTAGACCTGAATTGGAGAGACAGCAGCTCCTGGACCCTGTTCCCTGGCACTGCTGTCCTACAGGCCTTTTCTAGTTATGAGCAAGACTGGCACCAGGCCTTCCAGCAGGAAGTCCTTTCTAGCCCTTTTTCCTTCTCTCCCCTGCATTCCGTGCTTCTGCAGCTGCTTACATGTATCATTCTGCACCAGGGCAGATATGTCCAGTACATTTACTTGTCTATAGTTTTTTTTTGCTGAGGAGGGTTATTTAAGGAACAGACTGTTATTAATACTTCCCCTTTTCTGCCTCCTTGACTATTTTATGGAGACAAAAAATGTAATGGTACATTTAATATTTAACCTGTAATTTTGGCACAGGTCACCATGGCTAACCCCAAGCAGTGTTCCCATTGCGGTAGAAGTGGCAACATTGTTTTTGTGTATCACAAACTGAAACATGTTTTTTTGGATGCAACTTCTTTCTTGCAGTAACTTTTATGATATATGATGCTTACGTCTGTTTCAATGTCATATGCCATTGGACAAGTAGCGCATTTCACTTTTAATATTTATTATTTCTGACTTATCTTTTACTACAGGCTGGCATGGCACTTTACAAGATTGTTCCGAAAAATCCCTATTACTTCTGGTCCGTTATGAGCTTGATTATGCAGGTAAGAATAAATATGCTTGTGAAGGTTCTCATTCATCCAGGTCATGGTCTATCTGTTGTATTCAATTAGATCAACTGGACTTGAAGTTTAGTTCTTGAAGACGTTTCGCTAGTCATCCGACTGGATTTCTCAATTCAGAATGACTTGTACAAGAGTCTGTGGCAATTATGTACCCTGGAAAATCCCAATTAGCATATCACAGCCAGGTGTTAAGGGCGTGATTGCATAGTGGCCAAGAGGTGTTATAGGAACGCCCAGGGTAAGGTGTCAAAACAGCATTGTACATGGCAGACAGTCGGTGTTGAACCCCCCAAGCTCTATTCAGGCTTGGTTTCTTTATTTATGTGAACTAACTGAATACATCAGATAAGAACAAATCTGGTAATAAAATGCTTATACCTGCTGAATTATCTCTGATCTATTAACTGTGCCACAGGCTGCAAGACTGTTTTTTTAAATTAAGGACTAGGTTCCTACCTTAAAAATGAGGAACCAACCACCTCTCTACATGCTGCACATCCCAATATATGAAGAAATCACTGTTTAGAAAGTTAGGGGGTAAGAGGTTCTGAATCTGCAGTCACAAATACTAGTTCCTCCTAATCTGCAGTTGGCATATGCTCATTGCAGGAGAAAACAGAAGAAACAAGGAAGGGATACAGGAAAATGTGATGTACCGTGTTATCCAGTCAAAACCCTTTTCAACCCTTTTGAAATAAAAATTAACAAAAGTGGTATAAAGGTGATACCTTTATTGGATAACTAAGATAATCATAGCAAGCTTTCAACATTCTAATCAGATAATCAGCTTGAAAAAGGAACTCGAATATTCAGAAAGTTTGCTATGCTTATCTTGGTTAGCCAATAAAGGTATCACCTTTATACCACTTTTATTTGTTTCAAAAGGGTTACCCTGTAAACAATGGAAGAGATAAGCTGGGTACACACAGTACAGATCTTTCAAAGATCTGCATACACACAGTCCCGAGCGTTCTCCCTATGAACATCATAGGGAGAACGCTCGGTACTGTGTATTTCCATGAGTCGTGTTAGACTCCTCCATAGTGAGTCTAGTGCGGCCAATGGAAATTTTCAGTCTTTCCCGAACGAGCATTCGGCCAACCCGATTGTTCGGTGGCCGCACGCTCATTCGGAAAACGAAGGTACACACCGTAGCGATAAAGCCCCGACGGTATTAGGGCTTTATCGTTACTGTGTGTACCCAGCTATAGAGTTAAAGTGACTGAAGGAGGACTGGAGGGAAGGGGGAGGAAACAGCACAGCCCACAGTAGGGAGTGTGTATTTTGTGTACATTTTGTTCTTTTTTTAATGCCTCCCTCACAGAGAGATGCAGTGGATCTGTAATGCTGCAATTATATTACACACAAAAATTTAAATATCTTCAAAACTATGTTAAATAATGAAAGTAAATTGCAAAATAGTCATTTTTGGACCACAGTTACCCTTTAACAAGGTTATTAGAAATCATCCTTTATTGATCTGATGTGCTTTGTCTCCAGTCTATTTCGGCTCAAGATGAGAAGCTTTCAAAAACTATGTTTTTACCATTGGCTGAAAGGATGGTGGAAAAAATGGTGAAAGAAGACAAAATTGAAGCAGAAGCTGAGGTAATGTTTACCATGGAAACATGGGAATTACCCAGAAGTCTCCATCTATTATTCTAATGTGTGTTTTGTAACCGTTAATAGGAGGTTGTATACATAATGCAAAAGCTAAGCAATATAAATAGAAGTATGCATTCATACTTAAGTCACAATGGTTGCTTATGGTCAGTAGTTGAAAATGTCTTGAAATATTGGTTGGAATATATATAGTGAAGTCACACCAAGAAATTTTCGAAGGTGAACTAATGCACAGGGAATATGGCCGTGATCCTGTACCCCAGATCTCTGCCTCTCCGCATTAGTAAAAATCCACCTTTTCAGGTTCACTGACCAGCAAAAAAGTATCACACACACACACACACACCATCCTACTCTTAGCTTTGTTTCTTTTTTTATAGGTTGAACTGTACTATATGATTCTGGAAAGACTGGGAAAATATGAGCAAGCATTAGAGGTGATCAGAGGAAAGCTTGGAGGTATGTTTCATTTTCTACCTTACAAGTTATACCATTGGATTTATTAGATGCAAAGCCTGGAAACACCTTGGGCTAAGCAAACATCTAAATATAATGCAGCATTTGACATTGAAAAGCTCTCATTCTTAAGGTGTCTGTCATCTATTCTAGGGGGTCACCATCTTTTTGTTAAAAGTAGCTATACACATGCTTAGCAGCTCTATAACACAAACCCCCTTTAAATCCATTCCCCTATTACTTAGCACCTATAATGCGTACTGCAGACTTCTGGTTCTATGCAACTTTTTCAGTGCTTTCGTTTAAAGGGTAACTGTGGTATCCAATTCTTCCAAACTAGTTAGGATTATATAAAAAGCCTCCCATCATACCATCAAAATAAAGCCTAAATCACATCTCTCTAGATAAAATTTATTGCTGGAAAGCTTTAGCAATATTACTTCCTACTTGAACACTTCCTGTTTCCAGTCGGGTGACCAGCTTGTAGTCATGTGACCAGCCTCTGCCTGCATTACTAGGCTCCCTTTCTTAACTGTCAATTTCCCCCCCCCCCCGGTACTTCCTGTTTTCCCCAACATTAAAGGCAAGTCTTCACTGCATCGCACAGGAATTGCACCCGCAATTGCATGTGATTGCTGGAAAAAATGGTGAACGCATGAGCTTCCAAAATGGAAATGTGTGCATATCGCAGGAACTTTTGCGTGTACGCGATTTCCACAAAAAATGCGTAAGTGTGGCCTAACCCGAAGTCTTAACTGAGCATGCTTTTCCCCAGGGCGGAGGGGTGGGGCAGAGGTTAGGTGATGTCACTCAACCAAATGGAAGCAAGAAATTTGAATATTCACCCCAATATAATCCCTCACAGACTGCAACCAGAGATGATTATCGGCTCATTTTTAAGGAAATACTGCAGGTTTTCATTTAACCCTAACTTGTTTGGAGACCACAATTGCCCTTTAATGTTATTAGGTATGCCACCATGACTTTTACCATGAATATATTAAATATATGTTGCAATATACATTGTAAATAAATTAAATAGATATCAGTGGCTGCTTAAAATATGTGGGCATCAGTCCTCTGGTAACCTAACTACATAGTAGCACACACATTATGAGGATTTATTTTCAGTTTGATCCACTAAAGTGGTGGACTATAATTAGATAATTTTTGACCATCATGACTTTGTTTGCTCTTTATGATCAGACTAACGGCAATTTTTACCTTATTGGCTGCTGGATGCATCAAACATGTTCAGATCCCCACTGAGTTTCTAAATGTCCCCCAAAAGGGTAACGCCGCAACTGCTAATATGGATTTTGCAGAATTTTGCAGACTATAGTTTTTAGTGACAATGGGTGTGCCAGTTCCTCTGCTCTGTTTAATATAATTAAAACCTGTATCTGTAATTTTTTTGTTTTGATCCAATGGCCAGAAAAGTTAACAAGTGAACTGCAGAGTCGGGAAAATAAATGCATGGCCATGTACAAGAAGCTAAACAAGTGGCCAGAGTGCAATGCTCTCTCTAAAAGACTGCTGCTACAGAAGTAAGTGTTTTAAGCATTGTAAGACTAATACTATTAAAGACTAATATATACATTTTAGTGTACTTCTTATACAAGGTAGATAACCTACAACCAAACTGAAATTTTCAAATGAATGAATAGCACAATATCCAGCATTTTGGTTGAAAGGAAATGTTCCTAATGGTAGACCAAAAAGAATCTCTCGCTCTCGCTCTCGCTCTCTTCTATGTACTATGGTTCCAGAGCGATATGCATATTCTGTATTTATACGGTTTTATAAGGAAGGTTCCGCCCCTTTACACTGTTGGCCAATCTCACATCAGCACTAAATGCATATTCCTTAATTAAAAAAGTGAGCGAAAAATCAATCTTTAAAATCTTCTTCTTTCGGTATTTCTCACTGCAAAACTTTAGCTCCATTATCAGGCTGTCATATTTACTTGGAAGGCGTTTTAGTACTAGGAAAAGCTTTGGCAAATTTGGCTTTTCTTAGGGGGAGAGGAGAGTCCAGCTCTAGCCACCTACTAAGAATTCATGATTCCATTGGGGACAGGAGGAACTGTTATAATACATAGATCTTTGTAATCAAAGGACATAGAAAGTGGAGAGTTAACCATTTAACTTTTTGTGATGTTGCAATACATTCAGGTGGCCCCTTTAACTTTCCTCTAAGCACAATTAATTAAACAGTAAAGCAAAGCAATGCAAAAGTTTAAACGCAAATTTCTTGCACCTAATATGGAAATTCCCAATGGTAAATCACTTCTGGGCAGAGCTAGTAAAACTATTATCCACTCTTATTTAACTGTAACTGGAATTTAAGGGTGAAACCTGTATACTGGGTCTGCTCGATACAGAAGAATAAATTCCAGAAAATCTTCCTGTGAGAAGACCTTTTCTTTGCACAAAATTAAATTATACTGCACTGGATGGCCCCAGCTCCACCAGAAATCAATAATGAGATTAAATTATTAAATGGCATTTTGCCATATAAAAAAATTCTGTATACGCACAGAGCTTGCCCTAAAAATTCTACAAAATATGGACACATTGGTATGATTCACCCTTAAAGTGTATGTATACTAAAAAAATTACTTTGCGTCCTCTTAATTTATAAATAAAGATGTGTAAGTAGCACTTACTCTGAGGTGTGTGTGTTGCTACATACCTTCAATAAAGTACTTTTTTTGCTCAGACCACTGACCTGACTTTTCTCCCATACCAACTGTCATTACTGCATACAATATACAGCAGACCAACTGTCATACGTTTTCAGCTACAGCAAAAATGCTTACAGAAATGCTTGTGAAGTTTCTCATTCATCCAGTTCATGGTATATCTGTTGTATTCAATTAGATCAACTGGACTTGAAGTTTAGTTCTTGAAGACGTTTCGCTAGTCATCCAACTGGCTTTCTCAACTCAGTATAACTTGTACAAGAATCTGTGGCAATATCCCTGTCTGCTTTAAACCAAACACACTGAGGCAGCAATTGGTACACCCGAAAGACCCAATACCGAAACACAGGAAAATCGACATCATATACGCAGTGCAGTGCTGCGAAGAATGCTCTAATTTGTATGTGGGGGAGACCAAACAGCAACTGCATCAATGTATGGCCCAGCACAGAAGAGCCAATTCCTCGGGTCAGGACTCAGCCGTTTACCTGCATCTTAAGGATAAAGGACATACCTTTGAAGATTGTAATGTTAACATATTGGCAAAGGAACGTGACTGGTTCAAGAGAGGTGTCAAGGAGGCCATTTATGTGAAAATAAAGAAACCAAGCCTAAATAGAGATGGGGGGGTTCGAAACCAACCGTCTGCCATGTACAATGCTGTTTTGACACCTTACTCTGGGCGTTCCTATAACACCTCTTAGCCACAATGCAATCACGCCCTTAACACTTGGCTGTGATATGCTAATTGGGATTTTCCAGGATACATAATTGCCACAGATTCTTGTACAAGTCATTCTGAATTGAGAAAGCCAGTCTGATGACTAGCGAAACGTCTTCAAGAACTAAACTTCAAGTCCAGTTGATGTAACTGAATACAACAGATATGCTTACAGAAATGCTGAAATGTTAGATGTTTCAGATTGGATATCTAATGAAATAGCGGGCAGATCAATAAAAAAATGATAGTGATGGTTGGGATGAATTCTAGTTTCCAGTAATGGTCATTTTGATATACAATCAATAAACTAAACTTACTTTACTGGACACCCCTAAGTTTGAATGGAAAACTCAAAATGATAGGTTAAGTCTGAAACGGCCTTTCGCACACATGTCCTGCGTCGGCACCTGCGATCTTTATAGATTATAACTGCCAGGTAGGTGGTATTTGGAAGTGAGTGCAAATATAGTAAAGTTTATGACTCTAACAGGGAGATTCACCCAGAGGCACAAGCTCTCACCCGCATATAAGTATTCATCACCAGCTATTAGTTGGTGTTTAATACTTACGTGTAAAGAGGCACGCAAATGGTAAATTACTTTGAAACAGCCACACGAGTGCCTCTTCTGGTACTCGCGCTGCCGCCGCAAAGCGGGCATTAAGTTGCGCCAACCAATCGACCCATATAATGCTTCCCTAATCAAATAGTCTAATAGCTATGGATGTAAGGGAAGGGCAGATGAATCACTTGCATGTTCAAACCCTTGGATAGGAAGCGCTAAAGCATGACCGTGGGCTTTTAATGTATGTAAGTCAGGAAAATGTCTTTATTCCAGGATGTATGAAAACTAAGTTTTCCAGAATTCTGTGCAGTTAGGGAATGCTGGGAGTTGTAGTTTTAAACATGTAAAAAGTTCATTAAGAAGACACTAACTGCAAAACAGAGAATGCTTGGATTTGTAGTTTTCAAACATGTGAAAGGTGATAAGCTTAGGTTGTATTAGATCTAGACAGATGCCTTAACTACAGGATATTAAGAAAAAACTTACTGCAAACAGAGAATGCTGGGAATTGTGGTTTTTAAACAAGCAAAAGGTCACAAGTTAAACACGCCTGCTCTATACCATTAGGCTGTATTATATCTAGACACATGCCTTTGCAACAGGCAATAAATAAGATACTTTGCATGTCCCCACCCATTTCTTTAAGTGAGAAATGTGTTTATATGTTAGATTATTAAGGCAATGCTATTATAATAACATGATTCTTTGAGGTACATTCTGTTATAAGAAGCCTCTATTTCATTTTATACTCTGTGTGGAGCTTTTAGCTCCTCTATCCACACCTCTCACTAACATGTATATTTAATCCGTATCCTGTGCTCCCAAGTTCTAACCCCATAGGTTAGTTAAACTTGTTGTGGTAAATACTAATAAATATGAACCTTGCATGTTAATCAGGATACTGTATAGGATTTAAGGTGGCTATACATATATCTGATTTTACTTATCCAACTAAGGGCTCATGCAATATTAGTTTGATCTTGCCAGAACCACCTTTCCCATTCTTCTATGCCACAGACAGGCGGTTCTTGCAGGATCGGTCTAATGTCGCGGGAGCACTCGTCGGGAAAGTGAAATCGTATATATGTATGGACACCCACATTACCTTTTTACTATAGGTGGTTGGAAACTACAACTCCCAGCAACCAAGCATGCTGGGAGTTGTAGTTTCCAAACATCTACAGTGGAAAGGTATTAGGGTGGGGGACAGTATGCCATACAGTAACCCCCAATACCTTTCTACTATAGGTGGTTGGAAACTACAACTCCCAGCAGCCAAGCATGCTGGGAGTTGTAGTTTCCAAACATCTACAGTGGAAAGGTATTAGGGTTACTGTATACCCTCGGCTTATACTCGGGTCAATCATCTTTTCTAATTTTTGAGGCAAAAATGGGTGCCTCGGCTTATACTCGAGTCGGCTTATACTCGAGTATATACGGTATAATGCTTTTTATTTATTAGTGGGATTTTTCAGTTTATTGGTGTTTTTAGAGGGGATATGTTCCGATTCTGGAGTTTTAAAAATTGGGTTTAGTTCTTCTTTAAAGGGACCTTAAAACAAACAACTGGTGACTTAGCAGTTGGGATTGTGGTCAGATAACTGGCATTACATGAATTTTTTTCTTCCTTAATTCACACACTAACAGAAATAAATGGGATTTGTTTTAATATCAAATTTGTGATTATCATTTTTCAGTCTGGTTCTGAATAAAGGGGTATGTTAAGAACAATAATTCTCAGTGAGTTCATTTTCTTTGATATTGCAGCTCAGATGACTGGCAGTTTTATCTTTCCTACTTTGACTCTCTCTTTAATCTTATTGATGAAGCCTGGACTCCCCCAGCAGAAGGCCAGATGTAAGTCACATCATGTGGTACAATGCAATTATGTTCCAATGCATATCTTTTAGTGTTGGTTATTGTGAGTGATGTACAGAGATCAAGAAAAGTTAACGGTAAGTATATTCACCTCTGTCCCGCTCCTCTTTTTCGTTTCTTTCATTGTACCCAGGGTGAGGACCTAAACTGCTAGGTTCTTACCACTGGGTTCTTTGTAGTTAAGCAGCTCTCTTCTCTGGTCCCTCTTCTGTGTTCACGATCTGGCCAATAGGAAGATACACTCCTAAAAGAGTGCGTCTTCTCATTGACCTTGCCACTGATAGAGAGGGCAACTTTGGGTAAAGTTGCTTATCTAAGAAGAGGGTAGGAAAACACTTGGAAAAAAAATGTAGGGCCTTAAAAACAAAATGTATTCAGGGTTTGCATTAAGCAAAATGTTTGTTTTCGAATAACCATAGCACCATGTTCAAATTCAGACATATTATATTTTGTAGTATATAAAGGCTTTGTTACATGTTGGTAAATATTCTTAATAAAATCATCTGTAATTCTGCAGGTTTTTGCCATTATCTGATTTATGTTCCTAGTGAGTAACAATTGGTCTTAACACTGTTCAGTCTTAAACTCTGGCAGGGGGAGAGGGTGGATAGCTAGTGAATTCACTGAGCATGTGCAACTTTGTATATTGTACATGTCCATTACACACTGGAAAGAATTCTGCAGACTTCTGTGAAAGAAGTCTACAGAATTTTAGAGATAAGAGTTCCTAGTTAGGAATGAATAGATTTAATTTGGGGCTATTTGGCATTAATTCTCCTATACCTGTTTATAGATGACTCTGATCCCAGAACACAGACACCTAACCATTTACACAGTCAACCTATTGAGAGGCCTAAAACAAAAAGTAGTGTGCACTAAGCCAACCTACTATCTCTGATATAGAAATTGTCTAACTTCCAGGGCTTTATACGCTCACTTGGTCTGTTTACATTATTCAGCTGTTGTTTTCTTCTGAACTCTGCAGGTCATTGGAAGGAGATCCAGACCATTCCATAGAACATGCTGTCAGATTTGTAGAAAAACTTGTAGAAGGGGAGTCTAAAAGTCCTCGACAGCTCAGGGGACCACATCTAGCCAAGCTGGAATTAATCCGCCGCCTGAGAAAGCGGGGGTGCAATGATGAGTACAAGCTAGGTAAAAAAATTTCTGCTTGCGCAAAAATTACTTATCGTTGGGTATGTAGTGTCCATTTGTTCTATTACTTTACACCTCTGCTATAATATAATGCATGCATGATCTGTTATAGATTAAGCAAACCTTTTTAGGACCATGTATCCAAGGCTGGGCAATAGTGGGCGCAGCCAACAGTTTGTGCAACCGATCGTACTGTCCCATAGGGAACCACACGATCGGCCGTGATTTACCGACACGTCCAATTGCCCGCTTGTCTGATCCAGACGAATGGGCGACTGACATCGGTCACTGCTGCAGACGAAAGCAGCACAGATTTTTGGCCCAACCGACCTATACACGGAAGTATTGATCGATTTGGCCCGGAAAATCTGCCCGTGTACCCACCCTTAAGGGAAACTAACAGGATGATGTAATAAAAGTTCTTATTGTTAAAAATTGTTCTAATTTTGCTCCAACGAATCAGATGGTTTGAGCATTTTTAAAGATAAGAACTTTTATTACATCGCCTTGTATATGTTTAAATCTTTTGCAGTCATAGAAACTGTAAATTCATGTTTTTTCTGTCTATAACCCACCTGCCGATTGGACAAGGGCAGTATACATAACTTGATACTTCCCATTGAATTAAGATGTACTAACAATTCTGGATGTGGATACATTGGGAATTATAATGTAACTGATGTTGCTGGCGAAAAGTCAGGCAAAGTTTATGTATTAGCTTTTCTACTTTTGTTAGTGACTTTTGCTTCTGGTCTTTTTGTTCCCACAAGTTCCACCTTGGCTATTTCTACCGTTGCTGCATCGGCAACAAGGAGTTTACATGACTTTAAGACCAAAAAGTCTGATAACTACTTGAAACATAGCCCTGATTAAGTTTTAAGTGGAGCAAAGCATCCCACTGATTTGGAATTATGAAGGACTGAATAAATATTTAGTTACAGAGAAATAAATGTAAAAATTCTATAAGCCTTAAAGGGCATGTCCGCCCTAAAATTAATTTTTTAATATAAGATTCCCCCTGCCAGCCCAGCCCCAACCGCTATATTTGTATGTTTAGAAAGCTCCCCAAACTCTACTTACCTCCCCTCTTTCCTCCGCCGCGCTCCCAGCCCTCTGCTTGCGAGAAAATGCAAGCAGAAGGGCGGGACCGGCAGTCTCGTCTGTGATTGGCTGAGCGGCAGCCAATCACGGACGCGGCTGCCGGCAGCTCATTTCGGCAGAGGAAAGAGGAGAGGTAAGTAGAGTTTGGGGTTGGGGGGACAGGGGCAAGCATATAGCTAAAGGGATTTATGCTAGGGGGAGGGAATCCTTGGAGGGAGGGAGGGGGAGAAGGGCTGCAGTAGGCATGCCAAAATTCTCCCGGAGGCCAGGTAGGAGGCAGTCCTATATGGACTCTGCTATCCTCCTGGTGTGCAGTTTTTGGGACTTTGGGGGGGCGACTACAGGAGAACCATATGGAGCTGGGATGTGAGGTAAGGATTACACTACACTACATGATGGGGCCAGTAGTTGGGGGGGATTATAGTTTTGGGGGTGGACATGCCCTTTAAACGTTTTCTTGTTGTGTATAGGGTTCATTGTGATTAGTGAAGATTTGTCTTAACAGGTGAACCAGAAGATCTGATGTTCCAGTTCTTTATTAAGTTTGGCGAAAAGCCGTGCTGCTTTACTGACATAAAGGTCTTTGCAGATCTCCTTTCCACTAGCCAGCACACAAGTGTAAGTAGAGTTCCATGTCTTCAAAAATATGATGGTTAAAATACCCCCATTGTTCATGTCAGTAATGCATATTGCATTCTTTTTGGTGAGCATTAAGACTAAAATGGGTAAATGGGGTATGTGGTTAATTACTTAGGAGGGACCTTGGATAAATGCCTCTTTCCCTCTTACCTGCTGTTTCTTCTGTTCAGTACTGCTGGTGAATTATTGAGCAGGCAGTGAAATTAACAAACATATTTGCCCATATGACCTACTGCTAGTGCTCGCTCAAGTGCTATGTAGCCTGTCATAACGAATAACTAATGAAAAGGTTGATCATGTTGTAACCAGAAAGGATGATGCATGTCATTCTGCTAGACTGATTCTAGCTATGACAGTAGGGACTGAAATATTTAGTTGCTTATTTAAAGTTTGCTTAAGTGCGCAAAGCGCATATTGAATTAGGAGGGAGAGATTTTTAAATTTAAGGGCGAAATAGGCTCTGGGTAAATCTTCCCCTTAGTATGTTGCATTATTTTTTAGAATACATTTGGATACATTTTTTGTGATGCAAGTGTACTCTCAACCTGTTGCATACCTCTGAAAAGTGATGTAATCACTAATATCTTTCTTGCAGTTTCATATGAAAATTTAGGTGCTGTTTTAATTTTAAGACTTTGTGATTGTCTGTTTTATATGTTGTGTGAATTTCATATGTATCTAGGCTGTTTATGGAGGATGCAAACTAGCTCTTTTTTTTTTATTGCAGTTTGTAAACAGATTGCTAGGATCATTACCTTTGCCTCGTGTATCAGTGGTGGAATTTGCACTGCCAGTGGATACCAAGGCTCTACAAAGACACCTATGTGTGGTTCAGCTAATAAGACTGCTTGGCCTGTACCATAAAATGAATAAGGTACAAAAGCAGGATGCTGTACGAGAAATGACTGTAAGATACAGACATGGACTTCAGTTTGGTAAGAATTAAGTCATAATACGGTTTACATAACCACATAATTTTTCTTATTATGCAAGAAGAAATTGCATTAGTTATGTTAATTCACTTTCATAGTGGTGACTGCTAATGCCCCATCCATATTCCTCACATATAACACAGAAGATTCCACTGGAGCCTATTGGTAATATGCTGTGAATCACATATACACTCACAGAACTGATTTGTGATCCGTGGTTTGGTGATCATTATAGATGTTCAAACTGGCGAGTTCTGTTTTCAGGTGACCCATATAAATTAATGGGAGATAATCTGAAGGTTCCGATTGAATTTAAGGTATAGATCACAATAGTAAGTTAGTGTAAATGGCTCAGGGACCTAGGAAATGGTCTGGGGAACATGTTTTCATATAACCAAAACACAATTAAAAACCTTACATTCAAGTTATTTTCAAGGTTACAAATTAAATATTTGAGGGTTTTTGAATATGAGCGTTCATAAAAATAGTTGTAAACTGGATTTCAGATCTTTATTACTAATCCCTGTTCTGTTCCAGTATGTAATGATGGTCATTTACTATACAATCCCAGGAACAGGATTTGCGTATCATATGATTGTATTGGGTGCTAATGGCATAAGGAAAAATATCGTACAATGGTCGTATCGTCCATACACGGCCGACGATAATATGATCCGCGGATGGTACAACCACGATCTTATCGTCTATGGCCACCATATGGGCTAGGCCAACTGGCGCATTTTCTCACACGCTAACAATCATGGTTGTGATCCATTAGCGTGTGAGAAGTGCAGTGCAAACGGACGATAAATTCGGGTTGTGTGATGATGGGCATATGCTTCACGGATCGTATATATCTTTTGACCAGCCGATATAGAAAAATATTGTAAGAATGTCGGCCGATTCTACAATCCAAAGATATCGTAGAATCTATGAGCACCAAAAGGTCTAGGACACTGGCGAGTTTTCTCATGTGCTAATGAGCATCGCATTGTGGGTTCGATGTTCTCAGATTACACAATTGGGCAGGGCAAATGGACAGTAACGCACAACACAGTGACAAAATGGCACCCGAAATGTTGCCTCTTCTACCTAGACACTGCTGTGGTTGGTGATTTTAGGTTATGTGGCTGGATCATTTTAAAAATTGTTCGAATTTCTGATGACTTTAGATTTCGATATTCTTTTGAAAATTCAGTTCAGTGAGATCCAATAGTTTTGAACTTTCCTTCGGAACCTGAACTTCATCTCTAGTGACCATACAGACTGTGGTTGGCTCCCTATTATAGTATAGAGAGCCGATGATGACCCAGAAGAAATTTTTTGTCAGTCTCAGTCCTGCGCATAATATTGTTAATTTGTCTGGAAATCAATTAAATCCCTTTTGGTTTAGATGGGATTTCCCTATTAGACATGTATATTGCCAACTTTATTCATTGAATCATTTATGGAAAAAAGGCATAGTGTACCACAGTGCTAAGTGTACAAATATACTATTGATTTTTTATTTACTTCGGTATTCTGTAATGTCTCATGCCAATGACAAACACTAGAATTTACACAATCACTCCCCCTGTGGCCATTGTTTAACATTGTTAATACCAGTAATTGCTGCTCTTGTAAATAAAATGAAAACCTTAAGGGCATGTTCACCCACCAAACTAAAATTTAACCCACTACTGGCCCCACTAAGTAGTTTTAATCCTCATCTTACATCCCTGCTCCTTATGGTTCCCCTGTACTGCTTGTCCAAAGTCCAGGAAGCTGAGGAGTAGTAGATGTCTTTCTGTCCAAAAGGTTTCTTCCTCCTCCTTGCATGCGCAGGGGAGCCCTTTCCCCCATGCCCCCCCTCCCTCCCTCCCTTCTGATCCCTCCCTGCCCTTCATGTAGCGTAAAATCTTTTATAAATATATTGCATCAGGGCATCCTTTCCCACCCCCAACCGCTTATATTGGAAGTGTAAAAATAGAATCTGAACTGTACTTACAAATTCTCGCTCCCGCTGCATTCTCTATTGCTAGCAGCCGCAGCTGCGATTGGCTGAGAGGCAGCAAGTCCAGCCCACTGCTTGTAGTTCTAGCAAGCAGGGAGACGGATTAGAATGACGCTGGAGAGAGGGGCTGCAAGTAGAGTTTGGATTCTATTTTTACACATCTAACATAGTTAGGGTGGGAAGGGATGCCCTGCATTATATCAAAAATTAATATTAAAGGGACACTAAACTCCCCTAAAGCCAGAAAAATAACTATTTGCCATTCGTTTGTATTATTCACAGGGAGGTGAGAATAAGCGTTCTCACCTCCCTGTGAGAACCACCTTTCCCATTCTTCTATGCCACAGACAGGCGGTTCTTGCGCGGGAGCACTCGTCGGGAAAGTAAAATCGTATATATGTATGGGCTGCTTTTGATTGCCTAAAGGTGCTGTTTAGATTGCCTGGGTCAGTTCTCAGACCTGCAAGTTTATTCCACATAGACCCTCTATATTCTAGCTGGCAGGTAGTATAGGTAAGGGAGGATATAAGTGTGTGTTTGTTCATTTAATATGATGAGATTATTTGTGTTTTTTTGGACCTTCAGACTAATTTTATTATTGCCCCCCGCAACTGTAGTCACAAAACAAGTTAGGGTTAAATGAAAGCCTGCAGTATTTCTTTTATAATTAGCCTACAATCACATCTCTGGCTGGAGCCTGTGAGAAATTACATTGGGGTGAATGTTCAAACTTCCTGCTTCCAGTAGGTTGCGTGACATCACCTGACCTCTGCCCTGCCTATCCCCCCCGGGGGAGAAGCATGCCCAGTTCAGACTTAATGCTGGGGAAATCAGGAAGTACTTGGGGGAAAAATTGACCGTTGAGAAGGGGAGCCTATTAATGCAGGCAGGGGCTGGTCTGATGACTACAAGCTGGTCACATGGCTGAAAACAGGAAGTGTTCAAGCAGGAAGTAATATTGCTGAACCTTTCTAACAATAACTTCTCACAAATGTTATCTAGAGATGTGATTTAGGTTTTATTTTGAATGTGCAATGGAAGGCTTTTTATATAATTATTACTAGTTTGGAAGAATTTGAGACCACGGTTACCCTTTAAATTGTGAACCTCGCAAGGTTGAGGATTTGGGGTACAATAAGGCTACAAAAGTTTTTTGGGGGGGTGGACCAACCCTTTACATGTAGATTAAAAGCAGGCAGCACAAAACAATATTATTATTGGCCAATCAAATATTACTCCACAAATGTTAAAGGGAAAGTACAGTGGAAAATATCATTATATTTTAATTATTAGTTTAAATTATGTATACCTAGTTTTTCTACATATTCTCCTCCATTTTGAAAAATCAGTTGATTTCATTCCCTTTGCTATCTCTGCTGTTGTTGTTAGTGAGCTGACATTTCAGGTTCTGTAACAGTCCCTCATCTTCCTGGGATGCACACTTGGAACGTTCCTATCAGTAATTTCTATTGATTGGCTGTTGTATGAGGCAAACATGTTCAGATTAGGATAGAAAAATACTGCTCTTTTTTCTTAAAAGCATATGTATTCTGAGCATGTAAAAGACTGAAATAGATGAGGCAGAAACTTTAGAGAGGCATAGGGAGAGCATTATTTTGCTGCTTAACCCTATGTCTGTCATCTTTCTGACTTTTGTAGATTTGGGGTTTATTTACCTATATATAATTTTTCATGTAATTGGTATGCTTGCCCTTTAAGAATTATGGATAAAAGGATGCATTTCAGTCCTTTGACAAATGGCGAATACTAGCCAGTTGTCATGCTAACATTTAACATGAAGATCTATGCAAAAACTTTGTTCAGTTGACCTCTGAAAGTTCTCCACTTTCTGGTGAAAAAGAAATGTCAGTGCAGACCAGACTAAGTAAGGCAAATTCTAATATGTGGTGGTTTGTTATGCTTAAAGGACAACTAAAGCCTCAGAACAACACTTTCAGAAAGAAGATCACATTGATATAAAAGCAATAATCTGTGTCTCCCCTCTCATTTGTATATGGTTGTTAGGATATTTACCTTTCTAGCTTGGGGATTCTATCACATGTGTATTGGAATAGTTGGTTGAAATGTTCATGTTACAATATATCCATGTGATATTTGCAATAGTCCAGATAAATGTTCATGGTTAATAAGTACATATAGTAAACATAGTAATAAGGTTGAATAAAGACACTTCGTCCATACAAGTCATCTATTCCCCCCTTTTTTTTTTTTTTTTAACCTACCCTAACAGTGATCCAGAGGAAGGCAAAAAACCCCAGCAAAAAAGGGGGAAAAAATTCCTTCCTGACTCCCAACGGCAATCGGGGAAGTATCCGGGATCAAACCATCTATATGCATTAATACCAGTAATTCTCAATATTTTTTAGTTTTAGAAACTTATCAGGCCTTTTTAAGTATTCAATGAACTTGCCATTACCAACCTCTGCTGGAAGACAGTTCCACATTTCACCGTGTCTCACTGTAAGAAACCTCTAACTAACTTGAAGCATGAAAATTCTTTTCTTCCAACCCTTCTAAAGGATTTGTCAGAGTCCTCTGATATGAACCTATTACGTGAACAATTCTACACCTAGATAGTTACTGTATGGGCATATAATATATTTGTATAGTTATCGACCCACTTGCAAACATTCAGTTCTCCCAATTGGAAACAGCCCTAACTGGTCAATCGCCTCATATTAAGGCCCCTCCATTCCCTCCTTATTAATTTAGTGCCCTTCTCTGAACTGCTCTCAATTTCCAAGATGTCCCTTTGTATATGGGATTCCAAAACTGCACCGCATATTACAAATGTCGGCCTTACCAGTGATTGTAAGAGGGGAATAATCCCATTTTCTCGTCTCTGAATTATTTCCCCCTTAAGACAATATCTTGTAGCTGTAGCCTGGGCGCTGCATTGTTTGCTACAACTAATCTTCTATCTACTCAGAACCCCCAAATCTTTTTAAGTCATTAAGATTGCCACTTACACAGATTTATTTATGGGTGTAGGTCGGCACAACGGGATTGTCTAAACCAATGCTCACCTTACTTTCAACATTGAATCTTCCATCTGCCATTCAATAGCTGCCCCATTTGATACTATACTCAGCGTCGTTGCAGCACTTGCACATCATTGGAAGTTTCCAAAGCTCTGCATCTAATTAGTTGTCTCAGCAACAGCAGAGGACTTGCTCTCAATGCCCCTTTAAGTCATTATTAACAGATTAAACAGAAGCGGCCCCAGTACACAACCCTAGGACCTCCGCTTAGAACTTTAGGGCCCACATAGATGTAGCTCCAGTAACCACCACTCTCTGTTTTTGCGGTCCAATAAACCCGTTCTCTATTCAAGAACAAATGTCTTTCTTCAAGGCCAAACAGTCCGAAGTTTATACATTAGTCGGCTATGTGGACACAGTAGCAAATGCTTTGCAAATCCAAATAGAACCACATCACAGCTGGCCTGTGAATCTAACTTTCTACTCACTTCTTCATAAAACCCAATAAATTGTTCCTGAGCTGATTATTTCTCATAAATCCATGCGATAAACTAATAAGATGATCTCTGGGACAAAGTCAAGGATATGATCCCTTAACAAACGGTTCCATCACCTTCCCTACCGACTGATGGTAGGCTTACAAGGTCTTATAGTTAACTAGGCTGGCCTGAACGATACCTTTTTTGAATTTGGATTACATTCGCTTTTTCCAATCCAGCGCGCACATACCCAGACAAAAGCGAATCTGAAAATATGAGACACACAGTGGTCTGCTAGACTGAAACTAAGCTCTTTTTAAAAATCCTAGGATGCAATCCATCTGGTCCTGCGCGCTCGCTTTATGATATTAACTTTGTCTAATTGATCCGTACATATCCTCTGTGATCCAATTGAAAACTCTTCATTTCCTCACTGCACATTGTTACAAATCCGCTACTGTAAGGAGTCTCCAACAGTACAAAACCGAGGTAAAAAAAGGTTTGCAGATAGCCTTTTCGGAATGCCTCTACAACCACCTTCGCTCCTTAGTTAATGTCCCACATCTCACGGCCTCATTTTTTTACACATTTATTGTACTTAAAAACTCTTGGGGTGGGATTGCTTTGTTCAGGCATTTTTCTATTTTAGCTAGTTTAAATGGCTTTCCCTTGCACTCTTCATTACACTTTTGACGTCCCTGGAAGCATGTTCTGTGACCTTCTGCTTTCAAAATTTTAAAAGCCCTTTTCTTTTTTCCCATTTCCCTCTTTACCTGAGCATAAGCCATGCAGAGTGGACTAATTTTTTACACTTTTATATCCCTTTACAGTGGTCCACATCTGCTCAGTATCTTACCAAGCACAACCAGTTCCCCCCAGTCTATGAGCCAGGAGCGATTCCTTTAAAAGCATAAAATTAGCTTTCATAAAGTAAAAGTTTTGTTAAGCCATGCACTTTAGTTTTCAGATGCAACTATATTAAATGACACTATATTCATTGCGTCACTATTCCCTAAGCTTCCCATTACCTTATATCCAAAAATGAGATCTGGGTGATTAGGTATCACCAGATCCAAACAACGCATTCTTCTAGTGGAAACTTCTACCATCTTATAAAAGAAAATGGCTCATACAGGTAAATTTAAGAACTTTTATAACTTTTGACGGTGCTGGCAGTTCCAGTAATCCCAATCTCATTCAGGGTAGTTTAGTTAAAATCCCCCAATAACCAGAAATGCCCCATACCAGCAGCCTTCGCCACAATGCATAGCGAGGATCATTTCCACCTCTTCCCAGGCATTGGAGGCTTTTATAACACACTCACAAAAATTTATATTACCTACTTCTTTGCTTCCTGTAACACAGTCCACCCATAATGTTTCTGCCGCATCGTTTGCTCCCCCATCTATTCCATCTTTTAAATGTGGCTTCAATTCCTGTTAACATAAATACATAATCCTCCTCCTTTCTTATAACTCGGTCTGTCTAAATAAAGGAGTTCAGCACCCCATTCAATATTACTGTCCAGTCGGTGTGATAATTAAGCCATGATTATGCTATACCACATTACGATCATAACTTTACTTTAAACGTAGTATTCTCAAGTTCGACGGTTTTTTCCAGCCAGACTACCTGCATTTTGTAAACAATACTATTTTACGATTATCAATGATTTACCTCTCTCCATACATGGTCGTACATGCCTCCTTATCCTCTATGCTCCCCCCCTCCATCTTCTCCTCCCTCGGTGGTCACTAGCCCCCAGCATCCCTAACTTCTCTAATCTCCCCCCTGGGGTGTTAAACGTTCCCTCCCCCATACCTAGTTTAAAATCTCCTCCAAACCCCTTAGCCATCTTCTCCCCAAAAAACAGTTGCACCATCACCATTGAGGTGCAATCCGCACTACTAAAGAGCCTGTAGCCAACAGAAAAGTCAGCCCAGTTCTCTAAAAACCCAAATCCCACTCTCCATTACACCACTCCTTCGGAGACCACGCATTTCTATTACTCCTGAGCTCCCGTTGCCTCCATAGATAGATGCTCGGTAGTATGTCTGAAACACACCCTGGAGGTCCTTGCTTTTAACTTGGCCCCCTAATTATCGGAACTCATTTTTCCACAGGACTCACCTTCCAACCTCTCACTTTGTCATTGGCAGTAACCATGAACATTTAACTGACTATTCCAATATCACATTGATATAATGTAACCATGAACATTTAACTGACTATTGCAATAACACATTGATATATTGTAACCGTGAACAGTTAACTGACTATTTCAATATCACATGGATATAATGTAACCAGGAACATTTAACTTACTATTCCAATATCACATGGATATATTGTAACCATGAACATTTAACTGACTATTTCAATATCACATTGATATAATGTAACCATGAACATTTAACTGACTATTCCAATATGACTATTCCAATATCACATTGATATAATGTAACCATGAACATTTAACTGACTATTGCAATATCACATTGATATATTGTAACCATGAACAGTTAACTGACGATTCCGATATCACATTGATATAATGTAACCATGAACATTTAACTGACTATTCCAATATCACATTGATATATTGTAACCATGAATATTCACTGACTATTCCAATATCACATTGATTTAATGTAACCATGAACATTTAACTGACTATTCCAATATCACATTGATATATTGTAACCATGAAAATGTAACTGACTATTTCAATATCACATTGATATAATGTAACTATGAACATTTAACTGACTATTCCAATATCACATTGATATAATGTAACCATGAACATTTAACTGACTATTCCAATATCACATTGATATAATGTATGTGATATTGGAATAGTCGTTAATGTTCATGTTACATTATCAAGGTGATTTGGACATAGTCATTAATGTTCATGTTACAATTATATCAATGTGATATTGGAATAGTCAGTTAAATTTCATGGTTACATATATCAAGTGATATTGGAATAGTCAGTTAAATTTCATGGTTACAATTATCAATGTGATATTGGATAGTCGTTAATTTCATGGTTACATATTCAATGTGATATTGGAATAGTCAGTTAAATGTTCATGGTTACATATCAATGTGATATTGGAATGTCAGTTAAATGTAATGGTTACATTATATCATTTGATATTGGAATGTCAGTTAATATTCCATGGTTCAATATATCAATGTGATATTGAATGCAGTTATAATGTTCATGGTTACTTAGATCAATGTGATATTGGAATAGTCAGTTAAATGTTCATGGTTACATTATTCAAATGTGATATTGAAATGTCATGTTAATGTTCATGGTTACAATATACCAATGTGATATTGGAATAGTCATTAAATGTTCATGGTTACTTAATCAATGTGATATGTGAATTAGTCTTAAATTCAGGTTCAATTATCAATGTGATATTGGAATAGTCAGTTAATGTTCATGTTTACATTATATCAAAATGTTGATAAACATAAAATTTATAAATTCGGTTGAATTTGACTAGTCCGATTACATTTTTCATGGTTACATTACACTGTGTTTGGATATTCAGTTATGTTCATGGTTATTATCAATGTTATATTGGAATAGTCGTAATTTCATGGTTACAATATATCAATGTGATATTGAATAGTCAGTTAAATGTTATGGTTACATATATCAATGTGATATTGGAATGTCAGTTATGTTCATGGTTACATTATATCATGTGATCTTGCAAGAGTCAGTTATATTCATGGTTAACAAATTATAATCAATGTTATATTGAATAGTTCAGTTAAATGTTTTCAGGGTTGCAGGAGTGACCTCTTGCTGGCCATAGGTATGGAAGGGAGAGCAGAAGAAAGGGGGGGGGATTTTTTTTATTTTATATATGATATATAAAAATATATTTTGTAGGTTTAGGAGGCTAGAAGAGGGAAGGCAGGAGGAGGGACAAAAGAATTCCACCCCTAATGATATCCCCAGAACAAGCTATCTGTCTGACCTATCTGAAGATGCAGAAGGAAGTGTGGCAGAACCCAGTGCTGCAGAAAAGACGAGGAGGAAGCTGAGAAGCAGAGCCGATCCTAGTATGTGACCGACGAGCCACTGTAGGAGCAGAGGAGCGTGCTGTGGGGCCAAGTAAGCAGGTCTGGAAACCCCCGATAGGTGGATAAAATAAAACTTTCCCAGGGAAATGATCTGCACGAACAGAGGAGGGGGGAACTGCCCTGGTCTGTGTGCTCAAAAATGTGCAAGAGCTGAGGGGGTTACTGCCAGCTGTTCCATAAGGTAGCTGTTCTCTTCAGACTTGTGCAAACTAGGTCTGTGTGGAGTCAATGGGAAAGGGCTGGTTAACTTCCAGCTGTTCCAAGAGTAGAGAGCCTTAACATCAGACGTGAGAGAGGCCAGGTCTGTGTGAAGTCCAATGGGAAAGGCTGGAAGGGGTTACCTCTCAGCTGTTCCTATGCAATGTCTTGATAGAAGAGGAGAGAAGCCCAACTCCTAAGCGTACACTTGAAAAACTGAAGCAGGCTGCAAGTGCGCAGAATATAAGGTAAGGGAAGGAGCACCAGAGCCTATGCAAAACTTCAATTATTCAAGTGTCTGCTCCTGAAGTGGAATACTTAACACCTGCTGTGCCTGGATCCCCAAGGCTGAAAGAGAAAATAATTAGTAATTTCTTTTTGGGCAGAGATGCCCAACTTGGTTAAATAAGCACACTACAACAGTATTGGGAGACGTCATTTTTAAACTCATCCTGGGTACTGTTCAAAGAGAGGAGTGTGGGGAAGGTGAGAATAA
This sequence comes from Hymenochirus boettgeri, assembly GCA_019447015.1. NCBI lineage: Eukaryota > Metazoa > Chordata > Amphibia > Anura > Pipidae > Hymenochirus > Hymenochirus boettgeri. The sequence continues at coordinate 314,046,762 of CM033469.1, forward strand.
CTGTCCTTTAAGGACATGTTAACAAATAAAATATTATTGCACTTCATCACAAATAATATATATTTTTACAATTCCTTCACAAATCCTTGGCCAACCAGTGCCTAAAACACTTCTACTTCCCATATCCCAATTGTCTATTCCACATATTCTGCAACTTTCCTGCTGTTTGTATGGGACCTGCGTATATCACCAGCTAGGGGAAAAGCATTTTGGTTATGAGTTTTATTTTACTGTGGCAGAACAGTATTATGATTTTGAAAGTAAAGTAATTTAGGCCTGTTCCAGCTTTAACCATTGATTTTCATACATCAATATACAGTAGTAAACTCACACCTTAAAATTACAATGTCGAATAAAAGTAGTTCATATTTTGGTTTATCGCCTTGTTTACAAAGCAGGAGCCATCTCTGGCATAGGGGGGCATATGTAAACATATGTCCCATAACATTTTAATATTTTGGTCCTCATTTCATATGGATGAATAGTAATTATGAAAAGTCTTTATTAATAAGTTTATTCACCACTGCAGCATGGGTTGTCAGGATAGCGAATGGCCATATTTTTACAGCCATAAAAAAGAACTTTTGCACTATGGTTTCCGATGCAGACCAAGTACAATCAATCATCCATCTTCTCCAAACATTCTGAATACTGGTAAAGTCTGCCTGTAGTCATTTACCTATCATATCATACTGTGAAGAGCATCTACTGTCAAACCGCAGGTACAGGCAACGAGCTCCAGGTATATGAACAGTTTCCTTAAATTTGTAGTGTCTCTGACTGGATGAGCAGTTTCCACCGGTCTTTCCGGCAGCCCATGGAGCTGCCCCGCTGCCTGACCAACCATACCGAAATATCTGTTGTGTGTACCCATCCATAATGAATATAATTTATAAAATAAAGGCTATATCTGTATTGGCTAACTGTGATATGAATCATAGCAGTGGGGTGACCCATTCAGGACCCCCCCCCCCTTGAAAATCCTGCACTTTTCTGTTAACTCCTAATGACTTTCAATTGTTATGCTTGTGGTTTTTTAGAATTTGTCGTACTTTTCGAAAATCACACAATCTGATTCAGTAAGTAAGGCCATCTGTACTAAAGAACATGCATAGAGAAACAGCCCTCTTCAACCATAAGTTTGGTTACCTGCCACAATTGGGGGATTTGAAAGAATGAAAGTCATCCAGTTTTTTTTTTTTATACAATTTGTATATTTGACAAGGTATGGACCCCATGGATGTATGCCACTGCAGACCCCAATGGGAATCTGCTTGCAGATAAAAATATCCGAGCACCAGAGAGGAGTTGGGAGGTTATTTGTTCCACAGTTTACTGCTATTTTTTCTCCTCTTATTAGGCAAAGTAGAGTGAGAGATGTTTCTAGCAAACTAATCAAGGGGAAAATATTCACTCTATACATTAAATTGATGTTCACAACTATGGCATCAATAATAACTCTTCAGTAATGCATTAGACATGGGCTATTCAGAAGACTGCCCAGAGCTACAGCAAATCTGCTCAATTTAGTAAACACTTAATAAGACATTGTATTAGGTGTTTAATCAAAATACTATGGAACATTCTTCCCCTTCTTTAATGTATTAGTAAAGGAAAAAAATAAATCAAATTGGAATTACATCTAATGTATTTTTAAAGAAACTAAAATTTCAAGATTTATTGCCACCATGATGCAGGCAAGACTATCATGAGAAATTCTAATTTGCATCTCTTCACCTTCTCACACAATCAGGATGAAACAGTTACTACCATTGATTACCAATATTTATGTCATCAAACATAATTATATTTGTCTTGCATCTAAAATTAACAGAATGTAGTAAAACATATCCTTTTTATACATTTTATTCAAAAGATGTTAAAGGGTAACTGTGGTCAGGAATGAACAGGAATTGCTTTCTCAGTATTTGTTTTTATGGTAGCAGCATATCACCAGATTCCTGCACTTCCTGCTCTGAAACCATGTGAAATCCCTCTTCTCTGTGTCCCTCCTGGTCCATTAAAAAGACAAACATTTACACACTTACACGGTACGTTATCCCCCACCACACACACACACACACACCAGTAGAGGGGCACATTTTAAATGGTAGAAACCCGACCTTTCATTTAAAATCAACTTTCATTTTAAAACCACAGTATACGTACTAGAGGTCCTATTTACTTTTATCATTGGTGCTACACAGCAAGGGAAAATAGTTACTACAAACCTGTGGGTTTTGTAGGAGTGCCAGAGATACTTCTTGTGATACCAGACTGTGCCGCAATAGTCACATGCAAAAGCAACTTGCTCTGTTCATCAAACTCTTAACAGCGTTTTCGTTTTGGCCATTGGGTGGGCATTCTTTTGCATCAGGGAGTTAACCTCTTGAAAAAAACTTATCCCTGAGAAATTAAGCAAAAAACAGTAAGAATATTCCCCATATATATATTACAAACAGGTACCAAGTTACTAAAAAACATTATTAGGCATTGTCTGCTTTTCAGAATGACAGATCAACAGTGGTTTTACTGGTGGAATACTATCAGTAAAAACAAACAAAAAAATATCACATTCCTTGGCTCCATACAATAGCATAGTGTATGTGCTAGGTATACAGTAAAAACAAATTGTTGTTTTTTTAAACAGTTTATATGATTAAGCAGGAATGCACATGCTATGTCCTTACTAATAATTGTGATCAGAGGGGGATGAGAAGTGTGCAATAAATGGTTCCACTGTTTGCCAAGTGTTTTGTCGTCAAATTACAAATAAACTCTCCAAACACCCACGTGTATTACTATTCCCTTAAGTGTATAGACTGAAAGCTAGGTTGGCTGACACACACAATATTCAGGTGTACATTGGCCATGTGGCCAAGTACACTTAAGTAGGTACACACCTAGCGATTTTTCCTCCGACCGACCGTTCATACTTCGACGTCGCCAGGAGGAAGGACTGTGGCGGGCAAAACGCACTGCACGAGCCGTCTTTACGAGGCATGTCTCAGGGTCCGACGAGGTTTTCACCATGTCCGATTCGGACGAAGCGGTCGTCGCATTCGGATGCGATAATTCGGTCCATCGACCGATCACTGAACTATCGCTCGATCAGATGGAAATATTCATCGTGTGTACCCACCTTAGGAACAATGAACTGAGAAAAAGTAGAAGGAGGTGCACGTTAAAACACACACATGTCAGTTGGAATAATCAATAAAGACCATTTTCACAACAAGACCAACCCAAATTTGGGGCAAATGATCTGTCCTTATATATAATGACTACCTTAGAGACAAAACCATGTTTTTGGATCACTCCCATCAGAATGAATTCTTTCATAGAAATAAAAGCTCCAATTCCTTGAGCTGTCTGCAGATTCAAATTAATGAAGGAATTACACCCCAGATACTATTTTATATTTTCAAAATAGAAACCTAAACACAATCATCTTTCAAACTATACCACTTTACTGTTTCTCTATTTTGTTAAGTCTGTAATACTAGATACCTTAACGGTAAATTTAAATACATTTATATAATTAATAATATTTTTGTATTGTACTATGTTTTATAACTAAATGCCACTGTGGTTAAAGGGAATGTCCAAACCAGAAAAAAAATTAGTATATAGCTTAATCACCCCACCCAAACCTAGACGCATGGTTAAGTTCTATGCAGGCTTCTTAATATACTTATTAGGACCTCTAGTCAATCACTGGCGCTGCTGCCTGTCAAACCCCTTTGCTGTTCTGATCGAAACAGCAGCAGGGAGCTGAGGGAACGAGGATGGTAAGTATATTTAAAGCCTGCATAGAGCTTTTACCAGTGCGAGGTCTAGGTTTAGGGGGGTTGTGTAATAAGCTATTACACATTTTCATTTTTTCCCTTTAAGTCATTTAATTCGAATTATATACTGTAATAGTGTATTGTTATTGAATTTAACATGCTTCTTTTGCTGTAAAGAGTTGCTGCAGTGCTTATATAGTCTATACTAAACAAATGGCAAACAATACTACTTAAAGGCAACTGTGGTCTTGAATAAGTTAGGTTAAATGAAAGCTGCAAAATTTCCTTTTAAATAAGCCAACAATTACATCTTAGCTGCTGACCTGTGGGAAATAATATAAGGCGTTTATTAAAATTTTCTGCATCCAGTTAAGTGACATTACCAGACCTGCCCACTGCTCCAGCCCAGGGGGCGGAGCATCCTCCCAGTAAAGACTTAATGGGAAAACAAGAAGTACTGGGGAAAAAATTGAGTGGAGAAGGGGAGCTTTAATGCAGGCAGAGGCTGCCACATGACTACAAGCTGGTCACATGGCTAAAAACAGGAAGCATTTAAACAGGAAGTAAAATTGCTGAAGAATTTAAGCAGGAAGTAAATGCGTGAATCATTCAGTAATAATTCACACATAATTATCTAGAGATGGACTAACGTTTTATTTGAAGGTGTGATGGAAGGCTTTTTACAATCCTTACTGGTTTAGAAGAATTGAGCCACAGTATCCCTTTAAAGAACTCAAACTTAAAAAAATGTGTTTGCCAATCATTTCTATTATTCACGGGGGTGTTGCCAATCATTTCTATTATTCACAGGGAGATGAGATGTGTATTCCCACCTCCGTGAATAATAGTTTGCTCAGGGAAACAGCGGGCACTTACCTTACCTGGCGCTCCACTAGCTTCCTCTGATCTGACAGCTATGTTGCCCGTCTCCCGACCACGCGCACTATCAAAAGATAGGCGCGCGATCGGGAGAGCAGGACAACGCAGCCGTCAGTTCAGAAGGACCTGTGAGTGGAGCGCCAGGTAAGTGCCGCTGTGTCCCTGAGCAAACTTTATTCACAGGGAGGTGAGAATAAGAGTGTCACCTCACTGGATTAATAGAAACGATTGCAAACACTTATTTTTTAGGTTTACAGTTCCTTTAAAAACAGTAGTTAATGTCCTGTTAGCCTTGAGTTCTCCTTAATGTAGATCCAGCATAACTATTGGAAACCCTGTATTTAGATGACAGGATCAGTCTGTTTATGGTGGACTAACTTGTTGGGTTTGTCTGCCTTCCTACCTTATCTACCCAATTTAGCTGAACACTTTACTGTTGTCATTTAATCTACATTCTAAATATGAATGTAAAACATTGTGTTTGGGCACACTATACCTCATTAAAGTGATATCAAAAAAAAAGGAGCATTGTTCTCCAGCTTTCCTTTCACAGCATCCTCCACTTCACTTTGCCATTTGCTCCAGTTCAGCAACACTCTAGCAAATAAACAAATCAGTCAACTCACAGAAGAGCTTATAACAATCAATATGAATCTATTGAACTGGAAATATATAATTTTAGTTTTTAATTATTCCTGTTTCTAACAGCAAGTATTCTGAAATCACCACTTATACTACAGTGCAGTCATCATTGCACGATCATGTTATAAATTTTAATAATAACACTGTATGACAAACGGTGCAATGAAAAAAAACTCCTGTGCCTGCCAATTAAGTATTTTTCACCATGTAAGATATACATTTTTATACCTGCAATTGTCTTTCCATTGCATTTAGCTTCTTGAAAGTTTCACCCATAATTTTACACAACACTCGTATTCCTCTAGATGTTCCTCTCGATACTGATAGTTTATTAAAGACTGCAAGGCATCAACTAAGTTTAAATGTTTAATGACACAAGACACAACCATTTCTTCATCACATCTGGCTGGATAACCTCTCTGTAGATAATGTACATAATTAGAAAAATGTAATTAATACAACAAAACCACACCCTCCCCCCCAAAAAAGTTACATCAACATACAAGTATGTAAGATTGGTGACATGAATGCAACCATTTTTTAGGTAGGTAAACACACTCGGGGTAAGAGGTTTTGTATCATTAACAGCAAAAACTTGGGTGGGGGTGATAGAAGCTGCTAGAAAGAAAAAAATGATGGTGGTAAAGAAAAGACATGTATAAACATACTTAATACTGGCCTGAAACTGTGGCCGGGCACGTCCAGATATCTCCTGAGTTTAATCATTATACCCGGTGGAAGTCTGATTCTGGCAGTTCAAAAAGTTTCCAGCTGGTGGCAACAATATGTCAGAAGGATAGTGAATTTCTCTATCTTCATCTATAGTAGGAGGCAGTGGGGAAGGCTTGGAGTGAGTGCTGGGGATAATGCGCCATAGCTTCCACTGCCACTGACACCTGATAAAACAGTAAGAGCCCGATTAGCCAAAATAAACATGATAGCATAAATAAAACACATGATCTTTAAATATCCTGCAAATTACATGCTTATAAACGCCTCCTGATTATAATTCAGTTATAAGCATGCTTAGCTATGCCATAGTGTAATCAGGATAGTAAACAGAAAGGATACTTATAAAGGATATCAGCAGTTATGGAAACTCCATGGCAACTTAATTGGGTTGAATAAGACAAAAAACACCCTAAAGGTCAGAAACTGGTATTAAATTTTGCCCCACATGTGTAGTGTTAAAAATCCTTAACTTTCTTCTCTCTGCTCGTTATGGGTATTAGTGTGATAATCCGATGCCTGCTATTCCTTGCCCTCTCAGAGGACTCAGGCATGCGCAGTGGAGCTCTCCCCCTTGCCTCCTGTCCCTTCGGCATTGCATTACTTGTTTAAAAAGAATGAAACCTCATTTAATAAAGGGGACCCATCAAACCCTAAACCCGTTCCCGGAAGTAACAGAAGAGGGAACAAAGGTGCACAAGAAGAGGGAACAAAGGTGGGTAAGTACATTCGTGGGCTGATTTTAAACTTTTAAAGCTGTGGTTAGGGTTGGAGGGGCATCCCCTACATTAATTATTTTTAATTTGGGGTGGAGAACCTTGAATAATACATCACGCGTCCTTGTACTATGTATTTAATAAATAAAGATATTCCTGGTAATGGTCGAATAATGTCCATTATTACGGATTGAGCCCTCCTAACAGATGTTTGGGCAAAATTCCAAGTGATAATTACTGTAAATCATTGGTAAAAAGTGGTAAATCATGGTTGATGCTGCAGTCTTCAACAGACTGCAAGATGAATGGTCAAAAAATCTGCGGGTACCATTAAAAAATGATAAGTAACAGACATACGGAAGGATATTGATCTAGATTATTTACTGGCTAGGTTGATTTAACCCATAATCCTTGATTATGGGTTACATAGAAAGACACAAGATAAGTTAATTTTGGCCAGTAGGTTTTTGAAATGACGTGCTTATAAAATCCCTATTAATGAAATCGGTCAGTCCATATAACTCCGTTATTCTATACTGTCAATACATAAATGTTCCCCACCTTATCATATATAATGAAACAATGCAAGTTATGTTTTTAAAAGTACTGACCTTGCAAAAGTTTTGACCTCAAAAGATCCGACATGCCAACTCTTCTTTGGTGATTTTTGGTCCATTATATAATACGAGCATGGAACAAGCCCAGACTGACAGACCTAAAGCCAGGTCTACCCGAAATGGTAAGCCTCCTGACACATCCCTGAGGATTCCTGAAAATATTAAATAGCAATTTTAAGGAAAAGAACCTAAAGTTATTCAAAGGAATTTTTTTTTTTACCAGAAACTAATGAGTTCTTCAAAAAAAAAAAAAAAAAAAATAATACAGAATATAAAAATTGAACATATTACATTAAAACAGAATGTCTGCAGCCCTCCAGATGTTTGGAAAATTCAACCTCCAGCATGCCTTGGTTGCAGTAGCTAGGAGTTTCAGTTTTCAAGCATTTGGAGGAAGTAAACAGCCTTAAGACCTTCTCACCCTTTTCCCATCAGTACACAAAAATATTAAGAGGGAGATTCAATAAAAGTTCTTATTGTTAAATTTTCAATTTTGCCCCAACCAATCAGATATATTTAACATTGAAAGCTAACATCTGATTGGTTGGGGCAAAATTAGCACCATTCTTGCCTTTTGCAGAGCGTGTCTTCCTATTGGTGCCATGAACTGTCACTCACAGTGGCAGAGAGGAAGATCGGACCAGAGCCAGAGGGAGATTTCTAGTAAGTATTGCAGGACTTCTGCAAAGTTCCCAGAGGTGAGGCATTTTAGTTCCCTTACCTGGGTACTATGCAGCAGTGGAAGAAGAGGTGAGTGGGAAGGTGATTAAATGTCCTTAAAACATAGTGATTTTTTTCGCTGGACTTTACTTTAAATACAGCACAAAAAATAATCGAGCAACTGCAATAAACGCCAAACTTACCTGAGCTCAACAGTGCAAGCAAAACCCCACATTGTTTATCTGGAGTATTGTGCTCACGCCCACTTCTCATTTCAAAGGAGAATGTTACAGTATCACCTTCACCTGACAAAGCCAACAAAAGATTTAGTTTGCTGGATGAATTATTTCTCTCCTACCTACTAATTACTATATATAGAATTCAATGGCTATATCATGTAAATGAGATTTTGTTTACTCACCGCAAAATCTTTTTCTCTAAGCCAAAGGCGGACCCAGCACCGCAGGTTAAGTATTACCATCCAGGAGCGGACACTTGAATAATGAAATTTTGCATAGGCTCTAGTGCTCCTCCCCTTACCTTATATTCTGCAGCACCAGCAGCCGCCTTCAGTTTTGTCAAAGAGGGAGCAAGGAGTTGCCATAAGAACTTACAACTTCATTAAAACACAATTTAACATAAATTAACTGATATAAGACACACAGATAATCTATTAAACTAGAATAACAGTCTTAACAACTTGGTAGTATAACCCATAGGGAGGGTAGTGCCTGGGTCCCCCTTTGCTTCAGAGAAAAAGATCTTAGTGAGTAAACAAAATCTCCTTTTCTCTTTCAGCTTTGGGGGACCCAGGCACAGCAGGGGATGTCTCAAAGTCCGAACAGTAAAGGGGGGCAGAAGAATTAATCCTCTGCTGCTTGTAGCACAAGCCGACCTACGGTCGTCTCGCGGCCGAAGCAAACACATCCAACCTGTAGAACTTTATGAATGTGTTGATAGAAGACCAGGGCGGCTGCTCTGCAATCTGATCTATGGAGTCTCCCCGGCGAGCTGCCCATGAAGCTCCAGTGCCCTGGTAGAGTGAGCTGCAACCCGCAGGGGGAGAGGGGCAGCCCCAGATTCATATAAATCTATGAGATGACACTCCGAATCCATCTCGCCAGAGTTTGAGGTGATGTATGGAGCCTTGTAAGGCCCCGTTAGGAGGATGAACAGCTCCTTGGAAGAACGAAAAGATTCCGTTCTGGAGATGTAAATCCGGAGAGCTCTGACTACGTCCAGTGAATGACACCTCCTTTCTTAAAGAGAAACCGGCCGAGAATATGCGCTGGGACGACGATTTCCTGACTTAGGTGAAAGGAGGAAATGACTTTAGGTAGAAAAGTTGGGTGAGGCCGAAGAAGGATGGAGAGACAGGATGGTTCCCCGACAGAGCTGCCAGCTCTGACCCCTGCGTATTGGAGGAAATGGCTAAAAGAAAAAGCGTTTCCAAGAGGAAGTAGAATAGGGCTACCAATCTTAGAGGCTAAAAGGTGGTCCTTGTAGAACTCGAAGAACCAGGGGAAGATCCCTTGGTTGTACCGACTGTCTGCACGAGGACAGATGTGAGCCACCCCCCTGTAAGAAGGTTTGCACATCTTTCCGTGATACCAATCGCTGATGAAAGAAAACAGACAGAGCTGCAATCTGAAGGCAATGAGAGACAGTCCCTTATCCAATCCTGCCTGTAGAAAAAGTTGCAGTCTAGATAGGACGAATCATAGAGGGAAAAGCCCTTGAAGAGGTCCAATTTATGTATCTCTGCCATATTCGGTGATAGACTTTTGCGGACGATAATTTGGTGCGGCCATCACGGTGAGGATGACGATGAGGGAATGCCTCTCTTTCTCAGAATGGAGGATTCAATATCCCCGCCATCAAATTTAGGTCGTTGAAGATCAGGTGGAAGAATGGAACCCTGAGAAAGAAGGTCTGGACGGAGGGGTGGGCCATATTCGTCCCGTGACATCCTTAGGAGATCTGTGAACCCAGCCCTTCTCGCCACCTGGGAGCTATGAATATAGTCGTGGTCCCTTCCAACTTCAGTATGCGCGGAATCATAGCTATTGGCGGGAAGGCATACACTAACTGGAACCGCCATGGAACTACCAGTGAATCTATGAGGTTGCAGAGGATCTTGCGCTTCTCCCAAAAAGAGGGGAACCTTGTGTTGAGATGCAATGCCATGATGTCTATTTCCGGAGTTGGCCACCGACTTAGAATCGAGAACACTTCCTGATGAAGGGACCATTCCCCTGGGTCCTATTGGACCAGGGTCTAGAAGACATTTGTTTTTGGGCAGGGGCCTGCGGCAGATTGCTCTGGGGAGTCTCTGGGCGAGAAGCAGAGGAGGGCAAAAGGAAGGGAGTGCTATGAGACGTAGATAGTACGGGGTTTGTTTGGGGAAAGAAAAGGTCCTTTTTCCCGCCGCTGATTTAAGAGATTATTTTTTAATAGTTCGGGCCCAAATAGCTGGTTAGCAGGCAATTTTGAAGCAGCATCGGCCTGCCCAGGCTTTTAGACATAAGACCCTTTGCGTTGCCATTACTGAGACGGAACTCGGAGCAATAGACGACTGGATTCTAAGCTGACTCTCTGAGTAAACCCACGTGTACCTGAATTAATTACAGGTGAATTGTTGGTCGGTGATTCTTATAAAAAATGGTTGAAGCAGAACCTCCATAGCCATTTGCATCCAAGCGAGACAAGGGGTGTCTTTAGAATGTTTTTTTAATAGCTGCCATCAATGTGCTGATCTGTTGGATACTGAAGAGTCAGCCGCTTCGGAAAAGGGGAAGGGATGTGGTGGCTCTGGAAATTCGCGGCCACTGGAGGGTGACTATAGGAGGGAGGGACAATCGAATCTATGTCTGCCTTAGGGAAAGGGCCGTACCATGTGTTAAAGAGCCTGGGAACTGCGCTAGGCCGGCCGCTCTGGCTAAGACCATTCTTGCAGAACACCTTTGTTAGATTAGTACTGTAAGATGGGGAATTGATGAGGCTTTTTTTTTTTTTTATTACTCTAGAAAGAAGAGTTTTGGAAGGGGTCCTCTTGGGGATTCTCAGAGCCTGAAGGTTAAGAATTGAAATGACTGACCTATCAAGTAAATCGACAGCCTCTGGAGTAGTAAAGCGTCGTTGTGACCTGTTCTGGATCTGTGTATTCAATTTCACCTTCCTCTGTGCTCTATTCATCCTCGTGAGGACGAATCCTCAGTAACAGGATGCAATAGGTTCTCTGTGGCCTGAAGTAGAATCGCGAAGATGTATGTAGTACCAGCTGTCGGGATTGGGAACCTGATGAGATAGAAGCAGAAAGGGAGGACATAGTGGCTGGCTAATGATTTAGACCAGGCTGGTCTTGCTCGAGGGGAGCCCTGAGGAACTGAATTCATGAGTACCCTCTGGAAGGTGTTTTAGAGAATCTAAGGATTCTCTAATGGCTTTGCCCATTACTGCGCTCTTACAGACTGTGTCAGTGGGCACAGAGGGAGGGTCATTGTGCGCCTTATGTACGATACAAAGAAGTGCACCGATGGACAGAATGGCCTGAGGCAGTTTTATTTGCAGGTCGCCAAACTATGATTACTGCGACGGGGGCTGTTTAATCCCCTTCTGATGGGGCCAGGAAGTAGACCTCTTGCTAGGACACAAGGGTATGGAAGGGGGAGAGAGGAAAACAGAAATAAAGGGGGGGGGGATTTTTTTTATTTTATATATGATATATAAAAATATATTTTGTAGGTTTAGGAGGCTAGAAGAGGGAAGGCAGGAGGAGGGACAAAAGAATTCCACCCCTAATGATATCCCCAGAACAAGCTATCTGTCTGACCTATCTGAAGATGCAGAAGGAAGTGCTGGCAGAACCCAGGTGCTGCAGAAAAGACAGGAGGAGGAAGCTGAGAAGCAGAGCCGATCCTGATATGTGACCGACGAGCCACTTGTAGGAGCAGAGGAGCGTGCTGTGGGGCCAAGTAAGCAGGTACTGGAAACCCCCGATAGGTGGATAAAATAAAAACTTTCCCAGGGAAATGATCTGCACGAACAGAGGAGGGGGGAACTGCCCTGGTCTGTGTGCTCAAAATGTGCAAGAGCTTGGAGGGGGTTACCTGCCAGCTGTTCCATAAGGTAGCTGTTCTCTTCAGACTTGTGGCAAACTAGGTCTGTGTGGAGTCCAATGGGAAAGGGCTGGTTAACTTCCAGCTGTTCCAAGAGTAGAGAGCCTTAACATCAGACGTGGAGAGAGGCCAGGTCTGTGTGAAGTCCAATGGGGAAAGGCTGGAAGGGGTTACCTTCCAGCTGTTCCTATGCAATGTCTTGATAGAAGAGGAGAGAAGTCCAACTCCTAAGCGTACACTTGAAAAACTGAAGCAGGCTGCTAGTGCTGCAGAATATAAGGTAAGGGAAAGAGCACCAGAGCCTATGCAAAACTTCAATTATTCAAGAGCCTGCTCCTGAAGGTGGAATACTTAAAGGACAACTAAAGCCACAGAACAACACTGAACCAGAAGGCAGAACACCTTGATATAAAGCCAGTAATCTGTGTCTTACCTCTCATTTTGATACAGGAGCTGGGAAATGTACCTTAATAACATATGGTTTGTGCTTTACTTCCCAGTATTCTAGTATCACACAAGGAGCACCAGAGCCTATGCAAAACTTCAATTATTCAAGTGTCTGCTCCTGAAGGTGGAATACTTAACACCTGCTGTGCCTGGATCCCCCAAGGCTGAAAGAGAAATATAATTAGTAATCCCTGGGTCCTATTGGACAGGGTCTAGAAGAATTTGTTTTTTGGAGGGGCCTGGGCAGATTGCTCTGCGGGAGTCTCTTGGGGCGGAGCAGAGGGGGCAAAGGAAGGGTGTGCCTATGAGAGTAGATAGCCTACGGGGTCTGTTTTGGGGAAGAAAGGATCTTTTTCCCGCCGCTGTTAGAGATTATTTTTCTAGTTCGGGCCCAAATAGCTGGTTAGGGCAATTTTTGAAGCAGCATCGGCTGCCCAGGCTTTAACCATAAGACCCTTTGCGTTGCCATTACTGAGACGGAAGCTCGAGCAATTAGACGACTGGATTCTAAAGCTGCGTCTCTGATGTAAACCACAGCGTCTGAAAATCTCATGAATTATATCTAACAGGTGAGGATACCTCCATAGCTTTTGCCATCCAAGAGAGACAAGGGTTGGTCTTTTAGAATGTTTTTAAATAGTGCCTCAATGTGACGCATTGTTTGGATACTTGAAGGTCGCCGCTTCGGAAAGGGGAATGGTGGTGGCTCTGGAAATTCGGGCCACTGGAGGGTCGACTATAGGAGGGGAGGACAATCGATCTATGTCTGCCTTAGGGAAGGGGTACATAGTGTTAAAGAGCAGGGACTGACGTGGCCGGCGCTCTGGCTAAGACCATTCTTGCAGAACAGCTTGTCTATTGTACTAAGATGGGAATTGAGCTGAGGCTTTTTTTTTTTTTTAACTCTAGAAGAGAGAGTTTTGGAAGGGTCCTCTTGGGATTCCGAGCCCTGAAGGTTAAGAATTGAAAGAGCTGACCTATAAGTAAATCGACAGCCTCTGAGTAAAGGTCGTTTGTGACTCCTGTTCTGGATTGTAGTATTCAATTCACCTTCCTCTGTGGTCTCTTCATCCTCTGAGGAGAATCCTCAGTTAAACAGGATGCAATAGGTTCCTGTGGCCTGGTAGATCGGAATATGTCTGTAGTCACCAGCTGTCCGGATTGGAGGACCTGTGAGATAGAAGCAGAAAGGGAGGACATAGTGGCGGCTAATGATTTAGACCAGGCTGGTTCTTGCTCGAGGGGGCCCATGAGGAACTGAATTCTGAGTACCCTCTGGCAGGTGTTTTAGAGAATCTAAGGATTCTCTAATGGCTTTTGCCCATTCTGGCTCTTAAGACTGTGTCAGTGGGCACAGAGGGAGGGTCATTGGTAGCGATACAAGAAGTGCACCGTGGACAGAACTGGCCTGAGGCAGTTTTTTTGGCAGGTCGCACATACTATGATTACTGCGACGGGGGCTGTTTATCCCCTTCTGATGGGGCAGGAGTGACCTCTTGCTGGCCATAGGTATGGAAGGAGAGAGCAGAATAAAGGGGGGGGGATTTTTTTTATTTATATATGATATAAAAATATATTTTGGAGGTTTAGGAGGCTAGAAGAGGGAAGGCAGGAGGAGGGACAAAATAATCCCACCCCTAATGATATCCCCAGAACAAGCTATCTGTCTGACCTATCTGAAGATGCAGAAGGAGTGCTGGCAGAACCAGGTCTGGAGAAAAGACAGGAGGAGGAAGCTGAGAAGCAGAGCCGATCCTGATATGTGACCGACGAGCCACTTGTAGAGCAGAGGAGCGTGCTGTGGGGCCAAGAAGCAGGTACTGGAAACCCGAGTCCCCCCCGCGCGAAGCAATAACGCCCAAAGGAAAAAGGGCGCAAGAGACCACAGGGAGAACCTCCGCCCACCAGGACCAGCCTTACCAAGGTATGGCTGTTCATTGAATGCGGATCCGGCGGAAAGGAGGATGCTGCAACAGGGGTTCTACAGTTGATCTCCATAGTAGAATTGATCCCTAATATGTGATAAAATAAAACTTTCCCAGGGAAATGATCTGCACGAGCAGAGGAGGGGGAAGGGGGAACGCCCTGGTCTGTGTGCTCAAAATGTGCAAGAGCTTGGAGGGGTTACCTGCCAGAGTTCCATAAGGTAGCGTTCTCTTCGAACTTGTGGCAAACTAGGTCGTGTGTGAGTCCAATGGTAAAGGGCTGGTTAACTTCCAGCTGTTCCAAGAGTAGAGAGCCTTAACATCAGACGTGGAGAGAGGCCAGGTCTGTGTGAAGTCCAATGGGGAAAGGCTGGAAGGGGTTACTTCCAGCTGTTCCATGCATGTCTTGATAGAAGAGGAGAGAAGTCCAATCCTAAGCGCTCACTTGAAAACTGAAGCAGGCTGCTAGTTGGCCAGAATATAGGTAAGGGAAAGAGCACCAGAGCCTATGCAAAACTTCAATTATTCAAGAGCCTGCTTCTGAAGGTGGAATACTTAAAGAGACAATAAAGCCACAGAACAACACTGAACCAGAAGGCAGAACACCTGATAATTAACGCCAGTAATCTGTGTCTTACCTCTCATTTTGATACAGGAGCTGGGAAATTACCTTAATAACATATGGTTTGGCTTTACTTCCCAGTATTCTAGTATCACACAGTTTGTCAACGACCTTATGTTCTGCACATGCTCAGTCCCCTTAGCTATGGCAGAAATTGTTACAGGGTCACACCCATTAATAATCACTAGCCATCCTTTACTGGACAGATGCAGCAAGGAAGCATGTGACTGAGGTCAGGAGGTGTGGTCGACACTGCAACATATACACACGATACTTAATCCAGTTCTTACCAGGCTTACATTACTTTAATACAATTTACTGGAGTGGGATTTATAGCTTATTGGTGTTTTTAGGGGGGTTGTTTTCAGATCTGCAGTATAAAATTGGGTTTGTTTACTTCTCCTTTAACACCAGCTGTGCCTGGATCCCCCAAGGCTGAAAGGAATATAATTAGTAATTCTTTTTGGGCAGAGATGCCCAACTGGTTAAATAAGCACACTACAACAGTATTTGGAGACGTCATTTAAACTATCCTGGGTACTGTCAAAGAGAGGAGTGTGGGGAAGGTGAGAAAACTGTCCTTTAGGACATGTTAACAAATAAAATATTATGCAATTTTACTCAATAAATATATATTTTTAAAAAAATACCTTCACCAAATCCTTTGGCCAACCAGTGCCTAAAACACTCTACTTCCTATCCCAAGTATTCACCATATTCTGCCAACTTTCCTGCTGTTTGTATTGGGACCTGCGTATATCACCAGCTAGGGGAAAAGCATTTGGTTTGAGTTTTTATTTTTACTGTGGCAGAACAGTATATGATTGAGTAAGTTGAAAGAAGTAATTTAGCCTGTTTCCAGCTTTAACCATTGATTTTCATACATCAATTTACAGTAGTAAACTTCACACATTAAAATTACAATGTCGAATAAAAGTAGTTCATATTTTGGGGTATCGCCTTGTTTACAAAGCAGGAGCCATCTTGGCATAGGGGGGCATATGTAAACATATGTCCCATAACATTTTAATATTTTGGTCATTTCATATGGATAATAGTATTTTATGAAAAGTCTTTATAATAAGTTATATTCAACATGCAGCATGGGTTGTCAGGATAGCGAATGTGCCATATTTTTACAGCCATAAAAAAAACTTTAGCACTATGGTTTCCGAGCAGACCAGTACAATCAATCATCCATCTTCTCCAAACATTCTGAATACTGGTAAAGTCTGCCTGTAGTCATTTACCTTATCATAATCATACTGTGAAGAGCATCTACTGTCAAACCGCAGGTACAGGCAACGAGCTCCAGGTATTGAACAGTTTCCTAAATTTGTAGTGGTCTCTGACTGGATGAGCAGTTTCCACGGTCTTCCGGCAGCCCATGGAGCGGTATCTTCAACCCCGTCAGGAAACCTGGCTCCTCTTTTTCTTCTAGCATTCTTTATGTACAAAGACATGTAAATAAAGGACAATATATATATATATAATATATAATATATTTTTTTGTTTTGTTACATTTCCCATGCCTTAGCAACCGCTAGATATGTATAGAATTATATATTAAGATGTAGAGGACAATGACATTAGGTGGGGGATAATGCAATTAAAGGTTAATAAATAAATTACGCTCAGGTTATTTCACTTTTAATGAGGACATTACCTGCTATATTTTCATTTATGAAAGCCATCAATATACTTACTTCAAAAATCATTCAATCACTGGATTGGGCATGTGGTCATGTTTCCTATGGTGCTTTACTGCTAGCAATGTAAAGTTATTATTTATTTTTTTATTTAAACTAAGTGGTTGAAATACCAGAAAATCCATTACAAAACCTTGAGTTTGAAACAAATTTAATATTTACAACATACTAATTCTAAGAGGTTATAATATATTTTCAAAATATACAGTCTTGCAATTAAACTACTGAAACACTGCAGTCAATAACAAATATGATATATCTAAAGCTATGAAACAGGAACCTTCAACTGTCAGTATCAGTTCACTAACAAAAAGGGGAGAGAAGGTAGTAGTTCAGCAGGACAGTGTGGGGACAGTAAATATACTGTTTTAACCCTTTTCCCTGCCACAGATCGTATATTCACGATCTGTGCAGTGAATACTAAACGGCCACAGATCGTGAATATACGATCTGTGGCTTCCCCCCTCCCAAATTTTTTTTCCCCCTGCTAGGGGCGATCGGGGGGCAGCATTCGACTGCCCCCTCCCCCCTTGATCCCCCCTCGGTTGTGTGCAAATACGAGGGGGGAGGAGAAAACTCACTGTTTCTGCCGTGACCGTAAGGAGGAGTTCTGGCCCCACGTGGAGCTCTTTCTGAGCCGGAAAGGAAGACCCCGGTGACTCAAAGAACTTCCTCCTTCACTGGGGTCTTCCCTAAGAACTTGGTACCATGCTGCCCCTGGTGGTCTAGTGGCAGGTACTGAGCTAGATCTACATTTAGATCATGCTGCAGTACCTGTATAGTAAAAGCTGTCATGCTGACAGCTTTTACTAAACATTTGTGAATGGAACTCAAAGTTCCATTCACAAATAGGATTTTTTCTAAGTCTTTGCAATACTTAGCGAAGACTTAGAAAAAAATGGGGACAGAGATCAAAATTTGGTGATCACTTCTGATCACAATTATTGATCTTTGCCAATAAGGAAAAACTCACTTCCTGGAAATGATTTCCGGGAAGTGATTTTTTTCCGATCGGATTTGGAATTGGAAAAGGGCATTTATGCCCGTATTCCAAGTTGGTATCATTCCCTAAGATGATTTGATGATCATCTTTGGGAATGATCCCCCAAAAAAGGGGAAATGCACACAAAAAAATCTTAAAGTGATACACACACACCTTTTTTGTTTTACCTAAAAACTATAAATTAGCAAAAAAAACTTCGTCTTCTCCAGCTCCCAATGTCCCGGTAATATCGGTAAAGTAAAAAGGGGATCATTTATTTGTTGGATATTTCAAGGGAAA
Source organism: Hymenochirus boettgeri (assembly GCA_019447015.1). NCBI lineage: Eukaryota > Metazoa > Chordata > Amphibia > Anura > Pipidae > Hymenochirus > Hymenochirus boettgeri. The sequence goes on from CM033469.1 coordinate 314,064,896, forward strand.
ACTAATGCATATTTTAGTAGGAATATTTGCAGGGTACCAATAAAAAGACCGTATTGATTTTTTTAGGATCAGTAAAGTGTGCAAAAACTTGTGTGACTTCCTACTAACGGTTTTCCCACTAAAAGGGGCGGGAGTGGGGATAGGGGTTGGGGGGTGGGTTGTGGCGTTTTTTTAAATTTTTTGTAATTGCAATTGCGCATGTGATCCCATTTGAGCTAGTTGGTGCCCCGTCTCTGTTTGCACCCACCCTTGATTCAGGACATGTGGGAGATTGCCGTTTAGTGGGGTTTTTTACTTGCCGAGTGGGTTTAGGTAGGATTTGCAACCATTGAGTCCTCTTATTTTATTTTTTCACAAATCTCCTAAAAGCACGGAGTTCTTTATGGATAACAGCGCCTGAATCTTCATGATAAGAAAAGCATGATACCATCACAGTAGCTGAAGGTGTGTAGCTTCGCAAAAATATATAGTTTGTGGGGGGTATTTTCAAGTTGATTAGGCTGTTTCAAATTACAGAACACTTTGATGTTTTTCTTGTAATTGGACTTGTGCAGAGGGCCACTTTGAGCTAGTTGGTGGCCACGTCTCTGTGTGCACCCACACATATGGCATACCGTTTGTATGCAGGATATGTGGGAGATTGACATTTAGTGGGTTTTTGCTTGTCAAAAGGGTTTAGGTAGGATTTCAACCCTTGAATCATCTATTTTATTTTTCACAAAACATCGTAAAAACACGGACTTCTTTGGATCAGTGGGTCTGGAATTCTTCAGTATGTATGAAAGCATGGCATCGTAACGTAGCTGAAGGTGTGTGTAGATTCCAAAAATATATAGTTTGTGGGGAAATTTCCATGTTTTGGGACTGGTTTCCTTAGAAAAAAGTTAGGCTGTTCAAATTGACAGAGCACTTTGATTCTTTCTTGTAATTGCATTTGTGCATGCGCTCCCTTTTGAGCTAGTTGGTGGCCACGGTCTCTGTGTGCATCCACGACTATGGCATATACGTTTGAGTTCAGAACATGTGGGAGATTGATATTTAGTGGGGGGTTGTTTGTGGGGGGCATTTTCCAAGTTTTGGGGCTGTTTGAAATTACAGAGCACTTTGATTTTTTTTTGTAATTACACTTGTGCATGTGTCCGATTTGAGCTAGTGGTGCCACGTCTCTGTACATCCACACATATGGCATACTGTTTGACTTCAGACATTTGGGAGAGTGTATATTTAGTGGGGGGGTTTTATTTGGGGGGGCATTTGCAAGTTTTTGGGGCTGTTTGAAATTACAGACAACTTTGAATTTTTTCTTGTAATTACACGTGGCATGTTGTCACATTTGAGCTAGTTGGTGGCCAATCTCTGTGTGCACCCACACATATGGCATAAATACGTTTGTGTCGGAGATGTGGGAGGGAGATTGTATTTAGTGGGTTTTTTTGCTTGTGAAGTTGGTTTAGGTAGGATTTCAATCCTTGAATCATCTTATTTTATTTTTCACAAACCTCCTAAAAACACAAGAGTTCTTTGGATCACTGGCGTCTGAATTCTTCATGTATGTATGAAAGCATGGCATCGTAACGTAGCTGAAGGGTATAGATTCCAAAAATATAGCTGTGGGGGGAATTTCCATGTTTCTGGACTGTTTCCTTAGAAAAAGGTAGGCTGTTTCAAATAACAGAGCCACTTTGATTTTTTCTTGTAATTGCATTGTGCATGCTCCCATTTGAGCTAGTGGTGGCCAGCGTCTCTGTGTGCATCCCCCACATATGGCATACCGTTTGATTCAGAACAGTGGAGATTGATATTTAGTTTGGGGGCGGTTTTATTTGTGGGGGGCAGTTTCCAAGTTTTGGGGCGTGGGGCGGTTTGAAATTACAGAGCACTTTGGATTTTTTCTTTACTTACACGTGTGTGTGTGCATGCGAGCTAGTTGGTGGCCATGTCCCTGTGTAATCCACGCATGGCAACCGTTTTGATTCAGGGCATTTGGAGAGATTGATAATTGACAAGTTTTTTTTTACATCGAAATGGAAATTTGCCATGATTTTTAACTTTGAATTGTATTTTATAAATTTTTCCTGAAATCTGTAAAAAAGCGAAATTTTACATGAAACTGCCGCTCATACATTGGTGGTATGCATAAAAGAATCACACATTGTGTAGCTGAAGATGTGTAGATTCCAAAATATATATAGTTTGGGGGGGGGTTTTCTAAATAGAGGGGTGTTTAGTCTGACAAAATCTGAAAAGTTGCTATAATTGGGCCATTGTTCATTGGCTCACTTTGTGGCTAGTTGATTCCACGTGGCGTGTGTTGTAACCATACATAGGGCATACCGTTTGAGATCAGGACATTTGGGAGATTGATAGTTAGTAACTTTTTTTTAATACTTGGGATTTTGGGCATGATTTCTACCTTTGAGAGTGATTTTTTCCAAATTTTTTAGAAAATCTTTGCTAAAACTGTGAAATTCTACGAGAAGAACTGCGCCCCACACCATTGAGTGGTACGATGAACAATACAGAAGTCGTAGATAAGGTGGGGAGTTGAGAAATATCTGGTTTGTGGTGGGTTGTTTTGTGGGGGGAAAAATATGCAGACTGTTCTCAAATTCAGTTTGGCTGAATATTTTTGCTGTGTCTGAGCCATTGTGCATTGTTTCACTTTGTGGGCTTTTGGCTTCCACGTCCACGTGTGTAACCACACATGATGGCATTACCGTTTGATTACAGGACATTTGGGAGATGATATTAGTAACTTTTTTTTACATTCCATGAGGTTTTGACATGATTTCTACCTTTAAAGTTGTTTTTTGTTCATTATTTTCAGACAAATGCGAACTTCTACGAAGATTGCGCCCACACCATTGATGGTATGAATGAACAAGCTACTGTGTTACATAGCTGAAGGTGTGTAAATATATATTTGTGGGGGGGTATTTCTAAGTACGGGGGTGTTTTTGTGGAAAAAACTGCAGACTGTCCGAATTCGGAATTGGCTAAATATTTTCGCTGTTCTTGGCCATCGTGCATTGGTCTCACTTTGTGGCTTCGCTTCCACGTCCGCGTGTGGTAACCACACATATGGCATACCGTTTGATTCGGACATTTGGAGTTGATATTTAGTAACTTTTTTTTACATTCCATGAGGTTTTTGGCATGATTTTCTTTTGAAGTTGTTTTTGTTCATTTTTTCAGACAAATGCGAACTTCTATGAAGAACTGCGCCCACACCATTGATGGTATGAATGAACAAAACAACAGTGTTACATAGCTGAAGGTGTGTAGATTTCAGGAATATAGTTTGTGGGGGTTATTTCTAAGTGTAACGGGTTGGTGTTTTGTGAAAAAACTGCAGACTGTCCGAATCGGAATTGGCTAAATATTTTCGCTGTTTGAGCCATCGTGCATTGTCTCACTTGTGGCTTTTCGCTTCCAATGTCCGCGTGTGTAACCACACATATGGCATAAGTTGATTTTCAGGACATTAGGGAGATTGATATTTAGTAACTTTTTTTTACATTCCATGAGGTTTTGGCATTGATTTCTACCTTTTGAAGTTGTTTTTGTTCATTTTTTCAGACAACATGCGAACGTCTATGAAGAAACTGCGCCCAACAATTGATGGTATGAATGAACAAACTACAGTGTACATAGCTGAAGGTTGTAGATTTCAGGAATATAAGTTGTGGGGCTATTTCTAAGCTACGGGGGTGTTTGTGGAAAAAACTGCAGATGTCCGAATTCGGAATTGGCTAAATATTTTCGCTGTTTCGAGCCATACGTGCATTGTCTCACTTTGTGGCTTTTCGCTCCACGTCCGCGTGTGTAACCACACATATGCATACCGTTTGATTCAGGACATTTGGGAGATTGATATTTAGTAACTTTTTTTACATCCATGAGGTTTTGGCAGATTTCTACCTTTGAAGTTGTTTGTTCATTTTTTCAGACAAATGCGAACGTCATGAAGAATCTGCGCCACACCATTGATGGTATGAATGAACAAACGACAGTGTTACATAGTGAAGGTGGTGTAGATTCAGGAATATATAGTTGTTGTGGGGTTACTTCTAAGCTACTATATACGGGGGTGTTTTGTGGAAAAAAATGGACACAGGCTGTCGAATTCGGATTGTATAATATTTTCTGTTCTGACCATCGTGCATTGTCTCATGGTTGTGGCTTTCGCTTCCACGTCAGCGTGTGTAACCACATTTCATATGGCATACCTTTGACTTCGTGACATTTGGGAGATTGATATTTAGTAACTTTTTGTCATTCCATGAGGTTTTGGCAGATTTTTACCTTTTGAAGTTGTTTGGCGAGAGAGTGCTCTGAGTGAGATTCAGACCCGCCCCATTTACCCCCATATCCAACTTCCCCACCAGTAGAGACCCCTCTTTATGACGTGAGAGATCGAATACTGTTACTACTCCCTTCTGTAGATATCCTGCCCCCCCATCCATTTATTGTCTGACGAAAAACTCACGGACATAGATGATTGTGTAGATTCAGGATATAAGTTTGCTGGGGTTATTTCTCAGTTTTTAGTTTGTTTTGTTGCAAAAAACGCAGGAACGACTGCCAAATTCGGAATTGGTAATATTTTTCGCTTGGCCACCGACTTAGAATCGAGAACACTTCCTGATGAAGGGACCATTTCCCTGGGTCCAGCGTGTGGCAGCTGAAAAAATCCGCATCCACGTTCAGGATCCCCGGGACGAAGACTGCAGAGATCGCTGGAACATAGTGTTCTGCCCACGACAGAATGCGGTGCGCATCTTCCATGGCCGTGTCACTCCGCGTGCCCCCTTGGTGGGTACTGTCCGACTGGATTCCGACAAAACTGTTTCTCAGTTATTCTGTCCAGTGAGAAAGAGCCAGGTATATGGCCGTAGTTCCAGAATATTGATTGGAAGGAGCGACTCTTGCGATGACCAGATACCTTGTGTCGTGAGGGGCCGTACACTGCCCCCCATCCTGACAGACTTGCGTCTGTGGAAATCACCGTCCAGGGAGGGAGGCAGAGAGTGTTCCCTTTTTGAAGGTTGTGGTCTTGTGTCCACCATACTAGAGACCTCCAGATTGGGTGCGGTAAAAGGATCATGGAGTCCAGAGAGTGCAGAGACCTGTTCCAAACTGTCAACATGTGGCGCTGAAGAGGACGTAGATGGAACATGGCATATGGGACTGCTTGGATGGCTGATACCATCTTCCCTAATAGGCGCATGGCTTGGCGAATTGAGATCCAGGGTTTTGTAAGAGTCTGGCGGGCCAGCAGCTTGAGCGCTTGGATTTTCTTGGGAGGAAGGAGAATCTGTTGTCGGGGAGTGTCAAACAACATGCCCAAAAATGTCATGAAAGGACTGGGAATGAATGATGACTTGCGAGAGTTGATAATCCAACCGAAGGAGGTTAGGATTTGAGTGCAATTTTTTTACATGTGTTGAGGCCAGGGCGAAGGATGGGGCTTTGATAAGTAGATTGTCTAAGTAGGGTAAGAGGAAAATACCTTGCAGGTAAATGAAAGCTGCCTGACAAGCCATCCCCTTGGTGAAGACCCGAGGCCGCAGCAGTCAAATGGGAGAGCCGTGAACTGAAATTATGCTTTCCCACTGCGAATCTTAGAAAGCGATGGAGGCCCTGCCAAATAGGCATGTGGAGATAGGCGTCCTGTATGTCGAGGGACACTAAAAAATCTCCCGGCTCTATGGCCAGAATGACTGAGCGTAACGATTCCATCATGAAATGGGCCTTCCGATGTACAGGTTTAGCTCTTTGAGGTCTCAGACTGGGCGGAAAGTTCTGTCTTTCTTGGGAACTAGGAAGAGGTTTGAGTAGAATCCTAGAAACCTTGGAAGTTGGTACCGAAACTATTACTTTGGACAGCAATTGTAGGGCTATAGCTTGGTTTAGGGCTTGCCGTTTGGATAGCGCTGTGGCAGGTTGGACGGAAAGAAGCGTCTTAGGGAACGAGAAATGAACTCTATCGATATCCTTGAGAGATAACGTCCAGAGTCCAAGAGCTCACAGATGGGTGGTTCCATACTTCCCCAAAGAATCTTAGGCAACATCCCACCCAAGATGAGGGGTATATTCATGCCGACTTGGTTTTCCGCTGGTAGGACTAAAGGTTCTTCTCCTATTGGACCAGGGTCTAGAAGACATTTGTCTTTTTGGAGGGGCCTGGGCAGATTGCTCTGCGGGAGTCCTTGGGGCGGAGCAGAGGGGGCAAAAGGAAGGGTGCCTATGAGAAGTAGATAGCCTACGGGGTCTGTTTTGGGGAAGAAAGGATCTTTTTCCCGCCGCTGCTTTAGAGATTATTTTTCTAGTTCGGGCCCAAATAGCTGGTTAGGGCAATTTTTGAAGCAGCATCGGCTGCCCAGGCTTTTAACCATAAGACCCTTTGCGTTGCCATTACTGAGACGGAAGCTCGAGCAATTAGACGACTGGATTCTAAAGCTGCATCTCTGATGTAAACCGCAGCGTCTGATAAATCCTGAATTATATCTAACAGGTGGAATTTTGTTGGGTCTGGTAAATCCTGAATTATATCTAACAGGTGGGATACCTCCATAGCTTTTGCCATCCAAGCAGAGACAAGGGTTGGTCTTTTAGAATGTTTTTAAATAGTGCCTCAATGTGACGATTGTTTGGATACTTGAAGGTCGCCGCTTCGGAAAGGGGAATGGTGGTGGCTCTGGAAATTCGGGCCACTGGAGGGTCGACTATAGGAGGGGAGGACAATCGATCTATGTCTGCCTTAGGGAAGGGGTACATAGTGTTAAAGAGCAGGGACTGACGTGGCCGGCGCTCTGGCTAAGACCATTCTTGCAGAACAAGCTTGTCTAATTGTACGTAAGATGGGAATTGAGCTGAGGCTTTTTTTTTTTTTTTAACTCTAGAAGAGAGAGTTTTGGAAGGGTCCTCTTGGGATTCCGAGCCCTGAAGGTTAAGAATTGAAAGAGCTGACCTTATAAGTAAATCGACAGCCTCTGGAGTAAAGGTCGTTTGTGACTCCTGTTCTGGATTGTAGTATTCAATTTCACCTTCCTCTGTGGTCTCTTCATCCTCTTGAGGAGAATCCTCAGTTAAACAGGATGCAATAGGTTCCTGTGGCCTGGTAGATCTGGAATATGTCTGTAGTAACCAGCTGTCCGGATTGGAGGACCTGTGAGATAGAAGCAGAAAGGGAGGACATAGTGGCGGCTAATGATTTAGACCAGGCTGGTTCTTGCTCCCGAGGGGGCCCATGAGGAACTGAATTCTGAGTACCCTCTGGCAGGTGTTTTAGAGAATCTAAGGATTCTCTAATGGCTTTTGCCCATTCTGGCTCTTAACTGACTGTCAGTGGGCACAGAGGGAGGGTCATTGGTAGCGATACAAGAAGTGCACCGTGGACCAGACTGGCCTGTACTACCGGCTGATATGGCAATATTACATACCGTGAGTTAGTGTTTTGTGTCATATACAAGGCAGATCTCAGTCGGGTTACATCGGATCGGGAGAATGGGCTCTCCATCCGGAGGTTTCCGATCAGCTGACCAGAGATGGGGACTTCCGGACATCGACCTGATGGCCTCTCGAACCAAACCGCGAAAGGTTCTGACCTGTGCAAACAAAAGAGACCCCTTTGCGGCCCATAGATGCTTGGTAGCACCTTGCTCATTCCACTGGGATACATCGTCTTTCACCCAACCCCATGATACCCAGATTCCTAAAAAAGGAATAAAACGAGGAACGAGCCCAGGTATTCTCATCGCACCCGGTGGCCAAGGAGGACTTGGTCTCACTTCTGTCTCCATGCAGTACGGGGAAGCCGATGGTTCTTCCATGACGCCCAGACACTTCTGTACAAGGGACCTTTCCAATACCAGATCTCAGCGACTACATTTAACGGCGTGGCGGTTGAGTCCGCCCTACTGAGGAAGACAGGGGTACCTGTATCGTGCTATACCTACCATGTTAGCGGCCTAGAAACCGTTTTCATCTAAGGTTTATTAAGGATTGGCAGAAGACAGTATGTGATGTGGAGCTCTCCAGGGCTTTCCCTTCCAAGATTCGTTCTGTCCAGAATCCTTATTTTCTCAAAAAGGCTGAGGAGGTTTTATCGCTCAGCGCTCTCAAGGGTCAAGTCGACCCTCTCATCTATTTCATAAAAGCGCAGCGAACCAGGAAGGAATCCAGACCTTCTTGTAGGGAGGTAAGTCTACTTTGCGCCCTCCATGCGGGCCCAGTTCAAACCTGGGATCTTCTTTAGTCCTCAGGGCCCACAAAGACCCCTTTTGAACCTTACCATCGATTCCTCTATCGCTTCTATCTTGGAAGACGGTGTTTCTGCTGGCCATATCTCTCCATCAGGAAGGGCGTCAGAATAGTGCCTTATCTGTGGGATCCCTCGTGTCTTTCAGTATTACCCGGTGACACAGGCTTATTCTGCGACACTCACGTCTACGTTTTGCATGGAAGGTGGTCTCGGCTTTACATTATTCAACTCTAGGAGATCATTGTTCCGACCTTCTTTCCCGAATCCGTTATTCTTCCAATGGAGGCGCGGATTTGCCACTGTCTGACAGTAGTGAGATAGCCATGAGGATCTACGTGGATTTCGCACGGAAGGTGTTTCCGTTCTTCCCCGGCTCTATTAATTCTCACTGGCAGGGCGGACCCGTCGGGCGGGGGCCAGGGCTTCTCCACACAACTCTGGCTGGAGGTGGATTAGATCTACTATCATTCGCTGCATTTGGCGGTTGGGCCGTCCCTTCATTCCTGTTCTATGGGTTTGATTTAGGCCCATTTTGACTAGGGCGGTTGTAGCCTCTTGGGCGGCGCGACATGAGTGCGCTTCGGTGGACCCGATATGCCGCAGCGCAACGTGGCGTCTATTCCACCTTATCAAATTTATCGTCTCCAAGTTTTTGCAGACAGGATACTGCCTTGGGCACCTCATTATCCTTAGAGATGCGGAGAGATCTAAGGGGATTCTTATTTAGGATTTCCCACCCGACTTTGTCCCATTTGAGGTCCTAGCTGAAAGAAGATTGTCGATCCTGTAAACTTCTCTGCCTAAGGGGACAGTAACCCTCCCATTGGCAGAGTTTTTATGTTTTGCATGTACTTTTGGATTAGTCCTTGGGCCACTGAGGGGATCGGCTTGTTTAGAGGGAGAGAGGAACTACGTCTTAAAGCGCCGGGAAGGGTGTTAAAGTGACGGATAGTAAGAAGGATTTTATGTCAGCGTCGAATTGACATAAAAAATCCTTCTTATTAAGCTGTACCTGGGGGACAGTTACCTGTCCCTATGGTGATGCATGATGTTTGCACTTAATTTCAGCCCTGTACTTGTTTTTGACTTACCTGTGCCTAATTTGGAACTGAGGTATCGTATCTACTTGTTTTACGAGGGAGGCCTGCCCAATCTTACATCGCAGAGAGTGTCAACGCTACCTGCGTCACGGAATAGGTGCTCCACCTATGTGCCGGAATTTTCCACTTACGCGCTTAACGACGACATAAGTTTTACAGGATTTGTAGGTGGCGACTAACATTAGATGTGCTCCTCTTTTAGGATCGAATTGGATATTGGCAATCCTACTGTGTGCAAGTACGGGTAATCAATTTTGATAGAACTTAAGATTCCAGTTCAGTATTACACTTGCTCTAAATTATTTTCGGAAGCACGTGTGTCATTATTATTTTACGATGTGCAATATCGTAATTATACAGGCAAAATGCTTCCCTTTATATTAGAGTCTGGTAATAATGCCTTATAGTGTAAAGATGTGACGTTGTAGTTAATTATCATTTAATTTCCTACGTAATATTTTAGGAGGTCTTTCTATCTGTATCTGATTAATTATGAAAAGACTCGTTACAGTAGCCCATCCCAACCACTTCCCAATAAATTATTCACTAATGTTTGGGATATGCGTTTTTACACAACTTCATTCTTGGTGTGGTTTTTTCACCCTTTTTGGTGTTGGAACTTACAAAGCAGACCACCCTTTTGGAATTAGCAACCCATTTTCTATCCTTACGGTACTGTGACGAACTGTTTATCGAACATCGACTTCCACGGGACTATGCCCTTATCAACAGTGACTCCTTGATCGCAGATGTTAGGTAAACGGCTAAAATGTGAAATCCAAATTATGACCCTTCCACACAGCTCAACACATGTGGATAATTTTGTTACAATGCAGCCGACGAACGTCAGCCATGACCATTAATCCTCATAATTGAAACGACATCTTGTACCACAGCAACAGTAGTCACCACGAAGTCGTTAGTTGATAGAGATATCATGTAACATTGTACATTGCGCAATTACGGAAAGCAGCACATGCGCCTTTTATATATTCTTTTGTAGAACAAAAATGATAAACTGCCGAACATGTACAAATATTAGCATGTATATTTGCAAGTACGCAAATATAATTTGTTCAGCGAACAAATACGCCAGGCTGATAGTCGGGAAAATAGTGCCGGTCGTTGACTTTGACGATCGTTGATGCTAATTTTACATACAAAACATGTCGATTGCTCGTTCGACGGCTGCATCGAAAATTAGCCAACTTGTGCACAAACCATTCGTGTTTTAGTAAGAACGAGGGATTAGCTATGTTAAACATTTGTACAAACATTATTGACCACTAGTAATAAGGGCACGAGTTTTAGGTTTTTTCATTATTCCTCAGTTGTGTAGTTTTTAAATGAATGAAAAACAACTTTGGAGCTCATAACTTCGTTTGTAGATCACTTGCCTATGTTTGGTTTCACATTCAGTTGTCCCTTGTTTTTATGACATAAATGATAACATTAATTTTAAAGAGCACATTAAGCCGGGTATACTAAATCGATGTTTTTCAACAGCTTGTATTATTTTTTAAGTTTCTTTTGTCTACGATTAATACAATCAAGTTTGCTTTTTTCCATGAAATAAATACATCATAACATTTGTGCTAGATTGAAAGGCCTTGAACAGATACAAAGTCCACCATGCTTGGCCATCTCCTTCCAGTACTTCTAATCATCCCTAAGCATCAAACTTAAAACATTAACCATGGCAGATGCTCTTATGCCTCAGTGGTTCAGCTTGTACTGTACACTAGCCAGGTAAGGGTATTTTGTTTAGTTAACCAGTGTAGCTAAGATCATCTCCTTTTTCTCCATTTTTTAAATGTAGTCCAAAACAGGCAAGGAATTAAATTCAATAAATTGTGTATATCTGTTTCTACTCTGGAAGGAATATACAGGGTTATTCAATAAAAGTTCTTATCGTTAAAAATTGTGCTAATTTCGCCCCAACCAATCAGTTTATTTAACATTTGAAAGAACATCTGATTGGTTGGGGCGAAATTAGTGCCATTTAACGATAAGAACTTTATTGAAATCCCTGATTCTTTTTTAGCCATCACTTTTGATGGGTTACAAACCACCAATGATTCTTAGCCCATTTTGCCTCTATTTTCCTGGAAGAACCATACTTACCTGAGAGATAGTTTAAATTTGTCTTCCTTTCAGACTGCCCTGCTTCTTAAAACACAGTGTCCCATATTGGCAGATGTTGGAGCTCTCCAGTCCAGAGCAGAAGAAACAGACTGTTACTAGATGACAGGTAATCAGTGTTAGATGAAGAAATAAATGTAATTGTTTGTCAGCGTGACTATCTGTTAAATATTGATAATGGACATAAATGTGGATACAAATTGTAGAACTGGTCTAATGGTCTTATAATTTATATTGGATTTTAAAAGGTCATTGTATGCGTCATATATATAGTGTTACGGGTACTTTGTCTGAAAAGTGAAGAAGATTTTTCCATAGGTTTGAATTGTGTCCCTCTTCAGTCACTATTTTTGGCCTGTTAATCTATTTAAAGGATAGTGCACTGTAAAAATCAAGTTATGTTCATTTGGAAGCTGCAGCTTAAAATACTGTTGCCATATTTTTTTTACCTATGCCCCTCCAGAGCCTAGTTTGTGCCTTGAAAGTTGCTGATATCTTGTTACGGATTGCTGAATGTTAAGCTCCACCCCTCTGAGATTCCTCTGCTTTCTCCTGCTTGAGCCTCAAACAGTAATGCCTTGAGTTCCGTGCACTCTCTGCTTGAGCCTCAAACTGTATGCCTGTGAGTTCCGTGCACGTGGTGTGTGCACGGAACTCCCAAGCATTACTGTTTGAGGCTCAAGAGGAGAAAGCAGAGAAATCTCAGAGGGGCGGAGCTAACATTCAGCAAACTAATATCAAGATGTCAGCAACTTAAACAGTATATTTACTGTCTCCACACTGTCCTGCTGGAACTACTACCTTCTCTCACTTTTGTTAGTGAACTGATTACATGACAGTTGAAGTTCCTGTTCATAGATTTAGATATATCATATTTGTTATGACTGCAGTGTTTACGTAGTTTAATTGCAAGACTGTATATTTTGAAATACATTATAACCTCTTTAGGAATTAGTAGTTTGTAAATATTAAATTGTTTCAAAATCAAGTTTTGTAATGGATTTTCTGGTATTTCAACCACTTAGTTTAAATAAAAAATAAAAAAATAAATAACTTTACATTGCTAGCAGTAAGCACCATAGGAAACATGACCAACATGCCCAATCCAGTGATTGGAATGATTTTTGAAGTAAGTAATTGATGGCTTTCATAAATGAAAAATATAGCGGTAATGTCCTCATTAAAAGTGAAATAACCTGAGCGTAATTTATTATTAAACCTTTAATTGCATTATCCCCCATCCTAATGTCATTGTCCTCTACATCTATATATAAGTTCTATACATATCTATGCGGTTGCTAAGGCAGACTGACTTGAAATGTAACATCAGTCTTAAAAAAAAAAAAAAAAAAAATATATATAATATATATATATATAATATATTGTCCTTATTTACATGTTACTTGTAATAAAGAATGCTAGAAGAAAAGAGGAGCCAGGTTTCCTGACGTGAGGGGTTGAGATACCAGCTCCATGGGCTGCCGGAAAGACCGTTGGAAACTGCTCATTCAGTCAGAGACACTACAAATTTAAGGAAACTGTTCATATACCTGGAGCTCGTTGCCTGTACCTGCGGTTTGACAGTAGATGCTCTTCACAGTATGTTATGATAAGGTAAATGACTAAGGCAGACTTTACCAGTATTCAATGTTTGGAGAAGATGGATGATTGATTGTACTTGGTCTGCATCGGAAACCATAGTGCCTAAAGTTCTTTTTATGGCGTTGTAAAAATATGGCACATTCGCTATCCTGACAACCCATGCTGCAGTGGTGAATATAAATATATTAATAAAGACTTTTCATAAAATACTATTCATCCATATGAAATGAGGACCAAAATATTAAAATGTTATGGGACATATGTTTACATATGCCCCCCTATGCCAGAGATGGCTCCTGCTTTGTAAACAAGGCGATAAACCAAAATATGAACTTACTTTTTCGACATTGTAATTTTAAGGTGTGAAGTTTACTACTGTATATTGATGTATGAAAATCAATGGTTAAAGCTGTGGAACAGGCTAAATTACTTTCTTTCAAAATCATAATACTGTTCTTGCCACAGTAAAAATAAAAACTCATAACCAAATGCTTTTCCCCTAGCTGGTGATATACGCAGGTCCCAATACAAACAGCAGGAAAGTTGCAGAATAGGTGGAAATACATTGGGATGGAAGTAGAAGTGTTTTAGGCACTGGTTGGCCAAAGTGGATTGGTGAAGGTAATTTTTTTAAAAATATATATTTATAATGAGAAAAGTGCAATCAATAATATTTTATTTGTTAACATGTCCTTAAAGGACAGTTATTCTCACCTTCCCCACACTCCTCTCTTTGAACAGTACCCAGGATGAGTTTAAAAATGACGTCTCCAAATACTGTTGTAGTGTGCTTATTTAACACAAGTTGGGCATCTCTGCCCAAAAAGAAATTACTAATTATATTTCTCTTTCAGCCTTGGGGGATCCAGGCACAGCAGGTGTTAAGTATTCCACCTTCAGGAGCAGACACTTGAATAATTGAATTTTGCATAGGCTCTGGTGCTCCTTCCCTTACCTTATATTCTGCAGCACTTGCAGCCTGCTTCAGTTTTTCAAGTGTACGCTTAGGAGTTGGGCTTCTCTCCTCTTTATCAAGACATGCATAGGAACAGCTGGAAGGTAACCCCTTCCAGCCTTTCCCCATTGGACTTCACACAGACCTGGCCTCTCTCCACGTCTGATGTTAAGGCTCTTACTCTTGGAACAGCTGGAAGTTAACCAGCCCTTCCCATTGACTCACACAGACCTAGTTTGCCCAAGTCTTGAAGAGAACAGCTACCTTATGGAACAGCTGGCAGGAACCCCCTCCAACTCTTGCACATTTTGAGCACACAGACCAGGGCAGTTCCCCCTCCTCTGTTCGTGCAGATCATTTCCCTGGGAAAGTTTTATTTTATCACCCTATCGGGGTTTCCAGTACCTGCTTACTTGGCCCCACAGCACGCTCCTCTGCTCCTACAAGTGGCTCGTCGGTCACATATCAGGATCGGCTCTGCTTCTCAGCTTCCTCCTCCTGTCTTTCTGCAGCACCTGGGTTCTGCCAGCACTTCCTTCTGCATCTTCAATAGGTCAGACAGATAGCTTGTTTGGGGATATCATTAGGGTGGAATTTTGTTCCCCTCATGCCCTTTCCCTCTTCTAGCCTCCTAAACCTACAAAAAATATTTTATTTCATAATAAAATAAAAAAAATCCCCCCCCCTTTTTCTGCTTCCCTTCCATACCTATGGCCAGCAAGAGGTCACTCTGCCCCATCAGAAGGGGATAAACACCCCCGTCGCAGTATCATATGTATGTGCGACCTGCCAAATAAAACTGCCTGGTCATTGGTAGCGATACAAGAAGTGCACCGTGGACCAGACTGGCCTGAAGGCAGTTTTGTTTGGCAGGTCGCACATACATATGATACTGCGACGGGGGCTGTTTATCCCCCTTCTGATGGGGCAGGAGTGACCTCTTGCTGGCCATAGGTATGGAAGGGAGAGCAGAACATACTCAGACTGTTTGGACAGTCAGGAACCCGAAGAGGCAAAATACCCTGCGGCGTTCCATTGATTCTCTACAGAATCCACCTGCGGGGTCGCCTTGTCCCGAGTATCTCCGGGGGCCCCCACCAGGAGTCTGAAACCAGCCTGGTGAAATCATTAGCAGATTCCATCGATATTGTCGGATCCCTTTCGCAGGCTCTGCGAGTCTAATTCCTCTGGAACGGAGGCCAGACACTAGGGCCACCAGACCATCAGATATCCCAGTGTCCCTTCAGTGGAAGAGATCTCTGAGGAGGAAAGAGAGGAATCGGAAGAGGAGAACTGACTCCTTGACTTCTGAACATGAATTCAGACCACTTTCACAACTGAGACTATAGACGATCTTATCAGATCTGTTGCTACAGGTGCTTAACATTCGAGATCCGATCGAACATGACGGATCCGTCTAAGACTTTGTTCAGCCGCCCTAAGAAGATGGCGGCAATTTTTCCATCTTATGATCAATTGGAACAGATGTGTTAGAAGAGGTGGCGGGCTCCGGAAAAAAAATTCTTATGTCTCGAAATTTCCAAACGATGTTCCCCTTTCCTAAAGCGGATGTGGAAAGGTGGCCCTGTCACTACCACGCGGTCGACCCACCAGTGGCGAGACTTTCCAAGGGCCACAGCCATCCCTTTAGCCGAGGTAGCCACTTTCAAGGACCCGACAAGATAGAGACTGGAAGGGTTCTGAGAAAAGCATTCGCAGCATCTGGGCAGCTCTGCGTCCACCTTCGCCTCCGCGTGGGGTGGCCAAAGCAATAGGAAGCATGGCTTGGCCAACTTTACCACTCTGTGTCAAGGAATCCTCGGATAGCCACCTGGTAGATATCATACAACAGCTATCTGATGCAGCTATTTTCTTGGGGATGCGGCTTTAGAGTCTAGCAGATTATGCTAGATCATCAGCGGCCGCAACCGCAGCCAGGCGATCCTTATGGCTAAAAGCCTGGCGGCAGCGACCGGCATCCAAGAAAGCCCTTACCAACCTCCTTTTTGGGGCGCCTTTTATTTGGACCCGAACTGGAGAAGAAATCGCTCAGGCAGCGGGAAGCGGTAAATGCACCTTCCCCGCAAAACAGGGCTGGCCTTTTTTTATCCTTTCGGCGTTCTCCTTCCTTTCGTTCCTCTAGAACCCACGCCCCCCACTCCGTACGCAGACAGAGCCTAGTCCTCCCTTTCCAACGCCAGGGACAAAGGCCATCTACAGGTCGGGGGGCCGACTCCAATTCTTCCTCAGAGAGTGGCAACAACCGTCCACAGATGCCGGAGTTGAATACCTTGCCAACGGTACCGATTAGCATTTCTCTTCTCCTCCTCCTCCCGATTCTTTCTTCCCGCGTTCCGAGATCCAAAACGCCAAAAATCCTCAAACTCTGACGTTCTATCTCTCCCCCACGCACGGGTCATTGCCCGTCCAAGAGATCAGAGATTTCGGGATTTTATTCCAATCTCTTCTTGGTTCCGAAAAGAGACGGAACGTTTCGCCCAGTTTTGAACTAAAAGCTCTAAACATTATGTACAAAAAATCAGGTCAAGATGGAGTCTTACGTTCGGTACTTGGCGTTAGAGCGGGCAATTCTGCCTCCCGGATATAGGATGCGTACCTCCATGTGACCCATTTGCCCACTTACGCGTCTCAACTCATCACCAGCCACATCCTCACTAGTCCCATAGGCGCCTGACATTTTCAGTTCACAGCTCTGCCTTTCGGCTCGCTTCAGCCCCGCGTATATTTACAAAGATCCATACCTGTCAGCGGCCTTTCTTCGGCTTCAGGGAATATTCGTCATCCCATATCTAGACGACAATGATCAGGGGGCGCATCTTTCCACACTAGCGCAACAGCAGGTATCTCAGTGCACAAAAGATACTATCCGGTTTGGATGGGTCAGAAACGAGAAAAAGTCCTCCATGATTCCGTCAACTCGCATAATCATCCTGGGGAGTGTTTTTCGACACAAGAACCACAAAGTTTTCCTTCCCCGCGGACAAAAATAGAATCGATAGAAGAAGCTGGCCACTCAGGCAAGTCCCCCATCAAATCACTATTCGGCAAGCGATGCGATTAGTGGGGAAAATGGCGTTGTCGTCGGGTGGAAGCAGTCCCAATGCCTTTTCCATCTTCGACCACTCGAGACAACATCTCATTCTTGGGACAAGTCCCTGCAGTCGTTTAGATGCCGTACATACACCCACCACAGTCAGTTCAGTTTTCCCTAAACTTGGTGGACCAGGAGAGCAACTTGGCAGCGGGCAAAATCCCTTTGCCCACCACACATGGACAGAGTGGTGAACAACGGACGCCCAGCATACAGAGGTTGGGGTGCGGTATGCGAGTCTTGCAAGCCCAGGGTCTGTGGACCAGGGAAGAAGCTCTACTCTCCATCAATGTCTGGAGCTAAGGCGGATATTCCTAGCTCTGTCCACTGGACAGAGTGTTCCTGACGGGCAGAAATGTTCGGATACAGTCGGACAACGCCACGGCTGTGGCGTACCATAACATCAAGGGGGCACGAGAAGCGATCTGGACAATGACAGAAAGCCATCAAAATACAAACCTGGGCAGAGTTCTAACTACGGCAGACTACGGCAATATAACATTACGTGAGTGCTCAATACGAAGGCAGATTTCTCAGTCGGGTTACACTGATCGGGAGAATGGGCTCTCCATCCGGAGGTTTTCGATCAGCTGACACAGAGATGCGGGACTCCGGACAATCGAACCTGATGGCTCTCGAACCAAAAACCGACAAGGTTCTGACCGTTTGTGCTAAAACAAGAGACCCTCGTGCGGCCCCATAGATGCTCTGGTAGCACTTGGCAATTTCCAACTGGGTACAATCTTTCACCAAACTCCCATGATACCCAGACTTCTAAAAAGGGTAAAACGGGCGAACGAGCACAGGTGATTTTCATCGCACCACGGTGGCCAAGGAGGACTTGGTTCTCAGACACTTCGTCCAATGACAGTGGGGAGCCGTGGCTCTTCCATTACGACCAGACCTTCTGCCTACAAGAGGCCTTCTCAATTTCCAGATCTTCAGCGACTACATTTAACGGCGTGGGCTTGAGTCCGCCTACTGAGAAGGCGAGGGATACTTGTATCGGCTATACCTACCATGTTAGCGGCCAGAAAACCGGCTTCATCTAAGGTTTACTACAGGATATGGCAAGAAGTATGTGATGTGGAGCTCTCCAGGGGTTTCCCCCTTCCAGATTGTTCTGTCCAGACTCCTTAGTTTTCTCAAAAAAGGCTATGATGGAGGTTTTATCGCATCAGCGCTCTTAAGGTTCAAGTTCCGCCCCCTCAATCTATTTCAATAAAAAGCTCGCGAACAGGAAGGATATCCAGACCTTCTGCAAGGGGTATACATCACTTGCGGCCCTCCATGCGGGCCCCAGTTCAACCCTGGGATCTCTCTTTAGTCTCAGGGCCCACAAAGACCCCCTTTTGAACCCTTACCATCGATTCCTCTATCGCTTCTATCTTGGAAGACGGTGTTGTTTCTGCTGGCCAATACGTCCATCAGGAGGGCGTCTGAATTAGTGCCTTATCGTGGATCCCTCGTGTCTTTCAATAACCCGGACAAGGCTTATTCTGCGACCTCACGTTCGTTTTTGCCTAAGGTGGTCTCGGCTTTTCATATTCAACTTCAGGAGATCATTGTTCCGACCTTCTTTCCGAATCCGTTCTTCTTCCAAGGACGCGCGATTTGCACTGTCGGAAGTCAGTGAGAGCCCTGAGGATCTACGTGGATCGCAACGGAAGGTTTCCGTTCTTCCCCGGCCTCTATTCATCTCCTGGCGGGCGGCCCGTGGGCGGTCAGGGCTTCTCCACACAACTCTGGCTAGGTGGATTAGATCTACTATTCATTCGCTTGCTATTGCAGTTGGGGCGTTCCTCCTTGCGGGTACGGCCCATTCTACGGGCGGTTGTGAGCCTCTTGGGGCGGCGCGACATGGCGTTCGGTGGACCGATATGCCGAGCAGCAACTGGTGTCTATCTCCACCTTATCAAATTTTATCGTCTCCAAGTTTTGCAGACAGGATACTGCCTTGGGCAACCTCTATCCTTAGAGCTGCGGAGATCTAAGGGGATTCTATTTTAGGATTTCCCACCCTTCATTCGGGACTTGGGACGTCCCCTATGTTGACCTGGGTACCCTGAGGCTGAAGGAAATGAGAAAAGAGGATTTATGTCAGACTCCCTGAAAATCTTTTCTCTTAAGCCGTAAGGGGGACCAGGACTACCCTCCCTATTGTGACAGATTGTTTTTTGGCATGTTTTTTCGCCTGTTACTTGTTATTTGACTTACGCTTCCTCTTTGGGACCACTTGGAGGAGGACTTCCGGTGGCTGTGTATTGTAGGAGGGGGGGAGCACTGGAGCCTCAATCTTACAGTTCTTAAAGTGTCCGCCCGGAGAAAAGGGTTGCTTAACCTATGTTGACCTGGGTTCCCTTACGGCTTAAGAGAAAAGGATTTACAGGTGAGTCTGACATTAAAAATCCTCTTATTGTGTATTGGGACTATGGTCCCCACCTGTGGCAAGAGGTAATATATCTTGATTAAAGAACTTTAAAAGATTCGCTCAGTATGTGCTCCCACTGTGCCATAAATATTATTTACAGAGAGAACCAGAGCACAGATGTTTTTATAATGTTTTACAGGAATGTGCAATACGAAGTCCCTCAAATTTCGGCCAAAAAAAATTTATCCCCTTTATTGTCCTGGTAAACATTGCCTTGTATAATGGAAATAAAAACTTGTGTCATTTTCTATAATTGATATATAATTTCCCATACGCGTAATATTTTAGAGGTTCTTTCTATTCGTTTGACTAAGTTAGATTAGATAGAAGAACAGTTAAGTAGCCATATCCCAACCATCTCACCATAAATTAATTCATGTGTTATCGGATATGCTTTTCACTAATTCATTTGGTGGGTTTTTTTTTTTGTGTGTGTGGAACTTCAAAAGCACATTTTGGAATTAGCAACCCATTATATTACTGGGTGTGATGAAGTTTTAGAAATGCTTCACACGTGTGACTATGCCCTATCAACAGTGACTCCTTGATGCGAGATGTTAGGTAATAAGGCTAAAATGTGAAATCTATTATGACCTTCTAAAGCCTACTACACATGTGGATAATTTTGTACAATGCAGCGACGAACGTTCAATGACATTAATCCTCATAATTGAAACGACATCTGTACACACAGCAAACGATACTACCACGATAGTCGTTAGATGTAGAGATCATACGTAACATTTGTATCATTGCGCCAATTACGGAAAGCAGCACATGCGCCTTTTAATATTCTTTTGTAGAACAAAAATGATAAACTGCCGAACATGTAACAATATACGCATGTATATTTGCATGTACGCAAATATAATTTGTTCAGCAGAACAAATACGCCAGGCTAGTCGGGAAAATAGTCGACGGTCGTTGGACTTTGACGATCGTTGATAGCATAATTTTACATACAAATATCATGATTGCTCGTTCGACGGCTGCAAGTAAAATTAGCCAACTTGTGCACAAACCATTCGGTTTTAGTAAGAACGAGGGAGGATTAGCTTGTAAACATTTGTACCAACATTATGACCAAGTAGATAAGGGCACGAGTTTTAGGTTTTTTCATTATTCCTCAGTTGTGTAGTTTTTAAATGAATGAAAAACAACTTTGGAGCTCATAACTCTGTTTGTAGATCACTTGCCTATTTTGGTTTCACATTCCGTTTTGTCTCTTGTCTTATATGACATAAATGATAACATAAGTTTTAAAGAGCACATTAAGCCTGGGTATACTAAATCGATGTTTTTCAACAGCTTGTATTATTTTTTAAGTTTGTTTTGTCTACGATTAATAGCAATCAAGTTGCTTTTTTCCATTGAAATAATATACATCATAACATTTTGTCTAGATTGAAAGGCCTTGAACAGATCACAAAAGTCCACCATGCTTGGCCATCTCCTCCAGTACTTTCACATCCCTCAGCATCCAAACTTACAACACCTTAACCATGGCAGATGTCTCTTATGCCTCAGCTGGTTAGCTTGTACTGTACACTAGCCAGGTAAGGGTATTTTGTTATGTTAACCAGTTGTAGCTAAATATCTCCTTTTCTCCATTTTTTAAATGTAGTCCAAAACAGGCAAGGAATTAAATTCAGATAAATGTGTTATATCTGTTTCTACTCCTGGAAGGATATATAAGGGTTATTCAATAAAAGTTCTTATCGTTAAAAATTGTGCTAATTTCGCCCCAACCAATCGATTATTTAACATTTGAAAGTAACATCTGATTGGTTGGGCGAAATTAGTGCATTTTACGATAAGAAAATTTATTGAATATCCTGATTCTTTTTAGCCATCACTTTTGATGGGTTACAAACCACCAATGATTCTTAGCCCATTTGCCTCTATTTTCCTGGAAGATACCATACTTACCTGAGAGATAGTTATAATTTGTCTTCCTTTCAGACTGCCCTGCTTCTTAAAACACAGTGTCCCATATTGGCAGATGTTGGGAGCTTCTCCAGTCCAGAGCAGAAGAACAGAATGTTACTAGATGACAGGTAATCAGTGTTAGATGAAGAAATAAATGTAATTGTTGTCAGCGTGACTATCTTGTAAATATTGATAATGGACCATAAATGTGGATACAATTGTAGAACTGGTCTAATGTATTTATAATTTATATTGGATTTTAAAAGGTCATTGTATGCGTCAATATAATAGTGTTTACGGGTACTTTGTCTGAAAAGTGAAGAAGATTCCTAGGTTTGAATGTGTCCCTCTCAGTCACTATTTTTTGGCCTGTTAATCTATTTAAAGGATAAGTGCACTGTAAAAATCAAGTTATGTTCATTTGGAAGCTGCAGCTTTAAAATACTGTTGCCATATTTTTTTTTACCTATGCCCCTCCAGAGCTGCTTGTGCCTTGAAAGTTGCTGATATCTTGTTACGGATTGCTGAATGTTAAGCTCCACCCCTCTGAGATTTCTTGCTTTCTCCTGCTTGAGCTCAAACAGTAATGCCTGTGAGTTCCGTGCACTCTCTGCTTGAGCTCAAACTGTAATGCCTGTGAGTTCCGTGCACGTGTGTGTGGCACGGAACTCCCAAGCATTCTGTTGAGGCTCAAGCAAGGAGAAGCAGAGAAATCTAGAGGGGCGGAGCTTAACATTCAGCAAACTAATATCAAGATGTCAGCAACTTAAACAGTATATTTACTGTCTCCACACTGTCCTGCTGGAACTATACCTTCTCTCAATTTTTGTTAGTGAACTGATTACATGACAGTTGAATTCCTGTTTCATGCTTTAGATATATCATATTTGTTATTGACTGCAGTGTTTCATGTAGTTTAATTGCCAAGAGTTATATTTTGAAAATACATATAACCTCTTTAGGAAATTAGTAGTTGTAATATTAAATTGTTTCAAACCAAGTTTTGTAATGGATTTTCTGGTATTTCAACCACTTAGTTTAAATAAAAAAATAAAAAATAAATAACTTTACATGCTAGCAGGAAGCACCATAGGAAACATGACCAAAATGCCCAATCCAGTGATTGGAATGATTTTTGAAGTAAGTAAATTGATGGCTTTCATAAATGAAAAATATAGCAGGTAATGTCCTCATAAAAGTGAAATAACCTGAGCGTAATTTATTATTAAACCTTTAATTGCATTATCCCCCATCCTAATGTCATTGTCCTCTACATTCTAATATATAATTCTACATATCTATGCGGTTGCTAAGGCATGAACTTGAAATGTAACCTCAGTCTTAAAAAAAAAAAAAAAAAAAAAAAAATATATATATATATATATATATATATATAATTGTCCTTTATTTACATGTTACTTGTACATAAAGAATGCTAGAAGAAAAAGAGGAGCCAGGTCTCTCGACGGGGTTGAAGATACCAGCTCCATGGGCTGCCGGAAAAGACCGTGGAAACTGCTCATCCAGTCAGAGACAACTACAAATTTAAGGAAACTGTTCATATACCTGGAGCTCGTGCCGTACCTGCGGTTGACAGTAAGTGCTCTCACAGTAGATTATGATTAGGTAAATGACTTACAGGCAGACTTTACCAGTATTCAGAATGTTTGGAGAAGATGTGATTGATTGTACTTGGTCTGCATCGGAAACCATAGTGCCTAAAGTTCTTTTTATGGCTGTAAAAATATGGCACATTCGCTATCCTGACAACCCATGCTGCAGTGGTGAATATAACTTATTAATAAAGACTTTTCATAAATACTATTCATCCATATGAAATGAGGACCAAAATATTAAAATGTTATGGGACATATGTGTACATATGCCCCCCTATGCCAGAGATGGCTCCTGCTTTGTAAAAAGGCGATAAACCCAAAATATGAACTACTTTATTGACATTGTAATTTAAGGGTGAAGTTACTACGTTATATTGATGTATGAAAAATCAATGGCCCAAAGTCGTTGAAAGCTAACATTCACGACTCTTCAACAAAATCACTAAGTTACGTTCTGCCACAGTAGTAAAATAAAAAATCAAACCAAAAGCTTTTCCCCTAGCTGGTGATATACGCAGGTCCAATTACAAACAGAGGAAAGTTGCAGAATATGGTGGAAATACATTGGGATATGGAAGTAGAAGTGTTTAGGCACTGGTTGGCCAAGGATTTGTGAAGGTAATTTTTTAAAAATATATATTTATAATGAGAAAAGTGCAATAATATTTTATTGTTAACATGTCCTTAAAGGACAGTTATTCTCACCTTCCCCACACTCCTCTCTTTTGAACAGTACCCGGATGAGTTTAAAAATGACGTCTCCAAATACTGTTGTAGTGTGCTTATTTAACACAAGTGGGCATCTCTGCCCAAAAAGAAATTACTAATATATTTCTCTTTCAGCCTTGGGGGATCCAGGCACAGCAGGTGTTAAGTATTCCACCTTCAGGAGCAGACACTTGAATAATTGAAGTTTTGCATAGGCTCTGGTGCTCCTTCCCTTACCTTATATTCTGCAGCAATTGCAGCCTGCTTCAGTTTTTCAAGTGTACGCTTAGGAGTTGGGCTTCTCTCCTCTTCTATCAAGACATTGCATAGGAACAGCTGGAAGGTAACCCTTCCAGCCTTTCCCCATTGGACTTCACACAGACCTGGCTCCTCCACGTCTGATGTTAAGGCTCTTACTCTTGGAACAGCTGGAAGTTAACCAGCCCTTTCCCATTGGACTCCACACAGCCTAGTTTGCCACAAGTCTGAAGAGAACAGCTACCTTATGGAACAGCTGGCAGGTAACCCCCTCCAAGCTCTTGCACATTTTGAGCACACAGACCAGGGCAGTTCCCCCCTCCTCTGTTCGTGCAGATCATTTCCCTGGGAATTTTATTTTATCCACCTATCGGGGGTTTCCAGTACCTGCTTACTTGGCCCCACAGCACGCTCCTTGCTCCTACAAGTGGCTCGTCGGTCACATATCAGGATCGGCTCTGCTTCTCAGCTTCCTCCTCCTGTCTTTTCTGCAGCACCTGGGTTCTGCAGCACTTCCTTCTGCATCTTCAGATAGGTCAGACAGATAGCTTGTTCTGGGGATATCATAGGGTGGAATTCTTTTGTCCCCTCCTGCCTTCCTCTTCTAGCCTCCTAAACCTACAAAATATATTTTTATTATCATAAAAAATAAAAAAAAAATCCCCCCCCCTTTCTTCTGCAAGGGGGGATTTTTTTTATTTTATATATGATATATAAAAATATATTTTGGAGGTTTAGGAGGCTAGAAGAGGGAAGGCAGGAGGAGGGACAAAATAATCCCACCCCTAATGATATCCCCAGAACAAGCTATCTGTCTGACCTATCTGAAGATGCAGAAGGAAGTGCTGGCAGAACCCAGGTGCTGCAGAAAAGACAGGAGGAGGAAGCTGAGAAGCAGAGCCGATCCTGATATGTGACCGACGAGCCACTTGTAGGAGCAGAGGAGCGTGCTGTGGGGCCAAGGAAGCAGGTACTGGAAACCCCGCAAGTCCCGCCCCCGCGCGAAGCAAGAACGCGCCAAAGGAAAAAGGGCGCAAGAGACCAGCAGGGAGAACCTCCCGCCCACCAGAGGACCCCAGGTCCTTACCTAAAGGTATGGCTGTTCATTGAATGCCGGATCCGGCGGAAGAGGGAGGATAGCTGCAACAGTGGGTTCTAGACAGCTGTTGATCTCCAAGTAAGTAGACATTGATCCCTAATAGGTGGATAAAATAAAAACTTTCCCAGGGAAATGATCTGCACGAGCAGAGGAGGGGGGAACTGCCCTGGTCTGTGTGCTCAAAATGTGCGCCTGACCAACCATACCGAAATATCTGTTGTGTGTACCCATCCATAATGAATATAATTTATAAAATAAAGGCTATATCTGTATTGGCTAACTGTGATACTGAATCATAGCAGTGGGTGACCCCATTCAGGACCCCCCCCCCCCCCTTGAAAATCCTGCACTTTCTGTTAACTCCTAATGACTTCAATTGGTTATGCTTTGGTTTTTAGAATTTTTACTTTTCGAAAATCCACAATCTGATTTCAGTAAGTAGGCCATCTGTACTAAAGAACATGCATAGAGAAACAGCCCTACCTTCAACCATAAGTTTGGTTACCTGCCACAATTGGGGGATTTGAAGAATGAAAGTCATCCAGTTTTTTTTTTTTATACAATTTGTATATTTGACAAGGTAGGACCCCATGGATGTATGCCATGCGACCCCAATGGGAATCTGCTTGCAGATAAAAATATCCGAGCACCAGAGAGGAGTTGGGAGGTTATTTGTTCCACAGTTTACTGTACTTTTTTCTCCTCTTATTAGGCAAAGTAGAGTGAGAGATGTTTCTAGCAAACTAATCAAGGCTGGAAAATATTCACTCTATTACATTAAATGATGTTCACAATATCATCAATAATAACTCTTCAGTAATGCATTGACATGGGCTATTCAGAAGACTGCCCAGAGCTACAGCAAATCTGCTCAATTTAGTAAACACTTAAAAGACATTGTATTAGGTGTTTAATCAAAATACTATGGAACATTTCTTCCCCTTCTTTAATGTATTAGTAAAGGAAAAAAATAAATCAAATTGGAAATTACATCTAATGTATTTTTAAAGAAACTAAAATTTCAAGTATTTATTGCCACCATGATGCAGGCAAGACTATCATGAGAAATTCTAATTATGCATCTCTTCACCTTCTCACACAATCAGGATGAAACAGTTACTACCATTGATTACCAATATTTATGTCATCAAACATAATTATATTTGTCTTGCATTAAAATTAACAGAATGTAGTAAAACATATCCTTTTTATACATTTTATTCAAAAGATGTTAAAGGGTAACTGTGCGTCAGATATGAACAGGAATTGCTTTCTAGTATTTTTTTTATGGTAGCAGCATATCACAGATTCCTGCACTCCTGCTCTGAAACCATGTGAAATCCCTCTTCTCTGTGTCCCTCTGGTCCCATTAAAAAGACAAACATTTACACACTTACACGGTACGTTATCCCCCCCCACACACACACACACACACACACCAGTGAGGGGCACATTTTAAATGGTAGAAACCCGACCTTTCATTTAAAATCACTTTCATTTTAAAACCACAGTATACGTACTAGAGGTCCTATTTACTTTTATCATTGGTGCTACACAGCAAGGGAAAATAGTTACTACAAACCTGTGGGTTATTGTAGGAGTGCCAGAGATACTTCTTGTGATACCAGACTGTGCCGCAATAGTCACATGCAAAAGCAACTCTGCTCTGTTCATCAAACTCTTAACCAGCGTTTTCGTTTTGGCCATTGGGTGGGCATTCTTTTCACTCAGGGAGTTAACCTCTTGAAAAAAACTTATCCCTGAGAAATTAAGCAAACACAACAGTAAGAATATTCCCCATATATATATTACAAACAGGTACCAAGTTACTAAAAAACATATAGGATTGTCTGCTTTTCAGAATGGACAGATCAACAGTGGTTCTTACTGGTGGAATACTATCAGTAAAACAAACAAAAAAATATCACATCCTTGGCTCCATACAATAGCATAGTGTATGTGCTAGGTATACAGTAAAAACAAAGTTGTTTTTTTTAAACAGTTTATATGATAGTAAGCAGGAATGCACATGCTATGTCCTTATAATAATTGTGATCAGAGGGGGATTGAAAGTGGCAATAAATGGTTCCACTGTTGCCAATGTTTTGTCGTCAAATTACAAATAAACTCTCCAAACACCCACGGTGTTATTACTATTCCCTTAAGTGTATAGACTGAAAGCTAGGTTGGCTGACACACACAATATTCAGGTGTACATTGGCCATGTGGCCAAGTACACTTAAGTAGGTACACACTAGCGATTTTTCCTCCGACCGACCGTTTCTACTTCGACGTGCGGGAAGGACTTGGCACAAACCGTCACCTCCCGTCCAGATGCCGTCTTCTCAGCAGGGATCGTCGGTCCCCCAGGGGTCCGACGAGGTTTTCGGACATGTCCGATTCGGACGAAGCGGTCGGTCGCATTCGGATGCGATAATTCGGTCCATCGACCGATCCACTGAACTATCGCTCGATCAGATGGAAATATTCATGTGTTACCCACCTTAGGAACAATGAACTGAGAAAAAGTAGAAGGAGGTGCACAGTAAAGAACACACATGTCAGTTGGAATAATCAATAAAGACCATTTTCACAAAAGACCAACCCAAAATTTGGGGCAAATGATCTGTCCTTATATATAATGACTACCTTAGAGACAAAACCATGTTTTATGGATCACTCCCATCAGAATGAATTCTTTCAATAGAAATAAAAGCTCCAATTCCTTGAGCTGTCTGCAGATTCAAATTAATGAAGGAATTACACCCCAGATACTATTTTATGTATTTTCAAAATAGAAACCTAAACACAATCAATCTTTCAAACTATACCACTTTACGTGTTTCTCTATTTTGTTAAGTCTGTAAATACTAGATACCTAACGGTAAATTTAAATACATTTATATAATTAATAATATTTTTGTATTGCTATATGTTTTATACATAAATGCCACTGTGGTTTAAAGGGAATGTCCAAACCAGAAAAAAAATTAGTATATAGCTTAATCACCCCACCAAACCTGAGCATGGGTTAAGTTCTATGCAAGGCTTCTTAATATACTTATTAGGACCTCAGTCAATCACTGGCGCTGCTGCCTGTCAAACCCCTTCTGCTGTTCTGATCGAAAACAGCAGCAGGGAGCTGAGGGAACGAGGAATGGTAAGTATATTTAAAGCCTGCATAGAGCTTTTACCAGTGCGAGGTCTAGGTTTAGGGGGGTTGTGTAATAAAGCTATTACACATTTTCATTTTTTCCCTTTAAGTCATTTAATTCGAATTATTAATACTGTAATAGTGTATTGTTATTGAATTAACATGCCTTCTTTGCTGTAAAGAGTTGCTGCAGTGCTTATATAGTCTATACTAAACAAATGGCAATACAGATACTACTTAAAGGCAACTGTGGTCTCTGAATAAGTTAGGTTAAATGAAAGCCTGCAAAATTTCCTTTAAATAAGCCAACAATTACATCTTAGCTGCCTGACCTGTGGGAAATAATATTAAGGCGTTTATTAAAATTTTCTGCATCCAGTTAAGTGACATTACCAGCCTGCCCACTGCTCCAGCCCAGGGGGCGGAGCATCCTCCAGTAAAGACTTAATGGGGAAACACAAGAAGTACTGGGGAAAAAATTGACGTGGAGAAGGGGAGCCTTTAATGCAGGCAGAGGCTGGCCACATGACTACAAGCTGGTCACATGGCTAAAAACAAGTGAAGCATTTAAACAGGAAGTAAAATTGCTGAAGAATTTAAGCAGGAAGTAAATCTGTGAAATCATCAGTAATAATTCACACATATATTATCTAGAGATGGACTAACGTTTTATTTTGAAGGTGTGATGGAAGGCTTTTATACAATCCTTACTGGTTTAGAAGAATTGAGACCACAGTACCCTTTAAAGAACTCAAACTTAAAAAATGTGTTTGCCAATCATTTCTATTATTCACGGGGGTGTTTGCCAATCATTTCTATTATTCACAGGGAGATAAAGATGTGTATTCCCACCTCCGTGAATAATAGTTTGCTCAGGGAACAGCGGCACTTACCTTACCTGGCGCTCCACAGCTTCCTCTGATCTGACAGCTATGTTGCCCGTCTCCCGACCACGCGCATATCAAAAGATAGGCGCGCGATCGGGAGAGCAGGACAACGCAGCCGTCAGTTCAGAAGGACCTGTGAGTGGAGCGCCAAGGTAAGTGCCGCTGTGTCCCTGAGCAAACTTTTATTCACAGGGAGTGAGAATAAGAGTTTCACCTCACTGGGATTAATAGAAACGATTGCAAACACTTATTTTTTAGGTTTACAGTTCCTTTAAAAACAGTAGTTAATGTCCTGTTAGCCTTGAGTTCTCCTTAATGTAGATCCAGCATAATATTGGAAACCCTGTATTTAGATGACAGATCAGTCTGTTTATGGTGGACTAACTTGTTGGGTTTGTCTGCCTTCCTACCTTATCTACCCAATTTAGCTGAACACTTTACTGTTGTCATTTAATCTACATTCTAAATATGAATGTAAAACATTGTGTTTGGGCACACTATACCCATTAAAGTGATATCATAAAAAAAAGGAGCATTGTTCTCCAGCTTTCCATTCACAGCATCCTCCACTTCACTTTGCCATTTGCTCCAGTTCAGCAACACTCTAGCAAATAAAACAAATCAGTCAATCGTCACAGAAGAGCTTATAACAATCAATATGAATCATATTGAACTGGAAATATTAATTTTAGTTTTTAATTATCCTGTTTCTAACAGCAAGTATTCTGAAATCACCACTTATACTACAGTGCAGTCATCATGCACGATCATGTTATAAATTTTAATAATAACACTGTATGACAAACGGTGCAATTGAAAAAAAACTCCTGTGCCTGCCAATTAAGTATTTTTACCATGTAAGATATACATTTTATTATACCTGCAATTGTCTTTCCTTGCATTTAGCTTCTTGAAAGTTTCACCCATATTTTACACAACACTCGTATTCCTCTAGATGTTCCTCTCGATACTGTAGTTTATTAAAGACTGCAAGGCTCAACTAAGTTTAAATGTTTAATGACACAAGACACAACCATTTCTTCATCACATCTGGCTGGTAACCTCTCTGTAGATAATGTACATAATTAGAAAATGTAATTAATACAACAAAACCACACCCCTCCCCCCCAAAAAAGTTACATCAACATACAAGTATGTAAGATTGGTGACATTGAATGCAACCATTTTTTAGGTAGGTAAAACACACTACGGGGTAAGAGGTTTTTATCATTAACAGCAAAAACTTGGGTGGGGGTGATAGAAGCTGCTAAGAAAGAAAAAAATGGATGAGTGGTAAAGAAAAGACATGTATAAACATACTTAATACTGGCTGAAACTGTGGCCGGGCACGTCAGATATCTCCTGAGTTTAATCATTATACCCGGTGGAAGTCTGATTCTGGCAGTTCAAAAAAGTTTTCCAGCTGGTGGCAACAATATGTCAGAAGGATAGTGAATTTTCTCTATCTTCATCTATAGTAGGAGGCAGTGGGGAAGGCTTGGAGTGAGTGCTGGG
Organism: Hymenochirus boettgeri; assembly: GCA_019447015.1. Classification (NCBI taxonomy): domain Eukaryota; kingdom Metazoa; phylum Chordata; class Amphibia; order Anura; family Pipidae; genus Hymenochirus; species Hymenochirus boettgeri. The sequence continues at coordinate 314,095,670 of CM033469.1, forward strand.
GATAATGCGCCATAGCTTCCACTGCCACTGACACCGATAAAACAGTAAGAGCCCGATTAGCAAAATAACATGATAGCATAAATAAAACACATGATCTTTAAATATCCTGCAAATTACATGCTTATAAACGCCTCCTGATTAGTAATTCAGTTATAAGCATGCTTAGCTATGCCATTAGTGTAATCAGGATAGTAAAACAGAAAGGATACTTATAAAGGATATCAGCATTATGGAAACTCCATGGCAACTTAATTGGGTTGATATAAGACAAAAAACACCCTAAAGGTCAGAAACTGGTATTAAATTTTGCCCCACAGTTGTGTAGTGTTAAAAATCCTTAACTTTCTTCTCTCTGTCGTTATGGGTATTAGTGTGATAATCGATGCCTGCTATTCCTGCCCTCTCAGAGGACTCAGGCATGCGCAGTGGAGCTCTCCCCCTTCGCTCCTGTCCCTTCGGCATTGCATTACTTGTTTAAAAAGAATGAAACCTCATTTAATAAAGGGGACCCATCAAACCCTAAACCCGTTCCCGGAAGTAACAGAAGAGGGAACAAAGGTGCACAAGAAGAGGGAACAAAGGTGGGTAAGTACATTCGTGGGCTGATTTTAAACTTTTAAAGCTGTGGTTAGGGTTGGAGGGGCATCCCCTACATTAATTATTTTTAATTTGGGGTGGAGATACCTTGAATAATACATCACGCGTCCTTGTACTATGTATTTACTAAATAAAGATATTCCTGGTAATGGTCGAATAATGTCCATTATTACGGATTGAGCCCTCCTAACAGATGTTTGGGCAAAATTCCAAGTGATAATTACATGTAAATCATTGGTAAAAGTGGGTAAATCATGGTTGATCTGCAGTCTCAACAGACTGCAAGATGAATGGTCAAAAAATACTGCGGGTACATTAAAAAATGATAAGTAACAGAATACGAATGGATATTGATCTAGATTATTTACTGGGCTAGGTTGATTTAACCCATAATCCTTGATTATGGGTTACATAGAAAGACACAAGATAAGTTAATTTTGGCCAGTAGGTTTTGAAATGACGTGCTTATAAAATTCCCTATTAATGAAATCGGTCAGTCATATAACTCCGTTATTCCTATACTGTCAATACATAAATGTTCCCCACCTTATCATTATTAATGAAACAATGCAAGTTATGTTTTTAAAAGTACTGACCTTGTCAAAAGTTTTGACCTCAAAAGATCCTGACATGCCAACTCTTCTTTGGTGATTTTTGGTCCATTTATAATACGAGCATGGAACAAGCCCAGACTGACGACCTAAGCCAGGTCTACCAGAAATGGTAAGCCTCCTGACCATCCCTGAGGATTCCTGAAAATATTAAATAGCAATTTTAAGGAAAAGAACCTAAAGTTATTCAAAGGAATTTTTTTTTTTACCAGAAACTAATGAGTTCTTCAAAAAAAAAAAAAAAAAAAATAATACAGAATATAAAAATTGAACATATTACTTAAAACAGAATGTCTGCAGCCCTCCAGATGTTTGGAAAATTTCAACCTCCAGCATGCCTTGGGTTGCAGTAGCTAGGAGTTTCAGTTTTCAAGCATTTGGAGGAAGTAAACAGCCTTAAGACCTTCTCACCCTTTTCCCATCAGTACACAAAAATATTAAGAGGGAGATTCAATAAAAGTTCTATTGTTAAATTTTCAATTTTGCCCCAACCAATCAGATATTATTTAACATTGAAAGCTAACATCTGATTGGTTGGGGCAAATTAGCACCATTCTTGCCTTTTTGCAGAGCGTGTCTTCCTATTGGTTGCCAATGAAACTGTCACTCACAGTGGCAGAGAGGAAGATCGACCAGAGCCAGAGGGAGATTTCTAGTAAGTATTGCAGGACTTCTGCAAAGTTCCCAGAGGTGAGGCATTTTAGTTTCCCTTACCTGGGTACTATGCAGCAGTGGAAGAAGAGGTGAGTGGGAGGTGATTAATTGTCCTTAAAACATAGTGATTTTTTTTCGCTGGACTTTACTTTAAATACAGCAAAAAAAATAATCGAGCAACTGCAATAAACGCCAACTTACCTGAGCTCAACAGTGCAAGCAAAACCCCACATTGCTTTATCTGGAGTATTGTCTCACGCCCACTTCTCATTTCAAGAGAATTTTACAGTATCACCTTCACCTGACAAAGCCAACAAAAGATTTAGTTGCCTGGATGAATTATTTCTCTCCTACCTACTAATTTATATATAGAATTCAATGGCTTATATCATGTAAATGAGATTTTGTTTACTCACCGCAAAATCTTTTCTCTAAGCCAAAGGCGGACCAGCACCGCAGGTTAAGTATTCCATCCAGGAGCGGACACTTGAATAACTGAAATTTTGCATAGGCTCTAGTGCTCCTCCCCTTACATTATATTCTGCGCACCAGCACCGACGTTCAGTTTTGTCCAAAGAGGGAGCAAGAGTGTGCCAAAGAACTTACAACTTCATTAAAACACAATTTAACATAAATTAACTGATATAAGACACACAGATAATCTATAAACTAGAATAACAGTCTTAACAACTTGGTAGTCATAACCCATAGGGAGGGTAGTGCCTGGGTCCCCCTTTGTCCTTCAGAGAAAAAGATCTTAGGTGAGTAAACAAAATCTCTTTTCTCTTCAGCTTTGGGGGACCCAGGCACAGCAGGGGATGTCTCAAAGTCCGAACAGTAAAGGGGGGCAGAAGAATTAATCTCTGCTGCTTGTAGCACAAGCCGACCTACGGTCGTCTCGGCGGCCCGAAGCAAACACATCCAACCTGTAGAACTTTATGAATGTGTTGATAGAAGACCAGGGGGCGGCTGCTCTGCAAATCTGATCTATGGAGTACTCCCCGCGAGCTGCCATGAAGCTCCAGTGCCCTGGTAGAGTGAGCTGCAACCCGCAGGGGGAGAGGGGCAGCCCCACAGTTCAGTATAAATCTAATAGAGACACTCCGAATCCATCTCGCCAGAGTTGAGGGTGATGTGGAGCCTTGTAAGGCCCCGTTAGGAGGATGAACAGCTCCTTGGAAGAACGAAAAGATTCCGTTCTGGAGATGTAAATCCGGGAGAGCTCTGACTACGTCCAGTGATGACACCTCCTTTCTTAAAGAGAAACCGGCGAGAATATAGAGCTGGGACGACGATTTCCTGACTTAGGTGAAAGGAGGAAATGACTTTAGGTAGAAAAGTTGTGTGAGCCGAAAGAATGGATGGAGAGACAGGATGGTTCCCGACAGAGCTGCCAGCTCTGACCCCTGCGTATTGGGAGGAAATGGTCTAAAAGAAAAAGGTTTCCAAGAGAAGTAGTAGATAGGGCTACCAATCTTAGAGGCTAAAAGGTGGTCCTTGTAGAACTCGAAGAACCAGGGGAAGATCCCTTGGTTGTAACCGACTGTCTGCCACGAGGACAGATGTGAGCCACCCCCCTGTAAGAAGGTTTGCACATCTTTCCGTGATACCAATGCTGATGAAAGAAAACGACAGAGCTGCAATCTGAAGGCAATGAGAGACAGTCCCTTATCCAATCCTGCTGTAGAAAAAGTGCAGTCTAGATAGGACGAATCATAGAGGGAAAAGCCCTTGAAGAGGTCCAATTTATGTATCTCTGCCATATTCGGTGATAGACTTTGCGGACGATAATTTGGTGCGGCCATCACGGTGAGGATGACGATGAGGGAATGCCTCTCTTCTCAGAATGGAGGATTCAATATCCCCGCCATCAAATTTAGGCGTTGAAGATCAGGTGGAAGAATGGAACCCTGAGAAAGAAGGTCTGGACGGAGGGGTCGGGCCAATATTCGTCCCGTGACATCCTTAGGAGATCTGTGAACCCAGCCCCTTTCGGCCAACCTGGGAGCTATGAATATAGTCGTGGTCCCTTCCAACTTCAGTATGCGCGGAATCATAGCTATTGGCGGAAGGCATACACAAACTGGAAACCAGCCATGGAACTACCAGTGATCTATGAGGTGTGCCAGAGGATCTTGCGTTCTCTCCCAAAAAGAGGGAACCTTGGTTGAGATGCAATGCATGATGTCTATTTCCGGAGTTGGCCACCGACTTAGATCGAGAACACTTCCTGATGAAGGACCATTTCCCTGGGTCCTATTGGACAGGGTCTAGAAGAAATTTGTATTTTGGAGGGGCCTGGGCAGATTGCTCTGCGGGAGTTCTTGGGGCGGAGCAGAGGGGGCACAAAGGAAGGGTATGCTATGAGAGTAGATAGCCTACGGGGTCTGTTTTGGGGAAGAAAGGATCCTTTTTCCCGCCGCTGATTAAGAGATTATTTTTTTAGTTCGGGCCAAAATAGCTGGTTAGGGCAATTTTGAAGCAGCATCGGTGCCCAGGCTTTAACAATAAGACCCTTTGCTGTTGCCATTACTGAGACGGAAGCTCGAGCAATTAGACGACTGGATTCTAAAGCTGCACTCTCTGATTGTAAACGCGCAGCGTCGTAATCCTGAAATATCTAACAGGTGGAATTGTGATAATCTAAAGGTGAGTAGATACCTCCATAGCTTTTGCCATCCAAGAAGAGACAAGGGTTGGTCTTTAGAATGTTTTTAATAGGCTCAATGTGCGACGTGTTGGATACTTGAAGGTAGCCGCTTCGGAAAGGGGAAGGGGATGTGGTGGCTCTGGAAATTCGGGCCACTGGAGGGTCGAACTATAGGAGGGGGACAATCGATCTATGTCTGCCTAGGGAAGGGGTACATAGTGTTAAAGAGCGGGACTGACGTGGCCGGCGCTCTGGCTAAGACATTCTTGCAGAACAAGCTTGTTAGTTGTACTAAGATGGGGAATTGAACTGAGGCTTTTTTTTTTTTTTACTCTAGAAAAGAGTTTTGGAAGGGGTCCTCTTGGGATTCCGAGCCCTGAAGGTTAAGAATTGAAAGTGCTGACCATAAGTAAATCGACAGCCTCTGGAGTAAAGGTCGTTGTGACTCCTGTTCTGGATTGTAGTATTCAATTTCACCTTCCTCTGTGCGTCTTCATCCTCGTGAGGAGAATCCCTCAGTTAAACAGGATGCAATAGGTTCCTGTGGCCTGGTAGATCTGGAATATGTCTGTAGTAACCCAGCTGTCCGGATTGGAGGACCTGTGAGATAGAAGCAGAAAGGAGGACATAGTGGCTGGCTAATGATTTAGACCAGGCTGGTTCGTGCTCCCAGGGGGGCCCATGAGGAACTGAATTCTGAGTACCCTCTGGCAGGTGTTTTAGAGAATCTAAGGATTCTCTAATGGCTTTGCCCATTCTGGCTCTTAAGACGTGTCAGTGGGCACAGAGGGAGGGTCATTGGTTGTAGCGATACAAGAAGTGCACCGTGGACCAGACGGCCTGCAGGCAGTTTTTTTGCAGGTCGCACAACTATGCATACTGCGACGGGGGCGTGTTTATCCCCTTCTGATGGGGCAGGAGTGACCTCTTGCTGGCCATAGGTATGGAAGGGGGAGAGCAGAAAAAGGGGGGGGGGATTTTTTTATTTTATATATGATTATAAAAATATATTTTGTGAGGTTTAGGAGGCAGAAGAGGGAAGGCAGGAGGAGGGACAAAATATCCACCCCTAATGATATCCCCAGAACAAGATATCTGTCTGACCTATTGAAGATGCAGAAGGAAGTGACTGGCAGAACCCAAGGTCGCAGAAAAGAAAAGACAGGAGGAGAGCTGGAGAAGCAGAGCCGATCCTGATATGTGACGACGAGCCCTGTAGGCGAGGACTGTCGAGCTCTGACGGTAGTGGGGCCAAGTAAGAAGCCGAGATGGACGTCCCGGTACTGCCAGGCTAACAGTCCGGTGAGACCTAAATGATAACAAACTTTCCCAGGGAAATGATCTGCACGAACAGAGGAGGGGCGGGGAAGAACTGCCTGTCTGTGTGCTCAAAATGCGCAAGAGCTTGGAGGGGGTTACCTGCCAGCTGTTCCTAAGGTAGCGTTCTCTTCAGAATTGTGGCAAACTAGGTCTGTGTGGAGTCAATGGGAAAGGGCTGGTTAACTTCCAGCTGTTCCAAGAGTAGGAGCCTTACACTCAGACGTGGAGAGAGGCCAGGTCTGTGTGAAGGCCAATGGGGAAAGGCTGGAAGGGGTTACCTCAGCTGTTCCATGCAATGTCTTGATAGAAGAGGAGAGAAGCCCAAATCCTAAGCGTACACTTGAAAAACTGAAGCAGGCTGCAGTTGGCAGAATATAGGTAAGGGAAGGAGCACCAGAGCCTATGCAAAACTTCAATTATTCAAGTGTCCTGCTTGAAGGTGGAATACTTAAAGAGACAATAAAGCCACAGAACAACACTGAACCAGAAGGCAGAAACACCTTGATAATTAAAGCCCGTACTCTGTTGTCTTACATCTCATTTTGCATAAGGAAGTGGGAAATGTCCTTAATAACATTATGGTTTGGCTTTACTTCCCAGTATTTAGTATACACAGTTTGTCAACGACCCTTATGTTTGCACATGCTCAGTCCCCTTAGCTTGCAGAAATTGTTTTACAGGGGGTACACCATTAATAATCACTAGCCAATCCTGTTAATGGACAGATGCAGCAAGGAAGCATGTGACGAGGGCAGGAGGTGTGGTCGACACTGCACATAGACACAGATACTAATCCATTCTTACCAGGCTTACATTGACTTTAATACAATTACTTGGTAGTGGGATTTTATAGCTTATATGGTGTTTTTAGGGGGGTTGTTTTCAGAGTCTGCGTATAACACATTGGGTTTTTGTTTACTTCTCCTTTAACACCAGCTGTGCCTGGATCCCCCAAGGCTGAAAGAGAAATATAATTAGTAATTTCTTTTTGGGCAGAGATGCCCAACTTGTGTTAAATAAGCACACTACAACAGTATTTGGAGACGTCATTTTTAAACTCATCCTGGGTACTGTTCAAAAGAGAGGAGTGTGGGGAAGGTGAGAATAACTGTCCTTTAAGGACATGTTAACAAATAAAATATTATTGCACTTTTCTCATTATAAATATATATTTTTAAAAAAATTACCTTCACCAAATCCTTTGGCCAACCAGTGCCTAAAACACTTCTACTTCCATATCCCAATGTATTTCCACCATATTCTGCAACTTTCCTGCTGTTTGTATTGGGACCTGCGTATATCACCAGCTAGGGGAAAAGCATTTTGGTTATGAGTTTTTATTTTTACTGTGGCAGAACAGTATTATGATTTTGAAAGTAAAGTAATTTAGCCTGTTCCAGCTTTAACCATTGATTTTCATACATCAATATACAGTAGTAAACTTCACACATTAAAATTACAATGTCGAATAAAAGTAGTTCATATTTTTGGGTTTATCGCCTTGTTTACAAAGCAGGAGCCATCTCTGGCATAGGGGGGCATATGTAAACATATGTCCCATAACATTTTAATATTTTGGTCCTCATTTCATATGGATGAATAGTATTTTATGAAAAGTCTTTATTAATAAGTTATATTCACCACTGCAGCATGGGTTGTCAGGATAGCGAATGTGCCATATTTTTACAGCCATAAAAAAGAACTTTAGGCACTATGGTTTCCGATGCAGACCAAGTACAATCAATCATCCATCTTCTCCAAACATTCTGAATACTGGTAAAGTCTGCCTGTAGTCATTTACCTTATCATAATCATACTGTGAAGAGCATCTACTGTCAAACCGCAGGTACAGGCAACGAGCTCCAGGTATATGAACAGTTTCCTTAAATTTGTAGTTGTCTCTGACTGGATGAGCAGTTTCCACGGTCTTTCCGGCAGCCCATGGAGCTGGTATCTTCAACCCCGTCAGGAAACCTGGCTCCTCTTTTTCTTCTAGCATTCTTTATGTACAAGTAACATGTAAATAAAGGACAATATATATATATATATATATATATATATATTTTTTTTTTTGTTACATTTCAAATTCATGCCTTAGCAACCGCATAGATATGTATAGAAATTATATATTAAGATGTAGAGGACAATGACATTAGGATGGGGGATAACGCAATTAAAGGTTTAATAATAAATTACGCTCAGGTTATTTCACTTTTAATGAGGACATTACCTGCTATATTTTTCATTTATGAAAGCCATCAATTACTTACTTCAAAAATCATTCCAATCACTGGATTGGGCATGTTGGTCATGTTTCCTATGGTGCTTTACTGCTAGCAATGTAAAGTTATTTATTTAGCGAAAAATATTACCAATTCCGAATTTGGCAGTCGTTCCTGCGTTTTTTGCAACAAAACAAACTAAAAACTGAGAAATAACCCCAGCAAACTTATATCCTGAATCTACACAATCATCTATGTCCGTGAGTTTTTCGTCAGACAATAAATGGATGGGGGGGCAGGATATCTACAGAAGGGAGTAGTAACAGTATTCGATCTCTCACGTCATAAAGAGGGGTCTCTACTGGTGGGGAAGTTGGATATGGGGGTAAATGGGGCGGGTCTGAATCTCACTCAGAGCACTCTCTCGCCAAACAACTTCAAAAGGTGAAAATCCAGCCAAAACCCATGGAACTGCAAAAACGTTACTAAATATCAATCTCCCAAATTCACTGAATCAAACGGTATGCCATATATGTGGTTACACACGCGGACGTGAGAAGCAAAGCCACAACATGAGACAATGCACGATGGCTCAGAAACACGAAAATATTAACAATTCCGAATGTCTGACAGGTCCTCTGGTCCACGTTTTTTTCCACAAACACCCCCGTAAGTACTTAGAAATAACCCCCACAAACTATATATTCTGAAATCTACACCACCTTCACTATGTAACACTGTCGTTTGTCATTATACCATCATGTGTGTGGGCGCAGACAGTTCTTCATTACGACTCGTTCGCATTGTCTGAAAATGCAAAACAAACAACTTCAAAGGTAAAATTGCCAAAACTATGACATGTAACAAAAAGTTACTAATATCAACTTCTCCAAATGTCCTGAATCAAACGGTATGCCATATGTGTGGTTTACACACGCGAGGCGATGGAAGCGAAAACCACAAAGTGTAGACAATGCACGATACTGGCTCGACAACAGCGAAAATATTTAAGCCAATTCCGAATTCGGACAGTCTGCAGTTTTTTCCACACAACATCCCCCGTAGTTAGAATAGCCCACACAACTTATATTCTGAAATATAACACCTTCAGCTATGTAAACACTGTAGTTTGTTCATGTCATAACCATCAATGGTTGTGGCGCATTTCTTCATAACGTTCGCATGTTGTCTGAAAAATGAACACCAACAACTTCAAAGGTAGAAATAAATGCGCCAAAACCTCAGTGGAAGTTAAAAAAAAGTTACTAAATATCAATCTCCCTAATGTCCTGAATCAAACGGTATATGCCATATGTGTGGTTACACACGCGGACCATGGAAGCGAAAGCCACAAAGTGAGACAAGCCGCGGCTCAAACAGCGAAAATATTTAGTCCAATTCCGATTCGGACAGTCGGCATTTTCACAAAACACCACCCCGGTACACTTAAGAATAACCCCCACAAACTATAATTCCGAATCACACACCTTCAAGTCTATTGTAACACTGTTGTTTGTTCATTCTACATCAATGGTGTGGGCGCCGAGATTCTTTCATAGAAGTTCGCATTTGTTCTGAAAAAATGAACAAAAACACCTTCAAAAGGAAACATCATGCCAAAACCTCATGGAATGTAAAAAAAAGTTATAAATATCAATATCCGCAAATGTCCATGAACTCAACGTATGCCATATGTGTGGTTCACACACGACGGACGTGGAAGCGAAAGCACAAAGTGAGACCAATGCACGATGGCCTAAGCACCCGAAAATATTTAGACCAATCGGAATTACGGACCGTCTGCAGTTTTTTACCACCATAAACACCCACCCCCCCGAAACTAGAAATACCTGCCCACAAATATATATTTACACACCACTCAGCTATGTAAACACAGTGCTTGTTCATTTCATACCATCAACAATGGTGTGTGGCTCAATTCTTCGTAAATTCGCATTTGTCCTTAAAAATAATGAACAAAAAACAAACTTTTAACAGGTGAAATCATTCAAAACCTCATGGAATGTAAAAAAAGCGTTACGAACTATCAATCTCCCAAATGTCCTGTAATCAAACGGGTATATGCCATCATTTGGTGGTTACCACACGTGGCGTGGAAGCCAAACGCCACAAAGGGAAACAATGACAATGGCTCAGACACAGCAAAATATTCAGGCCATACCTGAATTTGAGACGTCTGCAATTTTCCACCACAACAACAACCCACACAAACCAGAATTATCTTCAACTCCCCACGCTTATCTACGACATTCTGTAGTTTGTTCAGTCGGACCACTCATGGTGTGGGGGCGCAGGTTCTTCTGTAGATTTCACAGTTTTAGCAAAGATTTTCTAAAAAATTTTGGAAAAATCACTCTAAGTCATACATGGTAGAAAGAATCATGCCCAAAATCCCACAAGTATTAAAAAAAAGTTACTAAATATCAATCTCCCAAATGTCCCTGAATCAAACGGTATTGCCCTTGTATGGTTTACAACAACACGCCAGTGGAATCAACTAGCCACAAAGTGAGCCAATGAACAATGGCCCAATTATAGCAACTTTTCAGATTTGCAGACTAAACACCCCTCTATTAGAAAACCCCCCCCAAACTTATATTTTTGGAGAATAAATCTTCAGCTACACAATGTGTGATTCTTTTATGCATACGCACAATGTATGAGCGGCAGTTTACATGTAAAATTTCGCTTTTTTACCAGCAATTTCAGGAAAAATTATATAAAATACAATTCAAAGTTAAAAATCATGGCAACCCCCCCCCCCCTTCCCCCCCCCCCCCCCCCCCCCCTCCCCCCCCCCCCCCCCCCCCCTTATTTCCGATGTAAAAAAAAAAAATTGGCAATTATCAATCTTCTTTTCCAAATGCCCTGAATCAAACGGTTGCCAATGCGTGGATGTACACAGGGACATGGCCACCAACTAGCCAAATGGGACACATGCACACCCACGCTGTAGTACAAGAAAAAACGAACCTCCAAAAGTGCCTGTCCAATTTCACAACCAGACCCCCGCCCCAAAACCTTGGAACACTGCCCCCCACAAATAAAACCGCCCACAAACACTAAATATCAATTCTCCACGTTCTGAATCAAACGGTATGCCATATGTGTGTGATGCACACAGAAGACGCCGGCCCCCCCCCCCCACCACTAGACTCAATGGGATGCATCACAATGCAATTACAAGAAAAGATCAAAAGTGCTTCTGTTATTTGAACAGCCTACCTTTTTCTAAGGAAACAGTCCAGGAAAATGGAAATTCCCCCCACAAGCTATATTTTTGGAATCTATACCCCTTCAGCTACGGTTACGATAGCCCCACTGCTTTCATACATACATGAGAGATTCCAGACCCAGTGATCCAAAGAACTCTTGTGTTTTTTAGGACCCCGCCGTCCGTGTTGTGAAAAATAAAAAATAAGATGATTCAAGGATTGAAATCCTACCTAAACAATTTCACAAGCAAAAAACCCACAAATACAATCTCCCTACACCCGAATCCCCCTCCACACAAACGTCCTCCTATGCCGATATGTGTGGGTGCACACAGAGATGTGCCCCAACTAGCTCAAATGGACAACATGCACAAGTGTAATTACAAGAAAAAATTCACAAGATCCCTTCTGTAATTCTCCAACCGTCGCCCCAAAAACTTGCAAAGCCCCCCCAATAAACCCCCACCCACCCCACTAAAATCACACGTCTCCCAATAGTGTCTGAGCCAAAACAGTATGCCATATGTGTGGATTACAGAGACGTGCACCAACTAGTCAAATCGGACACATGCACAAGTGTAATTACAAGAAAAAAATCAAAGTGCTCTGTGAATTTCAAACAGCCCCAAAACTTGGAAAATGCCCCCCACAAAAACCCCCCACTAAATACCTAATACCTCCCACATGTTCTTGAACTCAACGTATATGCCACTATGTGTGGATGCACACAGAGCACGTGGCCACCAACTAGCTCAAAGGGAGACGCATGCACAAATGCAATTACAAGGAAAGCAACTCCAACCAGTTGCTCTTCACAATTTGTACAGCCTCAACTTTTTTGGTTCTAAGGGAAACCTAGTCCCAAAACATGGAAATTTCCCCCACAAACTATATTTTTGGAAATCTACCACACCTTCACTACGTTCGATGCCATGCTTTCATACATACTGAAGAATTCCAGACCCACTCGCAATTCCAAAGAAGTCCGTGGGTTTTTAACGACCCGTGTTTTGTGAAAAATAAATAGATGGTTCAAGGGTGAATCCACCTAAACCCTTTTGACAAGCAAAAAACCACTAAATGTCAATCTCCCACCTCATATCCAGCACATTCTAAACGTTATGCCATATGTGTGGGGTGCCAACACAAGCGAACGTGGCACACACAACTAGCTCCATAAGTGGAGCACCCCTCTGCACCACAGAAGCCAATACAAGAAAAAACACTCAAAGGTTCTGCTATTGTTGAAACAGCCTAATACAACTTGGATAATACCCCCACAAACTATATATTCTTTGCCCGAACGCTACACCCTGTCCATCACGTGATGCGTCATCATGCATTTCGTTTATTCCATGAGAATTCAAGGCGCTGTTATGTGGATTCCATACAGAACTCCGTGCTTTTAGGAGATTTGTGAAAATAAAAATAAGAGGACTCAATGGTGCAATCCTACCTAAACCCACGTCGAGCAAGTAAAAAACCGCCCTAAAACCGGCAATCTCTCCTCCCACATGTCCTGAATCAAGGGTGGGTGCAAACAAACAGACGGGGCCAGCAACTAGCTCAAATGGGATCACATGCGCAATTGGCAACTTCAAAAAAATTTAAAAAACGCCACAACCCACCCCCCAACCCCTACCCCATCCCCCTCCCCTTTTAGTGGGAAAACCGTTAGTAGAGAAGTCACACAAGTTTTTGCCACAATTTACTGATCCTAAAAAAATCAATACGGTCTTTTTGGTACCTCCTGGCAAATGTCCTTACAAAATATGCATTAGTTTTCCCTTGAAATATCCAACCAAATAAATGATCCCCTTTTTACGTTTAATAACCGATATACCTGGGACATTGGGAGCTGGAGAAGACGCAGTTTTTGCTTTCAATTTATAGTTTTAGCGGTTAAAAAACACCACACAAAGGTGTGTGTGTGAATCCTTTAAGATTTTTGTGTGCATTTCCCCTTTTTGGGGGGGATCATTCCCAAAGATGATCATCACATCATCTTAGGAATGATACGAAACTTGGAATAACGGCTAAATGCCGCTTTTTCCAATTCCAAATCCGATCGGAAAAATCACTCCCGGAAATCATTTTCCAGGAAGTGATTTTTCCTTATTGGCAAAGATCAATATTGGTGATCAGAAGTGATCACCAAATTTTGATCTCTGTCCCCATTTTTTTTCTAAGTCTTCGCTAAGTAGCAAAGACTTAGAAAAAATCCTATTTGTGAATGGAACTTTGAGTTCCATTCACAAATGTTTAGTAAAGCTGTCAGCATGACAGCTTTACTATACAGGTACTGCAGCATGATCTAAATGTAGATCTAGCTGTCAGTACCTGCCACTAGACCACCAGGGGCAGCATGGTAACAAGTTCTTAGGGAAGACCCCAGTGAAGGAGGAAGTTCTTGTGAGTCACCGGGGTCTTCCTTTCCGGCTCAGAAGAGAGCTCCACGTGGGGCCAGAACTCCTCCATACGGTCACGGCAGAAACAGTGAGTTTTCTCCGATCCCCCCCTCGTATTTGACACAACCGAGGGGGGATCAAGGGGGGTAGGGGGCAGTCGAATGCTGCCCCCGATCGCCCCTAGCAGGGGGAAAAAAAATTTTGGGAGGGGGGAAGCCACAGATCGTATATTCACGATCTGTGGCAGTTTAGTATTCACTGCACAGATCGTGAATATACGATCTGTGGCAGGGAAAAGGGTTAAAACAGTATATTTACTGTCCCACACTGTCCTGCTGAACTACTACCTTCTCTCCTTTTGTTAGGTGACCTGATAACTGACAGTTGAAGGTTCCTGTTTCATAGCTTTAGATATATCATATTTGTTATGACTGCAGTGTTTACCAGGTAGTTAATTGCAAGACTGTATATTTTGAAAATATATATAACTCTTTAGGAAATTAGTATGTTGTAAATATTAAATTGTTCAAACTCAAGGTTTTGTAATGGATTTTCTGGTATTTCAACCACTTAGTTTAAATAAAAAAATTAAATACATGTTTCCTATGGTGCTTTACTGCTAGCAATGTAAAGTTATTTATTTTTTATTTTTTTATTTAAACTAAGTGGTTGAAATACCAGAAAATCCATTACAAAACCTTGAGTTTGAAACAATTTAATATTTACAACATACTAATTTCCTAAAGAGGTTATAATATATTTTCAAAATATACAGTCTTGCAATTAACTACCTGTAAACACTGCAGTCAATAACAAATATGATATATCTAAAGCTATGAAACAGGAACATTCAACTGTCATGTTATCAGTTCACTAACAAAAAGTGAGAGAAGGTAGTAGTTCCAGCAGGACAGTGTGGAGACAGTAAATATACTGTTTAAGTTGCTGACATCTTGATATTAGTTTGCTGAATGTTAAGCTCCGCCCCTCTGAGATTTCCTCTGCTTTCTCCTGCTTGAGCCTCAAACAGTAATGCCTGTGAGTTCCGTGCACACTCACTTTCACGGGTAACCACAGCATTAAGTTTGAGCTCAAGCCAGGAGAGTGCACTGACTCACAGGTCCATTACTGGTTTGAGGCTCAAGCAGGAGAAAGCAGAGGAAACCTCAGAGGGGCGGAGCTTAACATTCAGCAAACCAGTAACAAGATGTCAGCAACTTTCAAGGCACAAAGCTAGGCTCTGGAGGGGCATAGGTAAAAAAAAAAAATATGGCAACAGTATTTTTAAAGCTGCAGCTTCCAAATGAACATAACTTGATTTTACAGTGCACTTATCCTTTAAATAGATTAACAGGCCAAAAAATAGTGACTGAAGAGGGACACAATTCAAACCTATGGAAAAATCTTCTTCACTTTTCAGACAAAGTACCCGTAAACACTATATATATTGACGCATACAATGACCTTTTAAAATCCAATATAAATTATAAGATACATTAGACCAGTTCTACAATTTGTATCCACATTTATTGTCCATTATCAATATTTAACAGATAGTCACGCTGACAAACAATTACATTTATTTCTTCATCTAACACTGATTACCTGTCATCTAGTAACAGTCTGTTCTTCTGCTCTGGACTGGGAGAGCTCCCAACATCTGCCAATATGGGACACTGTGTTTTAAGAAGCAGGGCAGTCTGAAAGGAAGACAAATTTAAACTATCTCTCAGGTAAGTATAGTATCTTCCCAGGAAAATAGAGGCAAAATGGGCTAAGAATCATAAAACATCTGCATTGGTGGTTTGTAACCCATCAAATGTGATGGCTAAAAAGAATCAGGGATATTCAATAAAAGTTCTTATCGTTAAAATAGCACTAATTTCGCCCCAACCAATCAGATGTTAGCTTTCAAATGTTAAATAAGATCTGATTGGTTGGGGCGAAATTAGCACAATTTTTAACGATAAGAACTTTTATTGAATAACCCTGTATATTCCTTCCAGGAGTAGAAACAGATATACACAATTTATCTGAATTTATTTCCTTGCCTGTTTTGGACTACATTTAAAAAATGGAGAAAAGGAGATGATCTTAGCTACACTGGTTAACATAAAAAAAATACCCTTACCTGGCTAGTGTACAGTACAAGCTGAACCAGCTGAGGCATAAGAGCATCTGCCATGGTTAAGGTTTGTAAGTTTGGATGCATGAGGGATGTGAGAAGTACTGGAAGGAGATGGCCAAGCATGGTGGACTTTGTGATCTGTTCAAGGCCTTTCAATCTAAGACAAAATGTTATGATGTATATATTTCAATGGAAAAATGCAAACTTGATTGCTATTAATTGTAGACAAAAAGAAACTTAAAAAATAATACAAGCTGGTTGAAAAACATCGATTTAGTATACACAGGCTTAATGTGCTCTTTAAAACTTAATGTTATCATTTATGTCATATAAGACAAGAGACAAAACTGAATGTGAAACCAAACATAGGCAAGTGATCTACAAACAGAAGTTATGAGCTCCAAAGTTGTTTTTCATTCATTTAAAAACTACACAACTGAGGAATAATGAAAAAACCTAAAACTCTTGCCCTTATCTACTATTGGTCAATTAATGTTTGTACAAATGTTTAACATAGCTAATCCCTCGTTCTTACTAAAACACGAATGGTTTGTGCACAAGTTGGCTAATTTTACGATACAGCCGTCGAACGAGCAATCGCATGATATTCGTATGTAAAATAAAGCATCAACGATCGTCAAAGTCCAACGACCGTCGACTATTTTCCCGACTATCAGCCTGGCGTAT
This sequence comes from Hymenochirus boettgeri, assembly GCA_019447015.1. Taxonomy (NCBI): domain Eukaryota; kingdom Metazoa; phylum Chordata; class Amphibia; order Anura; family Pipidae; genus Hymenochirus; species Hymenochirus boettgeri. The sequence goes on from CM033469.1 coordinate 314,112,183, forward strand.
TTGTTCTGCTGAACAAATTATCGTATATTTGTACATGTTCGGCAGATTATCGTTTTTGTTCTACAAAAAAATATATAAAAGGCGCATGTGCTGCTTTTCCTAATTGCGAAATGATACAAATGTTACGTATGAATGTCTACATCTAACCACTATCGTGGTGACTATCGTTGCTGTGTGTACAGATGTCGTTTCAATTATGAGGATTAATGTCATTGAACGTTCGTCGGCTGCATTGTACAAAAATTATCCAACATGCGTATGAGGCTTTAGAAAGGTCATAATTAGATTTCACATTTTAGCCTTTATTACCTAACATCTCGGTCAAGGAGGTCACTGTTGATAAGGGCAGTAGTCACACGTTGAAGCATTTCTAAAACTTCATCACAACCAGTAAGTATATGGGTTGCTAATTCCAAAATGCTGCTTTGAAGTTCCTACACACACAAAAAAAAAACCCCACCAAGAATGAATTAGTAAAAGCATATCCGATAACAATGAATTAATTTTATGGTGAGATGGTTGGGATATGGCTACTTAACTGTTCTTTCTATCTAATCTAACTTATCAGATAAGATAGAAAGAACCTCTAAAATATTACGCGTGATGGGAAATTATATATCAATTATAGAAATGAGCACAGTTTTTACAATTACTAAGGCAATTTTACCAGGACAAATAAAGGGGTATACATTTTTTGGCCTGTATAATTGAGGGACATTCGTATTTGCACATTCCCCTAAAACATTAATAATAAACATCTGTGCTCTGTTCTCTTGTAAATAATATTTATGGCACAGTGAGCACATACTGAACTGGAATCTTTTAAAGTTCTTTATCAAAGATATTATTACCTCTTGCCACAGTGGGGACACAATAGTCACCAATAATCACAAATAAATAGTTTTTGGCAAAAGGTGGTCTTAATTTTCCAACATACTTTCAAGATCAGTTGCAGCCACCTGCAAATACACCATCCAAATTATTGGGCGACCAACCAGTATACAATAATATTGGTTGGTTTGAAAAAACTTTATGGTGCGTACCCAGCCTAACCTGACCTGCAAAATAGGAACTATGCTCTGAAGATCTTGGAAAAATATTATTTAATAATTGTATGGATAGATTTGACATGACTGACTCAATTAATACCCAACATACCTGACTTACTACAGTTAATCAAAAAATAAAAGTTTACTGAGAAAGAGGAATAGATAGATGTTAAGAGATCCACAAACAACAAAGAGCATTATTAGAATAAAATTTGGTGTTTACCTGTACCTTCAATGTCTCTCCCTGCAGGGAGCTGTCACTGTCATCAGTCTCATCAGGTTTGATTAAGACAGTGTTACTCAGGAGGTGATTCTGTACTGCCATTAAATAGCGCAGGCATGGAGAGGCAACCTTTAAACACAAATTGCTTTATTATTTGTAGCAAATAAACCTGTTATTTAGATTGGCAAAGTAAAGAATATCCAAAATCCAACCATGGTATTTCTCCTTAAAGGGATGCCCAGGCAAAATAAAAACTTTTCATATAAATGCAGAGATTCGCATTATACAGAAATGCCGAAGATGCCCTTGCTGCTCCTCCTCTGCTTTGCGGCTGCCTGGTCGCAGCTGTCAGTTAAGGCTCAGTTACTTGACAGCAACCAGGAAGTAGAGCGGCTGTCAGCGCAGAGTCTCTTTGCTCCTGTTTTTGCACAAAACGAGCTTGAAACAGAAGCAGGGGGTGGTGCCCAGGCGAGAGACCGGGCTAGGCAAGTCACTGCAGAGGCATCTTTGGCATTTCTGTAGAGTGCCAACCTATGGTTTGGAGCAGGGGTATAACTAATAGAGGAGCAGGGGGAGCAACTGCAGGGGGGCCCCATCTTCTTATTTTCTTCTGACAGATTTAGTCTCCCAGAAAACCACTGTGATTGAATCAAAGAAGATTCCTAGACTAGGAATCCTAGTTATGCCACTGGTTTGGGGGGGGGGGGGGTGCTCTGCATTTATATGAAAAGGGTTTGGTTTTTTTTTTTTTACTAGACATGTCATTTAAATTGAAGCCTCAGCTTTTTAGAATTGTTGACTTCTATTGTTCCATTCTACTAGTAATTCTATTTGCTATATCTAAATAACCAATGTACACAGCCTATCCCTGCAGCTCCTGCAACTTGTTCGTCAATTAAAAATGGTACAGAAGCCAGGGTGCAAAATTCAAGAGTCAGTGTATTTGTTTTTTTTTTTGTTTTTTTTTTATGGAGTAGGTGCTAATTTTTCCCCAATGTTAGCTTTCAAGTGGTAAATAACATCTGATTGGTTGGGGCAAAATCAGCACCATTTTAAACTACAAGAACTTTTACTGAATAACCCTGTAAATGTCTAAGAGTTGAAAGGGTGCTTCAACACTCTGTATATGTTTGACAAACTCATGTAATTTGCAGAAATGTTACAAACAAAGGCTATTTAATGCACAGAGAGAAATTTGATGGTACAGAGCTTAGAGAGAAAGCAACAATGTATTGCTAGTCTTACAGGCACTGTTGATAAGAGTCTTTGGAATTCTTCTTTAGATACTGTTTGGCACTTGGTGATCAAAAAGCATGATTCACGAACAACAATCTTCAAAATATAGTGCAATAGTTCATCATTAAGCCTGAAAGATTAAGAATCAATGAATAAAATTAGAGATATCTCAAAAATTCATGAAAAAAAAAAAAAAAAACTACTCAAAAAACATGAGTAGTTTAACCAAGGTTAAACTACTCATGTTAACATACTAAAGGAGAAATATATACAAACATACATTTTGCAAATGCTTCACAATTCTTAAATAGGAAGAAAATCACATGAAAATGAAAACAATAACTAAAGGCTAATAAAGTGAAAACCCCAAAAGTTTTATTCATTTTGTACAACTTAATTTCTTCAGTTTTGTAAATTTAAAAAATAAAATCCCAATAATTTACTATTCCAAGCAGCAAGGCCATAGTTGGGAAGAAAATTACTAGCTTAGCCTGAATATAAATGTCAGGGGCGTGACTGCAGGATTGGAGGCCGGGTGCATGACTAACTCACCTCCCCTCCCTTAGAGGTCCATGATCAGCTGTTTTTAAACATCTGATCGTGTGTATGAAGTAAACATACGCGCGATCAGCTGTTTAAAAGACCGGAACCGAACATCCAGTTTTTAACAGCTGATCACATGTTTACTTTATATGTGCGATCAGCTGATCTCCCCCTTGGTTGTGGGGGTGGTAGTTACGCCACTGATAAATGTATTTAATTAAACAATCTATGATCAATTTTAGGACTGGAGAGGATATGCACTTTGCAGTTAATAAGTAAAATCACGAGTTTTTAGTATAAACTGTGAAAAAAAATGGAAGATGGGGAAGGCTTCACAATTTTAGACCCTTTTCCAGTGTGTATATTATTGTTGACTGCAAAGAGCGTTGTTAAGCTTTGTACAAAGGAGAGTCTTTTTTAGGAGGCTTTGTATAAACAGCTGTAGTTCTTCAGTAGTGCCCAGGCAACTTAACACCGAACTAGGAGGGCACTAGTTGCAGATGTTTGGAAACTACAATTCACAGCAACTAAAGCATGTTGGAAGTTGTAGTTTCCAAACATCTGGAGTGCCAAGGATTTGGGGGTTACTGTATGGGATAACTGCCCATTTAAAGGGCAACTAATGCCTCAATAAAACAGAATCAGGAGGATGGTATCTATTGTTAAAAAGATTGCCTTCTGATTCTGTATTGTTTTGAGATTTTAGTTGCCCTTTAAATGGACAGCAGAATTCCCATACAGTAGTCCCATACAGTATTAGCCATACTGATTTGGCTACTACTGTATGCAAATTATTTTGTCCATTTAAAGGGCAACTAAGGCCTCAGAAGAATACAGAATCAGAAGGCAGTAGTGGTCAGAATTTCAACCCTCGGCTTATACTCGAGTCAATCAGGTTTTCCTAATTTGAGGTAAATATAGGTCCCTCGGCTTATACTCGGGTTGACTTATACTCAAGTATATATGGTAATATTTTTTAAGCTTTTTACATTTTATCCAGTCCTTCCCTGTAACTAGCCAATGAACTTACCATTACCACTTTTGCTGCAATGCAGTTACAGAATGCTGTTGTCTTTTCTGTAGTGATCAATTGGTGAAAACAGCACCAGAGAGTTTATTGTATTGCCAATTAATATATCTGAATAAAGTGATCACCAAAAAAAGGTCAGTTCTACAGAATAACTGTCTGCATAGTCATACCCTATTCAATTAACATCATGTAGTTAAGTTCCTTAGACATGCTGGGCAAAGTACATTCTTGCAGAACAGAAAGAGGAACCAGAAGACTACTCGGATGAGCAGGTGATAAATGGGAAGAACCCCTCTAGTTTATTCAGACACAAAGCAATCCAACATTTCGGGGGGGCGTATCCACCCTTCCTCAGGGACCATTCTTGCATATTTAAGATTTATTGAAAATTTTTAAAAAGTATAGTGTTTGCAATCACCATTCCTATTTAAAAATTAAAATCTTAAGCAATCCTAAAAATAACTTACAGATAAACATAGTGTTTCTAAAAAAACACAATTATGCTAATTTACCTGTAGTGTTCATCTTCTTCACTTCCAAACCTATTGTTTTGAAGTTGTTCTGTGAGGTTTGACAAAATTACATCACGCAATTGGGAGAGCCCAGAATTTCTGTCCCCTACATTAGAAATTTAACATAATATAGTTTCAGTATTATTCTGCCATTAATAATACTTCAAATAGCATTTACGTAGTAAGTAGAAGTTTTTCTTTAAGAATGTAAAGCACCGTCAAGCTGCAACAACTTTTACCTAAATTAAGAATCAAGGACAATATTAATACAATATAGTTTGTTTTATCACAGTGTAGTTTCTGTAGTACCTGATGTTGTGTGCCACAGTACTGTTGTACCACAGAATGGCTTTAGTCATATCCTAGGTTTGGTGCCACAGTAATGTAGTGCTACAGTATGGCTTCTGAAGTACTCCATGTTGGGGGCCACAGTACAGTAGTAACAAAGCGTGGCCTCTGTAGTACCTCACATTGGGTGCCAATGCACTGTAGTACCACAGCGTAGCTTCTGTAGTATGCCATGTTCTGTGCCACATTACTGCAGTACACCATATTGGGTTCCACGGTACTATAGTACCACAGCATGGCTTCTGTAGTACCTTATGTATGATGCCACAGTACTACAGTAGCACAGCAGGGCTTCTGTAGTACTTCATGTTGGGCGCCACAGTACTGGAGTACCACAGTGTGGCCACAGGTCTAGATCTCTTAAAATTAGATAAGAATTTTCATTACCAAATATTTTTTTTAATTAAATACTGGGAAAAAACAAGTGTTTTTTCTTATTGTGAATAACACTGTGAATAATATATACTTGCATTTGTTAAATATATATCAATTTCTTTTTTCCTAAACATCAGCTCTTTCTAGACTTATACAGTAAAATGATAGATTCCCAATCAGAACAAGATTGGGAAAAACGATTTGTCCGATTTTTTCTGTACAAAAGGTGTCCTAACACCACAGCAGTTTCTCCGTATAACATTTAAGTTTGAAAGAAATGTCCAAGATATACAGGGAAGTTCAACAAAAGTTCTTTTAATTTTAAATAGTGTAATTTTGCCCCAACCAATCAGATGTTAGATTTCAATATTAAATAAGATCTGATTGGTTGGGGCAAAATGAGTACCATTTTACGATAAGAACTTTTATTAAATAACCCTGATAATGTTTAAACACAAAACTATCTTTAGAAAATAATATGTACGCTTTCATTATCTTAAAAAAATTGTTCTGGGATTGCAAACTTGTCAGCCCTTTGTCTGAGCCTCAATAATTTTGAACATCCATGTTTGAAAATGGGAAAATTTAGCTTGAGCTCCAATTAGAGATATAATAGACACTTAAAACAAAATACCTTGTTAGCATCAGTAACTAAAGGACCCCTTTTTTTGAATTTTCAGAAGAAAAAGAAGAACAATTCTGAACCTTACCTTCCGTTAAAATCAGCTTGAGAAGGTTATTGATTTCTAGCTCTCCTGGATTTAAAATGTTTAACCCAAAGCTGCAAAACAAGCAAAACCAGCATGTCAGTTTTCTAAAATCTAGCATCAGGCAACAGTTTCCACAAATTCAGATTCCCTAATGGCAGAGGTTGTTTAAAACATGGGCTAATTAATTAAGGTGCAAAAAAAAACTATCTGTGCTGTTAATTTGCAGCAACCAATCAGACTTAGAAATGTTTTTTTCACTGTGGTAAACAATTTGGTGGATAATAGAAAAATGTAATCCATCCAGTATTTATTTATAAAAAAAAATAAAAAAAAGCAGACAATAGAAATGTTTTGCTGTTGCACCGACTGCCCTTTGTTAGACATTATGGTGCTGAAACTTTGGAGGATATATAGAAACAATCTGCTGTAACCTCCCCAAAGTCTGATGCTTTATTACATCTTACAGGCACCCTGGTTAACAGAAATGTATATTACGTTAAAATAAACTAAACTTGGTAGGGGATACAAGTGAAATTGTGAGGCTATCTGTACACTGCACTGTAACATTCCCATGTTTTTTACACCCTCCAAACCAAAGGAAAAATGGAAAATGAAGAAGCAGATAGGGAAGGTATTACATAATCCATAACACCTGCTATATAAAAACATTGGGTGTGACAATGTCTGCCTATGCTGAAAATTGCGTGAGTTCACTCTATCTGGAAGGAGATAATTCAACTTGTAGGCATCTTAAGCAAATATTTTCAATAAAAAATTAAGACACTAACTCTTTTTCTATAATAACTAAATAAAATCAAAATGTTAGAATAGGTAATGGCTGAAACAGCCATAAGCTAGACCAGAGTGGGTGGTAAACACCAATTAAAGTGGGTGCTTAGTAGAGGGAATAATGATATATATTAAAAGATGAAGAGAAAAAAGAGAGACTCCACTATAACATGGGACAGAGGTTCCATGTCACTGAACCACCATATCCCAATAGTAATTAATGTCAATGGTGGGGGAAGCATTCCTTAACCCACCAGGGAAGTGAGGTCTAAACAACACAAGTGCAGTGATCTGCACAATTTTTATTACAAAAAGCTACTATATGTATATAACTGACATATCATAAATATAACACCATAAAACCCACTGTTAGAGGTAAAATAAGGCTCAGAGTAAAAGATCTGGTAGCCAGCCTCCAGATAGTAAGTCCTCAATAATCTAAATAGCACTGTTCAACATAGGGTAAATACAGGTTCCTGGTTAGCTTGTCAGTCACAGTATGTGATGAAGATATTGGGTGCATCCATTCACTATACTGCACTGTAATGGAAATGCATGCATATAAAAAAAACAATCTCACCCATATGTAGTTCAATCAAGTAATCCAACCTTCCTGCTCCGCTCTTTCCCCCGATAAAAGCTTAGCCAAGAGTTTTCATCACGACCACCGTCCTGTGTGTTAGTCCGGGTACCTCCTTAGCATCTCCGCATCTGTTCTGAGCCAGTATGTTATGTGGATTTACAGGCGTTCAGTGCCTGTTATTCCACGGGGAAGGGATCCATATGGCTACACTCCAAAGCCTCGGAGCTCACACAGCTTACTATCTGGAGACCGGCTACCAGAACATAAGTACCAGATACCAGAACAACAGGACTTGTGTTGTTTAGACCTCACTTCCCTGGAGGGTTAAGGAATGCTTCCCCCAACATAGGCATTAATTATTATTGGGATATACAGGTTGAGTGCCATGGGACCCTCTGTCCCACGTTATAGTGGAGTCTCTCTTTTTTCTCTTTATCTTTTATTATATAAAATCAAAAAGAAATGTTTTTATCTATATGCTTAGAAAAAAGTGTGGGAAGTTTAGCAAAATAACCACAATCTGAGTAATATGACACAATCATACCTAATAGCAAGGCAAACTTCTCTCTGTATTTCAGGACAAATTTGGTCCTTAGGTGCCATAAGCAATTGCCAAAGAAGCAAACCGGCCCTTCTTATCGTATCCCGATTCCTCTCAGTTTGGGGGTCAAGAAAGAATTTAAATACCACCTGAACACACAGAATGAGCAAAACAAAATGTTACACATCTTCCACGTTAGCTATTGCAGATAAACATGTTTGTTGAAACAAGTTAGTAATACAATTTTTGTACGAAAATACTAAATTAATGAAAGGGAATGTCCTCCCCCAAAACGGAAATTTGTATATAGTTTCATCACCCCTCAAACCTAGACCTCACATGGGATAAAGTTCTATGCATGGCTTTAAAATACACCTGGTTCCCTTGGCTCTCTGCTGCTCTGTTACTTTTCCATGCACAGCAGCAGCAGAAGAGGCCAGACCGGGAGTTGAACTTTAACACATGCAAGGTCTAGGTTTGGGGGGGATAAAGCTACCGTATATACAAATATTCATTTTGGGGGTGGACCTTTTTAGTATGTGCTTTTTAGTATGTGCTTTTATTGCAGCTGTAGTGGAATAATATATTTTGCTACATGTTTAAATGTTAAGAATCTGCTTTTTTCAATTTTTTTTAATTTATATAGCCCAGAAATTGCAGATTATAGGAATTTATTACTTATAAAAACAACATTAATCACAATGACAGAGCACAAAGAGCTGTTTAAAGGGTATCACCAGTGGTTAAAAATACAAAAGCAAGCACAGAAGACAAGCAGAAGGCAGCGAGGGAACGAATGCTGGTAAGTACATTAGGGGACAGCTTTGAGTTCTATAAACCTTGTGAGGTTGAGGTTTTTTGCCTTTCACTGCAACATATAAAATTTTAGTTTGGGGAGGGTGGGGGGTGAACATACTATTTAAATGTTTGAAAGGGAGTCCCTTACCATGTTTTGCCCCAAAGCTGCACAGACCTTACTCTGGCCCTGTCTACTTTAGCGGGGGGGGGGGGGGGGGGACTTTCACCAGTATCATTACCACCACAATGTTCTGGAACATCACAATACCAGAATTAATTTCTTAGAACAGTCTGAGCATAGTATTAGGAACCTCTTTGAGAATTCTTGTGGCTGACCACAATAGATAATATATAGACAATATATTTAATGTTATATAATATTTTATGTATATAAAATTAAAATATTATATACAGCCTAATTTGACAAAAACATTTAAATGCTTAGTTTGAGTAAAACATGGTTAAAAAAACAGTGAACCTTATTTATAAAGGTCCAAAGAAGACGCGTCCACACCAGTACCAGTACTAATGCAAAACATGTTTTACTTAAAGGGTAACTGTGGTCTTGAATTCTAACAAACTAGTAAGGATTATATAAAAAAACCTTCCATCATACCTTCAAAATAAAACCTAAATCACATCTCTAGATAAAAATTATTGAAAAGTTATTGCTGGGAGGGTTCAGCAATATTACTTCCTGGTTGAACACTTTCTGTTTTCAGCCATCTGACCAGCTTGTAGCCATGTGACCAGCTTCAGCCTGCATTAATAGGCTCCCTTCTTAACTGTCAATTTTTTTCCCCAGGTACTTCCTGATTTCCCCAGCATTAAGCCTTAACTGAGAATGCTTCTCCCCCCAAGGCTAACGAGCAGGGCAGCGGTCAGGTGATGTCACTTAGCCTACTGGAAGCAGGAAGTTTGAAAATTCACCCCAATGTAATTTCTCACAGGTTCCAGAGATGTGGTTGTTGGCACATTTTAAAGGAAATATTGCATTCAACGCTAACTTGTTTTGAGACCACAGTTGCCCTTTAAGACACATGTCTTATATAAAACATTCACTCTAGATTCTTCTGCTTTGGATGTACAAGCCACGGGCAATGGCACCCTAAGTAGCACACAGCATATACTTACCTCTAAATAGGAGTGTGGGGGTTCACCTTTGTTTTTATTTATGAAGGTGGTTCAGTAAGAAAAAAGCACAACATTATTGAACTCTTCCCATATTTTTTGCAGAAAGCGAATTTACTTGAATAACTAGGGAAAAGTATGTTTCTCACAATTGCACACTACTACTGCTATACGGGAGCACTAAAACTACTTTTACATAATGTGCAATCCAACAGGCCAGAACAGGCTATGAAATAGAATGCTTTTTGGCTCTACTGCTATTTAACCATAGCATGTAACATTAAAAAGTTTATCAACTATTTAACCAAGCATGTTGCCAATCGGTCAAGGGTTAATGGTGCAGTCTATAAAAAAATGTCTAGTTCCCAAGCTCCTCAGGAAATACTAATCATTTAAACAAAAAAAATTAGAAATTAAAATATCACTCACCGTGATTTCGGTTTCCCAGTCACCATAAATGGCAGCATTCACTAAAGGGTTAACTCCTCCCCCAACTGATTGGACAGGAAATCATCATAAGTCCACCCTCACCCGTTCCTCCTGGTCTTAATTATCAAGCTGCAAAAAAAAAAGGAACAATATACTGGGCGGGCAATAATGAATGCTGCTATTTATGGTGACTGGGAAACTGAAATCACGGTGGGTGATATTTTGATTTCTAATTTTCCCCAGTCACAAATGGCAGCAATCACTAAAGGGACATACCAAAGCTAAAGAAATAAGGGTGGGCTAGACATTCTCATGCTGTGACACACCACACACTTTATTATACAGAATGTACAACTGATTGCAACACACTCCTTCTGAATTTCGCATCTCTGGAGGAAAGTAAATTAAGTACGGTATATAATGTTTAACAAATGTCTTCGCTGAAGATTATCTTTTTGATTACAACGTTCTTTAATAGAAGAAATTGGCCTGCCAGGCCCAGGAACATGCTATGGCTCTGGTGGAGTGAGCCCGTAACCCCCATGGAACCTCTAAGCCTCTTATTGTATAAGCTTTCTGGATACATGCCCATATCCAACTACTCAATGTCTTCTTTGAAGGTGACTGAACCTTTCTCCGACCATTTGGTATCACAAACAATCTTTCAGAGTTTCTCCAGGGTCTTGTTCTCTCAAGGAAAATCTTTAGAGCCCTAACCAAGTCTAGAGTATGCCAGCTTGCCTCTCTTTTTGATTTCATTTCTTGGCAGAAGGAAGCAGGGTGAACTGTAGGTCCATGTGGAATTTTATAAAGATCACTTTAGGTAAAAACTCAAAAGAAAGTCTTAACTTTACTGTGTCTACCAAAATCACTGTATCTGGAAGATCTGCTGTCAAGGCTCCTAGTTCTCCCATTCTTCCAGCTGAAGTTATTGCCACAAGGAAAAAATCTTTAAGAATCATCAACCATAATGAAATAGTCTCTAATGGCTCAAAAGGTGAAGTAGTTAGAACGTCTCATATTAACGGCAAATCCCATGTGGGAACGTTTGAGAACTTTCTAGGTCTGATATGTAAAAATGTTTAAAAGAACCTCTTTACAAGAGGATTAGAAGCCCAGTCTTGATCAGTCATAGCTGAAAGAGCTGAAATCTGTACCCTTAGAGTAATGATTTGTAGACCCATCTGGAAACCTCTGTACAAGAAAGCTACTATTTGTTCCTCCAAGTCACTAAATTGCTTCCATTTTTTATAGTACTTGTTAGATGTGGACCATTTTTGTGATCTTAAAAGAAATTCAATGATCTCAGATGGAAAACCTAGATTAACTAGCTTCCTCCGCTCAAGCCATCAAGGACAGATGTTTCCAATATTGGTTTTGCAGGAGTCCTTGCATCAGCCAACCTTGATTGAATGGGATTTTTATTGGTTGGTCTATTGACAGCGACAGGAGAAGAGGGAACCATGGTCTTCTTGGCCAAGCTGGAATGATTGCTATCACTTCTGATTTTTCCTGATGAATCTTCAGAAGCAATCTCCATATAAGGGAGAAAAGCGGAAAAAGATAGCTCAGGCTCCATGTCCAATATGGACTCAATGCATCTCAATGGACTGAAGGTACGGGTATAGAACCTTCTGCACTTGTTGTTCTTGTCTCTTGCCATTAAGTCGATCTGGGGTTCCCCCATCTTTGAACTAAGTCTAGAAATATTTCTTGCCCTAGGCTCCACTATCCCGGATCGATGTCTTGCCGGCTTAAAAAAACGTCCTCCTTGTTTTACGGACAAAGAGCTTAGATTTTTCTGAGCCCAGGAGAAGATGGGGGCTACCTCGTACAGAATATTCACACTTCTTGTGCCTCCCTGGTTCTTCATGTACCTTACTGCTGTGGAATTGTCTGTTTTCACTACTGCATCTTTTCCTTGTAGTTCTTCCTTGAAATGCCTTAAAGCTAGGTTTAAATCTTAGCTCCAGCAAATTGGAACATTTCCTCTCATTTGCCAATGACCTTAAACTGTCATGTCTTGCATAAGGGCACCCCAGCCAATCTCTGACGCATCGGTTCTCAGAAAAGTTTGAGGACCCGATATAAGCGGAATTCCTTGTTTCAGGTTCTCTTTCGGACACCAATATCTTAGCTTTTTTCTTATGCCGTCTGGAAGTCTTAACATTTTCCTCATCTTTAAAGGACAATTCTACTTACCATTTCTCTGATCCATTCCTGCAAAGTACCTAGGGTGAGGACCTAAAACGCTAAGTTCTCACCTCTGGGTACTTTACAAAAGTCCTGCACTACTTACTTGTAATCTCCCTTGTCGCTCCGGTTGGATCCTCCCCACTGGCACTGTCAGTGACAGTCCGGGAGGCAGCCAATGGGAAGACTCGCCTCCTTGCAGAGCGCGTCTCCCATTGGCTGCCTCACGACCTGTCACTCAAAGCATTTTAGGTCCTCACCCTGGGTTCTTTGCAGGAGTGGGGGGAAAGGAACGAGGGGGAGGTGAGTATAATGGTCCTTTTAGTGTGGACACCTTACATTTGACAGGAGGAAATGTTGTAAGGTTCCCATGTGCCATCTGGCCCATTTTATCATTGGAATGGCTGCTGACATCAACCCCAGGACCATGAGAAAAGAGCTCACAGAGGACCTTGGACGCTCTCTCTGATATGTTGTACCTCTGAACGAGATATCAGATTTTTTGACATCTGAAAATGAGCCCTGAGATAAATGATGTCTTGAGAAGGTGAGAGCTTCCTCTTTTCTTCGTTGATCACCTAGCCGTGCAGAAAATAGGTCACCTGTCTTGTATGTAGGTTCGACTGCTATATTGTGTCTGCTACCACCAACAGATCGTCTAGATAGTGGAAAACTGAGATGCCGGCTGTTCTTATATAGGCCACTAATGTTACCATCACTTTGGCAAAAACTCTAGGGGACTGGGATAGTCTGAATGTCAAGCTTGTAAACTGACAATGACGTCCTCCCACCTCGAAGCGAAGACATTTTCTTGAATATTGATGTATCAGAAAATGGAAATAGGCATCTTTTAAGTCTATACTTGTCAACCAGGAACCTTTTCCGATTACCATCCTTATTGATTGTAGAGATCCAATCTCTCTTTTAAAACGAACGTATTTATGTGACGCAGATCTAAAACAGGTCTGAGTGCCCCTGATGCCTTTTTTACTAGAAACAGCTTTGAGTAGAAACCCTTCTTTCTTTCTTTGGGAGGAACTGGTTCTATCGCCTCTGACACTCTTAATTGTGTCATGTAGGTGGAAATAATTGAACCTGCTTCTTCTGCTAAGGGTAGAGAAGTCTTAACAAAATGGTCTGTTCTTGGAAAATAACAAAAACGAATCTTGAAACCTTCTTCTATTATGGACAATGCCCACTTGTCCGTAATACTTTTGACCCAAGTGTCATAAAAAAGGGTTAACCTTCCTCCCACTGGCACTTGAGCTTGCGTACCCCTATTGTCGAAAAAAAATGTGCCACCAGGGTCGTATCTTTTTTGCCCTGAAATGGCTTTTCTGGATTTTCAAGTTGACTGTCTAAATGCTTCTCTGCCCAGTCTGTAAGTCTTTGAAGATATAAAAGACCTATCATCCTTTGGCTGGTACTCAATGCAACCTTTTTTAGTTCTTCTATCCTGTGGAAGAAAGTTACTTTTCCCTCCGTAGGCTCTGCTGATTATTTCATTGAGCTTCTCTCCAAAAAGTGTTTCCTTCAAACGGCACCTGGCAAAGATTGGCTTTATTGTTGAATCTGCCAACCACGGTCTTAGCATAACGCTCTACGAGCCGCCACTGAAAGAGCAATAGCGCTGGCTGTAAAATGTACCATATTGATGGATGCTTCTGCGAAGAAATCTATGCCGCCTCTAATATCTGACAACATTTCTTTCAGTTTCGCCCTCTTGGTATTGGAATCCAACGCAGTCTCCATCTCGGATGCCCAAAGTTTCATGGCTCTGGAAACTGAAGTCAGGGCTACAGAAGGTCTAAACACAGCATAGGACGATACAAAGGCCTTCTTCAAATTGAATTCTATTCTAAGCTCCATCGGCTCCTTGAAAACTGACGCATCGTCAACCAGCAAGGTTGTCCTACGGGCTAGTCGGACGACTGCTGCATCTACTTTAGGAGAGGAGTCCCAATTTTTAGCTACGGCTTCATCAAAGGGAAATTTTTTAAGAAATTTCCCTGAGGTCACAGGCTTCTGCTCTGTCTTCCTCCATTCTGAAGAAATTATTTCTAAAATGGAGTGATGAACCAAAAAGGTCACAGTCTTCTTTTTGACAGACGGAAAAAGCTTGTCCGCGACTGAAGCTTTAGGTTCTTCCATAGACAAAGAATCTCTAACAGTCTTTATTAATGGCTCTATTATTGAAACATCAAAATCTGATTCAGCCTGAAAATCTGATTAAGCCAGCCTCCTGTGACTGCACATACAAAGGGGAGCTTGACTCCTCCGATAATTCCCCTTCCGAGTATTTGGACTCTGAAACCAATTGTCTGAAAGTGGAGGCACGAGATCTCTTTTTAGCCAAGCCCTCCTTGACTGCTTGCACGCCATAACTGGAGCTAAAAAGGAAAACCAGAACACATGGTTTAAGAAAGAAGGCAAAAGCAAGGCAAGGGAACATAAAAAACACAAAAAGAATGAGTAATCTCTGCAAAAATAAAAACTCACCAGGACACAGAAAGCAGAGACCCCACAGACGTGAAAACTAGCAGCCTCACGCCAAACAGAGTCCAGCAGCTGCACGCCAAACACAGAGACCCGCTCTGTCTAAACTTCCAGTTTAAATAAAGTTTATTGAATACGCCGATGACGAAACACATCCGGCGCACGCACAGAGCCGCACCAGGAAGAAGACGCGGAAGAAGGTAGACACCAGAACAAGGCCACAGCTTATCGGCCGAAAATAAGAAGTTACAGGGCGCGGCAAGCTGACAAAGACTTTACACAGCCTTCCCACTGCCGAAGCAGGCACACACTCAGGACTCTCCCCACAAGCATAACCTGAGTTAGCACACGGAGGAGCTTCAGAGAGGAAGAGGGGAAAAAGCATCCCTGGACAAGGCCATCATGTCCAGGTAAGCCTGCAGTGGACAGGAAAAAATACGGGGGTACGGGTGAGGGTGGACTTATGATGATTTCCTGTCCAAGCAGTTGGGGCAGGAGTTAACCCTTTAGTGATTGCTGCCATTTGTGACTGGGGAAAAATCAAAGGACAGCCCACAACATGCAGGAAACCCAGCAGAAAGGATTTTACAGTATGCACGTTTCATCTGCCAGCACACAAATTTTTCCCTCACCAGACAGACTACTGATCGGTACTCTGTCTGATGGGAAGAATTGTCTGTTGTGTATAAAACAGGACAAAGATAGAGACTAATAAGATAGAGACTAATGAGAACTAAATGTCTTAGAAAAAATATGAAATTTCATCGGACAATTAAACCTATATTTTGAGTGTCTAGCTAAAGACAAGGCAGTTTATCCACCGAGCTATCCTTTTCTAAATTGTCTCCTCAAGATCATTTTCTAGATGTTCCCTTGGTCCCTCTGTCTCATCTCCTGCTTAAATTATAAAAACAAGGGTTTAGTTCTCCTTTTAAATCATATTAAAAGCACTCCGCTATGTCTTAATTAAATAATGTTTCCATCCTTTGTATTTTATTTACAGAATAAAAGCTCTAAATAATATTTGTAATATCCATAGCTTTTGATTATTTATAGAACATTGAAAATAAAAATGATAAGAAACAATACCTGAAAAACAACTAGGATACAGCGAATTATGCATTTATCCCCATTAACCATAGCTTTCTCCATGATGTCACATATGCTGTTGAGATGATGTGACTCAATAGGATGCTGTTTTCCCAAAAATGTAGAGATTGGAGAACTGCTGCTATTAGCCAGAAGATTGAGTTGGTGAATACACATAGCACCGACATGGTGTAAGAGTTGGTTTATAACTTCATTTGTAGTCACTGCCTCTCCTGCACAAAATAAAATGTCAGTTTTCTGAAAGTAATAACAGACAGCCTTAAGAGCTTTAAAAACACCCCCCCCCCAACAATCTCCAGTACATAGAGCATGTCAACACCTAAAGCAACCCTGTAGAATAGCAGCAGGTAAACACAATGCAAAGAAAAGTTTCAACGCTCACTTTAAAGGAATGTCCACCACCACCCCCACACACCTATTTAGTGAAACCATAGCAAATACTCTGCTCCTTAACACATCCCAAATTATTCTACTTTTGCTTTAAGTAACAAGAACAGGAGCCTGCACCACTTCAGCATGAAGGTTGCTGCTCATCGATTATGACTGTCATCACTGACATCATAACAAATTATTGGAAAGGGTTCCAAGTGCACACACCCCTCTGCATGCCCAAGCTTAGGAAGTGCCGGGGGAAGTGTCAACATTGGGAAAGGAGAGTGGTCTCTATGCTGGGATGGTGCAGGCTTCTGGTGTTGTTGAAAGGGAAAGGAGAAATATTGGGGGCGATGCAATATTTTCTTCCAACGCAACTCACCTGCCCGAGTTCCTGCGATGCAAAAATCCCTTGCGCGATTTTGTACATCGCGGGATCAAAACTTTACTAAGGGCGGTTTTGCATCGCAAACTCACGTAAAACCCACGCTAACCTGATACAGTTTTACACTGACTCGGGCATTTTGTGCCCAATATTGCATCGCCCCCCATTGACTGGTATGTACCAGCCCTAAAGTTTACTGTAAATTGTATAATGTGTTATACTTATTATACAAGAGTCTCTCTACATATAGATCTACAATAATACAATGCAGTAACATTTCTATATCGCTTTTCTCCCGTGCGACTCAAAGCGCTTGTAAGATGAATAAGAAATGGGGGAAGTATGTAGAATAAAGCACACTCACATTAGGAAGGTGAGCAAGGCACTAAAGTAACACAGTAACCACTGTAGTGTAAACATTAATTCATCAGTTTGGCTTCCTTCCCTGTCTCAGCTTTATTATGCCAAAACTGTTTTGAATAAGTGCATTATTTTAAAATAGCAGAATGGTAAAATGCCATATTAAAAAAGAATATTTCCAGCAGACCATACCTTTAGGATCAGCAATTATGTGAGTGACTCCAAGTCTTTGACATACTACATGAAAAGCCTGGTTTCCAGGATTACACCACTGATCAATATAATCATTGGAACATGTCCAGATCATGTTGTTCATGGTATCATAACATGCACCTGCAAAAGAAAATCAACTTAATTTACCAATATTTTAAAAGAATGTTATGTTCACCATTTACAGACTAAACCTAACCTTGATAAACTTAATTGTTAAAAAACTATTTACTAAAGAGCTGATGGGGTGCCGTCCCAACCTGCCTCCTATCGTCTGCACATATGTTCACATAAGAAAGAAAGGAACAGATTGGGACATCTTGCCAATCAGCTGTTTAGAAGCCTTGAGCAGAGCTCTGGCAGATAAGTTTAAATAATGATGTATCAGGTGAGTTCTATTATTCACAGGGAGGTGCAAATAAGCTATCCTACCTCACTGTGAATAATAGATCATACTGCGATTAGTGTCGCAGATCATTCTTGAAAAAAAGGAAAACCACTACATTCTCCTGGATTTGGAGGTAACAACATTGTTCTAGAATTTTTTCAGCCTCTATATTGGCTTCTTTAATGTATATCCATTAGGTGCAAGGACTTGGATAGTTATGATGGCAGTTATGATCGCCTGGCTGTACCTAATTTGAATAGCTACAATCAAGCAGTCCACCTTGGATACATACATGGATGCAAAGTTAGGCGGATAAAAATGGGTGGAATTAAAGGCAAGGGGCACAACTTATGTCTTTTGAATTGCAAATATAACGGTCACAATCCATACCTAGTCTTTTACTTCTATATACAAGATAGAATATGACAGCTCTGTCTTTTTTGAAGGTCCACAAAAACCCCATACTATGAATCTGTATGTATGCGTAGCTTCTCCAGGTTTGTGCAATTGCAACCCTTTAGTTTCATGTACACACCCTACAGGGACTTGTACTAAAGCATAAGTACACCCTTAAACCGGACAAAAAATTAAGGAAATAGGCCCATTGTACGGCAATAAGTACTCCGTATATTGAAATGTTTTTAAGATTTGTTTTTCCACTGGAATTACACTTTCGAAAAACTGAAAAGTATATATCCCTGTACAACCAATAGATGTAGGAGCAATTTCTAGCGAGTTTCTAGTATATTTCTTAGAGCTACCAATAAGTTCCAACATTCTGGGTACAGGTTAGCATTTCAAATAATGAAGTTGTGAATGTTAAATTAAATCCTGACCCAGTAATCTATTATTTGGTACTGACAACAGAGGGAAACAAAGCACTTACTTACTAATAGCACTGCAACAGAAAAATTCCCAGACCCTTTGTCAACCATATCCATTTAACAGGACACGTGACATCAAAAAGATGGAATCAGTGACTGCTAGGACACTTTAGATTAATCTGGGATGGAGACCATGGGGTCAGTGGGCGAACCCTTCTGAAGTGTAGGATAAAACTTTGGCATATTGGCAAAAGCACTATATAAGCCTGTGGTGGCTTGTGGTTGGCACAAGGTGTGTTATTAAATTATTTTAATATACTAGAGTTATTGCCCAGGGTTTAATTATAAATGTAAGTATTTTCTGTATGGTACAAGGCAAAAGAAGCTCTATAACTTCTCTCTTTTATTGCTTTTTGTTGCTCTTTTTTATTGCTCGTAAGCAGTTGTGTATGTTATTTAAAAATAAAATTAAAAATACACTTCTCACCTAGTCCTGTCACTAATGCACCACGTCCAAGTGAACTTCCTGATGCATCAATGAGATCTGCTCTGTTAGTGAACTGTCCATCAGAAATATTAAATACCAAACTGGATGCAAGGACTAAAACAAACGAAATAGAGATTAATGTCAGCATTTAATATGTCATATAAACGTGTTTGTTCTTTCAACATCACACTTAATGAAACAATAAGAAAGATGTTACCCCCTTCTTGGACATCATGCAAACTTACAGTAGTTATATTATCTGCTAAAACTGTTATTTCTGTAACAGATTTAAACACTTACTCTTTAGTGAGGATAAACCGCTGCTCCCACCAAACAAAGACCGTGTTGCCGAGCTTCCAGATCCTCCTGGTGGTGGAACAAGCATTACCAAATATGTGCCACAGGTATACATTGGAGTCTTTCTTAAAATCTTCAAAGGAAGCCCGCAGCTTGTGTTTGCAGCTAAACATTTAAAACAATCAGTTTAGACTTAAATAATATAAAAATAATGGGAATATCCTGCACATCCACACGATTACAATAAATCAATGGCTAGTGTTCAATAATCCACAACACACAAAATTGCCTAACACCAGACTTGCAGAAATACAGTTCATCAATGTGTGAGTTTGTTTATTAAACTTTTTTCTGCAAGTCAGGAGTACAGCAATATTGTGTGTTTAAAAAATAATCCAAACACAAGGAAAATCTTTCCACCCATTTAATTAATTAACATATTCTTTTTATTTACTAAATAAAACGCTAAGACTGGTAGTATGTATGTATTTTATTTTTTTATATAGCGCTACATATTCCGCAGCGCTTTACAATTATTTACTCAATTCACATCAGGCCCTGCCGCGAAGATCTTACAATCTAATCAATCTAGTGAGCTGCCAATTCAGGCATTGCAATTGTCCTTCTTCCCATGAGACTAAATTGGAATGTCCGCAACAGTAATTTCTACATCATTGGCTTTTGGGACACCCAGTGGGTGTCAAGAGGCAGGATTGTGACAGGCACAATTAGGTGCTCAGCATACAGAAAGTCAGCGTGTTTAAAGATTTAAATTAGATAAATCACTAGGCATATTAAGGTTAATGAAATAGGAATATATTCATTTGTTTCTCATGAAAGTATGTTTTTGTGCTTTAGTTTGTCTACAGTTAGAGCACAGGTAAATGGTCCCTGCTTTTTGTAGGACACCTTATTACACATGTAGCAACACTGTCAGGCAACTTTATTCAACTGCAGCCAAAATTAGCTACCAAACCATTATAAGCAAAAACAAAAAGATTTCCTAATGCAATTAAATTTAATTTCAAAAGAACTACAGGTAATTGCATCTTAAGATTTATATAGTCAGCAACAAATACCGTAAGTCAACCAGAGTCAATTGTTTTCAACTAATAAAACTTGCATCTGTACATTGAGCTCCTAGGTCAACTTTATCTAATGCACACAACACCTCTAACTGTATTTCCACTTCGCACCGCCCATCTCTATGCAGTGATGGTCTACTTGTTTTAATATATTTCTAAGAAACAAGGGAGAAGTCACCTGCCTTTACTACACTGCTCTTGCACAGTTAAGAGACAGTGGTAAACCATGTACTGGCAGCATTCACCGATCAGGTCACTAAAAGTAAAGACTGTGCTAAGCAACAGCATCGTTTTAAAAGCAATTATTTGACACCAAAGATCAAATGTAAACCTAGTTTAAATGTATAGCTGTCACTTACCAGTCTGATCTTCCTTTAGAGTGTTCGATATTGTAGATCCGGTAAGAGCTGCTAGAGTTGCAGACGGAGAAGCTCTGTATCGTGACAATCTGCTAAGCAACATTTCATTAATACTCTTTGCAGATTCTCCTTCTTTCCTTATTAATATTATACGCTCATGAAGAGGATTTGCAAAACATACTCCATTCTGTACCTGTGGTGCATAGAAATTTTAACTCTATCATGCTCAGCTAACAAAACACAGAAATAAATCAGTTCTAGTAAAACGCAATTACCTTTTGGTAGTTAAAAGGATACAGAAAATAAGCAGGTGTTCTATGAAGACCACCTAAAACTATTCTATGTGTTGATAAACACAGTAGGACTGTGGGTTCTAGGATATTAGTATTATCATCTGTAAGTTATACATGTAATCTTTGATTATTTTTTAATTAGTGAAATGCTAAATGTCACTCATTTGTTTTTGACACAAATGAAAGTAAGACCATTTCTTCACCATTTTTAATAAAACCACCGTATTTTATTACAGTGTTTCAGCTTGCTAACTCTGCAAAGTGCAAAGATATGTAATCTTCAGCACCACAGCTACTGCATTTCAAACAAATCAAAAATGAGTTCAAAAGTCTGGATGCTGAAAACTAGCTATTTCACAAGTAAGATGGTGTCACAAACTTATCTTAGAAAGTTCGAAATTTATGTTCAGTACTGATTCTGTTCTGAATTTTAGGCTTACAATAACCCACTTTTATGCCCACTTTGTTAAAGTCCCCATTATAATTATTATTATTTAGTGGCTAGCACATCTGCAAGAAGTTTGCATGTTCTCCCCGTGCTTGTGTGGGTTTCCTCCGGGCACTCCGGTTTCCCCCACAATCATAAAGATATACTGATAGGTTGTATGTGTCAAATAAATGTACTTAGATTGTGAGCCCTTTGGGGCGGGGCCTGATGTGACTGTATACATGTAATTGTAAAGCGCTAGGGAAGATCCTCAATAATAATAAAAAAATATTATTGTAGATTTATCTACAGCCAACATCTTCCGTAGCCCTCTACAATTAGAGATTACAATCTAAGCACATTTATTTGACACATATAACCTATTAGTATGTCTTTATGATTGTGGGGGAAACCAGAGTGCCCGGAGGAAACCCATGCAAGCACGGGGAGAACATACAAACATCCCATTCTAGCTTTAAAATGCAGGAAGTCATTTTTTTCTGGTTTTAACTGGAAATTCAAATGCTTATTTTGCTCACATTTAATTCAAAGATGTCCATGAATACAGAGTGACCTTTCGGTGTCTTCTCATTCAGACTAGCTGGAGACCAAATCCAGTAAAAATATGTGCCATCTGAGGAGAGATGCACAGTGGTCATATTGCTGCCAACAGGAAAATGATTTACTGGCATGGCGACTATCTGAGAGACCTGCAATTCAAAGACAAAAAAAACAAATATAAATTAGACATGGATTGTACAATGCACAGCAAATTATTATATTATTAAATATATATGGATGTAAAATTACCCTAAAAAAAAGCTAATAATAAAAGAAAAAAAAAATACTATAGGCTTACCAATTCTTTCTACCTTAAAGGATAAGTACACTGTAAAATAAAGTTATGTTCAGTTGGAAGCTGCAGCTTTAAAAATACTGTTGCCATATTTTTTCCCCTATGCCCCTCCAGAGCCTAGCTTTGCAGCTTGTAAGTTGCTGACATCTTGTTTCTCCTTAGCTGAACAGTTAGCTCCGCTCCTCCGAGATTTGCAGCTACCTCCTGATTCTTCAGCCTCAAATGGTTAGGGCTGTTTGTTCCGTGCACACGCGCATGACATCATGGCACATGTGACGTCATCTCGTCGCACCATGTGTGTGCCCGGCGGAATGACGTCAAGTGTGCACGCACCAACGTCACGTAACGAACAGGCTTTACCATTTGAGGCTGAAGAATCAGGAGGAAGCTGCAAATCTCGGAGAGGCGGAGCTAACCATTCAGCTAAGCAGAAACAAAATGTCAGCAACTTTAAAGCTGCAAAGGTAGGCTCTGGAGGGGCATAGGAAAAGGTAGGGTTGATAATTCCTTCCTTCCAATATTGTTTATGCGAGGAGCACCAGCAAAAAGAAAACTGCTTTTGTCAGGTTTCCTACTGGCTTCGGCATCTTTAATACAGAAAGGCTCAGGACACCAACATGGAAGATGAAAACTCTATGTGCTGTATGATTAATTCTACTTCCCTGCCCCAGATACTTTTCATTTTTAAAAATGTTTACTGTGAAGTTGCCGTAATAAATCTTTATTCAAAGATATGCCTTAAGTACGTTTTAAATATTTCATTAGAGCAAAGTCCAGTCACAGCCTTACATCGCTGTCTGCTAAGGCTGAGGCCCCACCATCGCAATGCCGTGTGATCGTTCGCATTTCAGTGCACTGTGCTTCCAGAATTGAGCCCTATCAGAGCGCATGGTAATCGCATGTGCTCCAAAAAGGCCTCAGAGCGCAGCACGTGTAGTGGGGCCGCTTCTATAGGGTTCCATTGGTCTACGCAAACAGATCGTAAATTGAACATTCTGCTCTAATGTATATATGTAAAATACAGCAATACTTTTACCCTGTCCCACCCCAAAGTAAAGGTCAACTCTACAAAAGTCTTCCAAATATGCTAAATTCCCACACTCTGCTTCTACAACTATTTACCTGAAGTGTGTGTTGGTCAATTATCTGGAAAAGGAAATGAGCTTTATTATCAAAGGATGCAGGCCTATGAAGCAGTTTTCTGCTTCCATAAGCAATCCAGCCAGCTTCAAGCTCCTCGTTTCGAGAATACACAAAGCCACTAAATAGTAAACAGAAAAATAATTAAGTCAATAGAAATGCAAATATATATACCGTATATACTCGAGTATAAGTTGTGGTTTTTAGGCTTTAAAAATAGCCTGAAAAACTAACCTCGACTTATACTCGGGTCACCTGTTTAATCCAGCAATCCGGCTGCCGCTTGCTCCCCATCCACAGTTCTGCTGGCTAACATCACTACTAGGCGCCTGTCTCACTTCCCGGCACTGATTAGTGACGTCAAGCCGCAGAGCAGTGGTGCGAGCAGCCGCCAAATTGCTGCATTGAAGACTGTTAACAGTAAATACATACAGTAACCCCCAATTCCTAGCCACTGCAGATGTTTGGAAACTACAATTCCCAACAACTTAAGCATGCTGGGAGCTGTAGTTTCCAAACATTTGGAGTGCCAAGGAATGGGGGTTACTGTATGGGATTACTGTCCATTTAAGGGGCCTCTAATGCCTGAAAACAATACAGAATCAAGAGGTATTGTTAAAAAGATTGCCTTCTGATTCTGTATGGTTTTGAGGCTTTAGTTGCCCTTTCAATGGACAGCAGAATTCCCAAACAGTAATAGCCAAATCCAGTATGGCTATTACTGTATAGGGGTACTGTATGAGAATTCTGCTGTCCATTTAAAGGGTAACTAAAGCCTCAAAACAATACAGAATCAGATGGTAGTAGTGTTCACATTTTCTACCCTAAACTTATACTCGAGTCAACCATGTTTTACAAATTTTTTAGGTAAAAATGGGTACCTCGACTCAGATACTCAGATTACTACTACTGATTACTAAGCATGGACGTCTGATTACCGAGGACCACGGAGGATGGACGTCATGAAAATAATAACGGTAAAACCCCTCCTCACAAACACCCCCCTTCAAGATAACAAGGAACTTTAAGACACTTTATCTTGAAGGGGAGTATTTATCATTTCAGAAGAGGGTTATTATTCTTGTATTTGCCCAGGTTAAAGAATGACAAATATTCTTCTGCTACTAGTTGAGTTTTTAAAGGTTACATGAAAAAAAAACTTGATTTTACATGTAAAACATATTTGAATTTTCAAGAAATCTACAGTATAAAGCCTTTACAATAACCTTTACAGTGCAGTAACTTCAGAGTACAAAAAAGTGCTGCTTAAGCTGGGTACAAATAGTACAAATTTTGGGAAAACTAGGTGCACACAGCAGGATAAAACCCCGATACCGTTGAAAGCTAGGTACTGTGTGTACCTAGCTTTAAATATCACTGCAAAACACATTTGAATGGAATTTGCATTCTTCTGTAAACATTTTCATAACTCACCGCAAAGTTCCATGAAGCCCAGATCCCAATTTGCTTAGTCCTCTTCCCACTGAGTTAGTTGTGAATAGATAAAGGCCATCTGATGCCAGACAGCGACCCAAGTCTGCATCTACAACAACAACATCATGAAACATATAGTAAAGCTTCAAAAGCAATGCCAAGCATGTGAATCACCTTAAAAGAAAAATTTCCTGAAATTCTTTTATTTACTTTTACACCCTTTTGCTCTTAATTACAACCTATAGACTTATTGGGTGTGGCACAAACAGCTTGGCCAAATTGGTTGGGGAATGATGAACAACTATAATTGTTTTCTTTTATATAATTCCTTTAAAAGATATTCAATTGGGATTGAGTTGAGGTTCTGGCTACACTACTCAAAAACATTACAGTCATCCCTGTGACGCGTGAGACGCGTGTTTTAATTGCTTTGTGCTTAGGGTTGTTGTCCTGTTTGCAAGTTTCAGCCAAGAGTGCGGTACAGTTAGCCCTGTAACAGGTTTTACTTAATGTTACATATATACTTTGCTCCTTTGATCTTTCTGTTGAACCTGACAAGTCCCCCAGTCTCTGCTGATGTCAATAGTAGTAGTAGTTCTGTAAAATGTCACCTGAAGAACCTAAATGGGTTTGAAACATGATGTTGTGTCTCACCACAATAAATGTTTTTCTAGCAAAGAAATTGCTGAAGGCTCTTTTTGTAAATTTTTTTTTGTTGTTGGCAGTTTATTTAAGGATTGGCGGATCCTTTTTACACGATTGATTGAGCCTGTATGCGGTACTACGAAAGCCTGCTGCCCGGAAGGACTTTGTGTATGAGTGCTTACACTCAACCTCAAAACCACCATACTCTGTATTGTGTTAATGGTGAGCAGTGTTTGATTTCTTTAAGACCCAGTGCATAGAATCGAGGACAGATAATTTAATCTTGAATTCATCACATGCCACTTCTTTACCATACTGATTTTAATTTAGATGCCTTTTTGATGCTCATACCAGGCTTTCATCTGTCTTTTACAAAGGAGAGGCTTCAAGCTTGTCACTGCCATAAATTCCAGATCAGTGGACTGTTACAGAGATAGTTAATCTACTGCAAGTTTTTCCCATCTTCACACAGGTTCTCTGGAGCTCAGCCATAGTGACCATTGGATTCTAGGAAGATGTGCTGCTATTCCATCTTTGTAACTTTTACTGCATCAGCCTTTCGGATGTTTAATTTCTTTAGGGATTTCCCTTCTACCTCATAGCACAGTAAATTATAAAATTACTAGCATTAATTTGACTTTTTTTTAAAAAACAAACCTGTTAACATTAATCACATAGATGATTTTTAAATAATCAGTGCTGTGAAGTAGAGTGCTAGCCCACACTGTACCTTTGTTCTCATTGTTTGAACCACTGGTCCCATCAGGAGCTGGAAGCATATCCTCAAATCCCCAGGATACAATGTGTTTGCTTCCAAGTAAACAAGAGGGAGATCCCGGCCCTCCCTCTAAAAGCAGCAACCTAAAAACAAAAAGGATTTAGACATAAAAATTCTGCATAAATGAAACCAAGTGATTTATCCCCCAACTAGACCTAAAGGACAACTCCACCCTCATAAGAACATCTTTTAGAAAGAATGGCCTCTTTAAAATATGTTGATATATCATAGTTTGTCCTATAAATTCATTACTGTATGCCTGCTAAGCTTTTGGATGCGTCATGGAAACTGAGCAATTTAGAAACCTGTACTGAGCCTGAGCATGCTCAAAAGAGGCAGATAGGGGATTAACATTCAGTCATTGACTGAAATGTCAACTGTCAAATTCATAACTGACAGTTGCTAACTGGAAGAACCAGGAAGCAGAAACGGGGGCACAAGGACATTGTGCAGGATTTCAGGTTAGACTTATATATTTCAGATTTCAAACTATTACCGTTTAGGGTTTTGGGGGGTGATTTACCTGTATGTGAGTTTTCATTTTGGGGCTGGACTTTAAGTCCAGCATGCACAGGTCAATCCAGACCCTATTTTTCAGAGAACAGGCTCCAATCAATGAACTGATTGATAGTGTGGTGATCGGGGGAAAAAAAAACAAAACATGTAACTGCCCTAATTTGCTACAACTGATCACACAGGCTTATGAGGACCACACAATCAGACAAAAATGTACTGATCTGTCAATCACGGCAAAAAAATCTGCAAATATTTTGGCCCAATGGACTGAATTAACTGCTCATGTGTAGTGTCCCCAAGTCAGTGGAAAAGAATTAGACTTTAAAATATCCTTCCCAAGGTCTGCAGTGTTCTCCCTAGGGTGTTTTAGCTGGGCAGCCCACCCGGCTGCTTTTTTTTTTTTAATTTTACCTGGATCACAAATTCCCATGTTCCTGTACCAGGATAACAAATTCCCATGTACCTGTACCAGGATCACAAATTCCCATGTACCTGTGCCAGGATAACAAATTCCCATGTATCTGGATCACAAATTCCCATGTTCCTGTGCCAGGATAACAAATTCCTATGTATCTGGATCACAAATTCCCATGTATCTGGATCAGGATCACAAATTCCCATGTACCAGGATCAAAAATGCCCACATACCTATACCAGGACCACAAAATTCCCATGTACCTGGATCACAAATTCCCATGTTTTTGGCAGCCTAAAACCACTTGCCTGTGAGTAAGGAGGAAGACTCAATCAATTACCGTGTATCCTGCTTATTGCAGAAAGGGAATACAGTATAAAATTAAAGACTGCTGGGATTCCCTAGAAAATAGCTCAGTATTTAGCCAGCCAGTACATGCTGTGTATACTGAAGCAATAACCAGCCACTTAAGAGAATTAGGTATGCAGGAGGTGCCTTGCTGTCTTGGTAGGGAGGAGGTGTGAGATGGGGAGCACAACCAGCAGTGTCTTGCTTAGGGCACCAAAAAGGGCAGAAAAACGTCTACGTCCATGTTTAGCTGAATCAAATGGTGTAACACTTGTAACACTTATTTTTCATGTTGTTTTGCCTAACAAATCTTCTAGTAGAAGAAGCACCTGGAATTACTGCAGTTCCTAATAAATCTATTACCAAGATGGATAAATTGTGTATGCAGGTTAGGGATTTGCAATGTCGTCTCATTCAACTTCAAAACTTCTTTTCAATGTCACTCTACACATTCAATGGTCCCTATGTAACTAAATATCAAGCAACAGGGAAAAAGTTCTACTTACCTATATAATACATCTGCCACAGGCAGGGATCCTAGGTCTGTCTGTTTTTGTAGCAAGTGTACAGTGTGAATAAATGTTTTTAACGATCCCCTATGAAAATATGAAAATTATTTAAAAATACATTTCAAACAAAATACATTTATATTTTATAAAAGCATGGGGGGGGGAAGTATGTATGGAAACACTTTGCCAAATGTATTTATGTTTTATGTTACTGTATATATACAATGTATGAGACATAATGACCCTTTTATAGCATAAAATGGTTTGGTTAGTACTTTTAAATCCCACAAATTCTGCCTAAAGACTCCATCACTGTTGACAAAACAAGATTTACAAAAGTGTCTAGGCCATGGCCTAGGGTGTCAGGATCTACAGGGCTGGCATGTCTAAAGTCCTCCATTTTTACTAAAACATTGCTTACTGCGATAACAGCAGAGAGACAATGTATCTATTAAATGTATCTCCTAAATCTGGACAGCCAGCCAAGAAAGAGCAGCAGGCTAAAATATAACAAATGGCAAAGGCTGAACCTTGCCATGGGATCTGAAAAAGAAACAAAAGTAACTAATCTTCCAACTGGTTACACTGTCACCTCCTAATGTAGCGGGAAGGAAAGCCGTGAATGGAGCTGCCCTGTATGCAATGTTCCCTCTAACCTCAAATTGGCTGTGCGCAGAAATATATTTTGTGCGCATACAAATTAAAATTTTGTGCACTCCATATCGCAGCACTTACATTTCAGTAGATTTTTTGTGTTTGCACCACTTTAATCTCTGTGCGCAGTCCTGCAGAGTTGTGTGGGCGCGCGAGCGCAGCTTAGAGGGAACTCTGCTTCTATCTCATTGTTAAAGGGTATCTATACCGAAAAATAGGTTATTTTAAATTGACCACAACTGTAACTATAATTCTTCCCAACCACCACTGTATCATTTCTTTTGTTGACCTGCCCCCTATTTTTTTAGATATCCAATCTAAAGCCTCTTATATTTCAACTGTCAATCAAGATCCTTGCTCTCAAAAACGATCCTTCTGTGAGTAGTTTTACTGTAGCTGGAATGATGACAGAGTTTTGACAGTTGGCATGCTCTATGCAGGCTTGACAGTTAGTTTGTGGGGGAAAAGTCAGGTCGGGTGGAAGTGGGAGTGGTTAAAAGAGGGAGGGGGATACTGCTCCTAAATAAAATGTGTGCTGGATTGTAGGCATGCAGCAACACACGCAAATCAGAGTAAATGCTACTTACATGTATTCAATTATAGATTAAGGTGATGCAGTCATGTTTTCCGTATAGTGTCCCTTTAAAGGGCATGTCCACCCCCAAAACTATAATTTAACCCACTACTGGCCCCACTGTATTAGTGTAATAAAATCCTTACCTTACATCTCTGCTCCAAATGGTTCTCCTGTAATGTCCCTCCAAAGTCCAATAAACTGTCCACCAGGAGCCCGGCCGAGTCCATATAAGACTCTCTGTCTCTCCTCCGGGAGAAAAATGACATGCTCAGTGCAGCCCTACCCCCTCCCTCTCCCTGGCTCAAATCACCTTTTCTGTAGCATAGGGCTCCTTCCCCCAACCCAAACGCCATAGTTATTTGAATCAAAACTCCCCCGATCTCTACTTACATTGCCTCTTTCCCCCAACGTTCAGTAGAGCCGGAAGCCGCATCCATGATTGGCTGCCTCTCAGCCAATCATGGATGCGGCTGCCGGTCTGACCCCCTGCTTGCAGTTTCATGCAAGCAGAGGGCGGGGACTGAATGTTCGAGAATAGAGGCAAAGTAAGTAGTGAACAGGGGAGTTTTGTGACAAATAACTATGGCGTTTAGGGCTGGGGGAGGGAGCTCTACACTACAGCAAATATTTATAAATGGGGTGGACATGCCCTTTAGAGCAATTTTAATACAGTCCCATATAGTAGATTATTTCATTTGATTTGAACTATATAAATCCATTTTGTATAAATATTATACCTATTAATTTTTTAAAGGGATGCGGTGCTCACTTTTTTTAAAAACACGTTTTATTTTGAATCCAGTGCTTATTATTTAATACAGTATGTAATAAGTCTTAGTAACGACAGTATATATTAACACATCGTTATTAGTATTATAACAATGTATCTGTCTCTTGGATACACTGTATCAGATCAGTATTACAATAAAATAAACTATTTACAATACAACATCAAGCATTTCTTGTTGTCCTTCTCTTGGATTTCTGTCTGTACATAACAACTGTAGTATGAAGTTTGGTCCATAGCCCTCAGGGGGACCTCAGATATTTCTAGGTGGTAGTTGATTGCTAGGTGATTAATTCAGTGTATTAGTGGATTCCCTCCATTAGCCCCAGATTCTATGGAATTTGTCTGGGCAGTTCCTATGTTTATATATAATATTAATGTGGGGCAGATCAGTATTAATGTATCTGTTGTATTCAATTAGATCAACTGGACTTGAAATGTAGTTCTTGTGCTAGTGGGGATGTTCTCGGCTCTGTGTTGCAGGGTTCTGATGACACCCAGCTTGTGATCTAAAGGGTGGTGGGAGTCAAACATCAAATACTGATCTGTGTGTGTTGGTTTTCTGTAAACCTCTACTTCCAGTAAACATCTCAGAGGAGCCCTTAAAAACTTGTGGATATCCAGACTGGGCCTTTGTCAAAAGAAGTAGAAGGAAAGAAAAGAACACGAATACCAACAGTGAAGGGGAAAAGCAAGACAGGAGGAAGAACATGGTCATCCCATATGTAGCAGGGGTCTCCGAGAAATTAAGAAGAATTTTCAAAAAACATAAGAACTACATTTCAAGTCCAGTTGATCTAATTGAATACAACAGATATACCATGACCTGGATGAATGAGAACCTTCACAAGCATCAGTATTAATGATTTTTGTCCATTTTTTAAGATTAGGAGTTTTGTTGGGCATCCAACATATAATAATGGTTTTCCTGGCATATCATAAGAACATTATAATCCATAGGCAGAGACACCAGGTGAGTCCAGAGAAGCTGAACGAACTACGAGCCCTATGTAAGTCCCATGTTATGCAATTTTGTTGTACCCACACCTGTTTAGTCCAATTTGCTATTATGGATTTAGCAACCGGGCAGATTTGACTGCATACATTTCCTTACGTACAGAATATCTGCAATATATTGGATGGTGGACTATTTATGTCTGATTATATCAGATGGACTAACTATGGATTAAAGCTACACGGGGGATGCCCTGTCAGTGTGTGAGAGTCAGCAGGGTTTTTTATATTGGTTTTATAGTATTTATGTGATTTTGATGTATGTGTGAATAAACGGTTTTAGATTTGGGACTATAAAGGTTGTTTATTTGTCTAAATTATATGGGTATATAAGGCATTGTGTGGCTATTAGGGGACCTTTTTTTCCTAAGGTGTCTGTGCCTATGAATGATAATGTACTTAATTCAACTTTTGTCTTTGCCAGCACCGCACTATGAGTGGTGCATACAGAACAATGTATTTGAGCTTGAGGGTTCGGTGAGGGTGGGGTGCAACGTCAGGTGTTCAAGGAAGTTAAGCACTTCTGTACAAAATATTTGTACCCTGGAACATTCCCATATAAGGTGGATGAAGACTGCGTTTGGTTGACGGCAATTCGAGCTATGTGAACTGCCAATATGTTGCATCGGTTTATGAGTATAGTAAGCTTGGTGTATGATATTAAATTGAATACATTTTGCCATTGTACTTCTAGTAGTGTTCCCAAGTGAGGGGACCATTTGGTATTGATTATTTTAGTAGTCGGGAGTGATTTGGCTAAAATAAGATGGGTATAGAGGTTTGAGATAACTCCTCTGAGGCCTTGGGGGCG
The DNA here is from genome assembly GCA_019447015.1 of Hymenochirus boettgeri. Classification (NCBI taxonomy): domain Eukaryota; kingdom Metazoa; phylum Chordata; class Amphibia; order Anura; family Pipidae; genus Hymenochirus; species Hymenochirus boettgeri. The sequence continues at coordinate 314,144,250 of CM033469.1, forward strand.
TATTACCCCTATACTGGGGTGTTTAAAGATCATGTTATAAGAGGTAGGAAAACTAGCCTTTAGAGCATGCTGGATCTGTAAGTAGTGAAAGTGTGCAGAGTTTGGTATATCGTGGACTTGCTGTAGTTTTGTATTAGATCACAGTGTGTGTATTCCCCATTCTTTCCATTGATTCCGGCCTGGTAAACTATGTAATTCGTGGAGTAATTTGTTGCTCCAGAGAGGGGTATGTTCGTGGTGCCCTTTTGACTGTAGGGAGGTTATTGATGAGTCGCCATACTCTGGTGGTCTGTTTGTGTAGAGTTGTTCCTATCAGCAGTGCTCACTATTTGATAGAATCTTTCTGTATTCCAGTAAACAGGCAGGAAGAGTGATCCTGATTCCCCCTCCTGTTTAAAGTTGCCAAAGTTATAAACCCACTGGCCGAAGTGCCTGGGGCAAAATGTGGACAACAGATAAAAAAAAAATAGGTTGACAAATTTAAATTGCATGTTGTTAAAGGAACTGTAAGGAAACGCTTATTCTCACCTCCCTGTAAATAATAGTTTGCTCAGGGGACACAGCCGAACTTACCTTACCTGACGCTCCCCTCGCAGGTCATTCTGAACTGACAGTCGCGCTGTCCTGCTCTCCCGATCGCGCGCCTATCTTTTGTATTTGCGTATGCGCCAAAGATAGGTGCGTGATCGGGAGACAGGGGCAACGCGGCTGTCAGATCAGAAAGAGTGAGTGGAGCGCCAGGTAAGGTAAGTGCCGCTGTGTCCCGTGAGCAAACTATTATTCACAGGGAGGTGAGAATAAGAGTTCTCACCTCCCTGTGAATAATAGAAAAGATTGGCAAACACTTATTTTTTAGGTTTACAGTTCCTTTAAAGATGTTTTTGTAAGATAGAGATGTTAAACCACTTTTAAGAGAATTATTAAATATTAACAAACAATAGGAACCTGCTGGCCTGTCTATTTAGCCAGTTTTCTTGCTATCTGGGTAAGTACTAGATTTCCTTAGTAGTGTTCTATCACATAGCTTTTACATCTGCAAATCTTTCTAAGGAAGTTACAATTTGAGAAATTTAATTAACACTGATCTATTTCTATTTCAGCTATAAAATACACCCACCTAGCACAAGCTAAGGCAACCAAAGCAGCAGCAGAATTTTCCTTTTGCTTGAAAGAAACTTGTGGGCCCAACACAGAGGTGTCTTCTAACCAAGAGCAGAGCAATGTCTCTATTCCATTCAAGCAATCGGCTGGTTCTTTAGTCAAGCTAAGAGGTTGGCAGTCCCGAAGGCAATTTAAAAGCACCTCAGCTGTCAAGTTGCAAAGGGAAGGATCTGTTTTACTTTGAGACTGAATAAGGGGAAACACCAACAAAAGTCCCATACGAGATGTAAATGGAGCCTGTTCTGGCTGCTGCAACAAGCCTTGTCGCTTAAGCAGAGCCAGCGTTTCTTCATCTGTGCCTTCCCTTTCATGTTGGTCCTCAAGTGCCAGCTGACGTTGTGCATTCCATAATCCACGCAAAGCATTTAAACGATATTCTAGTAATCTTGCATAAGCATTACTCTGGTTTCCACACACTGCACGTAAATGCTCTGCTAATTCAGTAGGATTCTTGGTTTCGAATGTTAAAATCTAGAAGGCAAAAAAAGGATACAGCAGTATTGAAAATAGGTTAAAAACACAGACAGACAGTATGAACATTATACATATTCAAACTTTTATTAGAATAAAAAAACGTAAATCAATAAGGTCAGTAACATCCAGATTAAAAGAGTGTGTAATACATGTATGATGGTGGCACTCCAACTTTTTTTGCCCCAGGTGCATCTCAAACTAATAATGTATTACAAATATTTGCAACATATCACTATACACATCAAAGTATATCAATATTTGGTCGGGTTCACCTATGCCATATAGCTCTAGGACAGTCAAGATTCTACCAAGGGTCTCCACTTGCAACCCAACATACTAACGTAAAACAAAAAAAAAAAAGATGGTAGACAGAGACTTACGATACAGACTATGCTGTGAAGTTTTTTTTTTTTAACAAATAAAAACCTTCACAGTATAGTCTCTGTCTACCACCTCTTTTTTGTTTTACACATCAAAGTGTTTCCATCCACTCAAGGGACATCTTTTTTCCCCCCAACCTATGAACCTATTCAATATTCGCCAAAAGATGTTCCTCTGCACAAAGAGAATATTTGCTTATTATTTATATACCTCAACTAGCAAGAATTACGTACCCTTTGTAAATCCTGATGACTAAAAAGTGGTGACCATATTTTAGAATAAACAGTGCTATGTATGATCTATGCATCAGAAAAACTGTATTACCCCACACTTTATTTTAAACTGAAATACCTACAGTTATAGATTAGGTATAAAATGGGTAAGAAAAGTCCATATGCACACTAGCCCCAGGTGGGTGCAGAAAGTCCAATTTCCCTACTTCAAAGGGAACGAAGTACTAAAGAAAACCAAGGTAGACTTGCACTCCAAAAATGAACGGTTTATTGTGGGCCAAACATCAACAAGTCACACAACGTTTTGAGGGTAACGCCCCCTTCATCACCCTCGAAACTGAACTGTCCCTTTAAGTACAAAGAATTCTTAGTAAAAGAAACGCTTTTCTTCTCTGCCAGAAGAAGTTGAAAGATCAACTAGTGTGGACAGTCAGTAACTGTCATTCCAATATTTACATTACTTGAATGTCTTAAATTTATTAAAAAAACAGCTCTATGTATGTATGTATATGTTTATTTATAAATTGCCAATATATAGCCACACAGCGCTGTGCAATATAGAATACAAAAAGTCATAAGGGGACAGTAAATAAATACATAAATATATAAATATTTGGAAATGATGGCATTGAATGAATTGGAAATGGCATTGAATGAAAAGTATGATGTAATAGGTATAGCAGAAACGTGGTTGAACAGTTCTCACGACTGGGCTGTAAATAAAGAAGGATATGCCTTGTTTAGGCAGGACAGAAAAAAAAGGAAAGGGGGAGGAGTATGTGTTTATGTTAAAAAAGAACTGAAGCCAAATTTAAAAGAAGAGATAACTGGTGATATGGATGATAAAGTGGAGGCAATATGGGTGGAATTAGGCAACAGGAAAGGGGGTAATGTCATTGTTGGTGTCTGCTATAAGCCGCCAAATGCTAGCAGAGAGGAGGTGAGTCAACTTCATATGCAGTTGGCAAGGGCTGCAAGTTTGGGGAGTGTGCTCATTATGGGGGACTTCAATTACCCTGACATTGATTGGTGTGGTGGAACTGCCATCACAGAAAAAGGCGATGAGTTCCTGAATTTGCTGCAGGATAATTTTCTCTCACAGGTGGTTGAGGTTCCTACTAGAAAAGGAGCTCTGTTGGATCTGGTAATATCTAACATTGTGGAGCGCATTATAGATATAAAGGTAACTGGAGGCTTAGGGAATAGTGACCATGAAATAGTGGCATTTGGACTTTGTTATCGAAAGGAAAAGTGCGCTGGGTTAACAAAGACATTTAATTTCAGGAAAGCAAATTTTCCCAGGTTAAAAGCAGCTCTTCAGAATGTCAACTGGGATAATGTATTATCAGGTAAAGGTACTGAACAGAAGTGGACTGTGTTCAAGGGGATTTTAAGCCAGTTCACATCTAAATTTATACCCTTGGGAAATAAATGTAAAAAAAATAAATCTGCGCCCATGTGGCTGAATTCTGATGTAAAGAGGCAAATGGTAAGGAAGAAAAAGGCATTTAAAACCTTTAAGGCCGAGGGAACGGAAAGGGCCTTTAGGGAGTATAAAAAATGTAACAAGGAGTGTAAGAAAGCAATCAAACTAGCTAAAATTAATAATGAAGTTAGGATAGCTGAAGAAAGCATCACTAAGCCTAAACATTTTTTTAAGTATATTAATAGTAAGAAGATGAGGACTGAGAATGTGGCACCATTAATTAATGGGGATAAGTTAGTTACGGAGGATGGCGATAAAGCAAATGTCTTGAATAATTTTTTTCCCTCTGTATACACTATAGAAGATCCAAGTACAGATATCATAGAGTATAGTAGCAATAAAGGTATACAAGATTCAAGTTCACTTTGGTTAACCGAGGATATGGTACAGAAAGAACTAAATAAGGTTAATATTAATAAATCTCCTGGACCGGATAAAATACATCCTCGGGTACTTAAGGAGCTAAGTTCAGTTTTATCTAGGCCATTGCTTCTTATTTTTGCTGATTCCCTCATGTCCGGTGGTGTGCCTCTGGATTGGAAAAAGGCTGATGTTATTCCAATATTCAAAAAGGGTAGTCGTTCACAGCCGGGTAATTACAGGCCTGTAAGTTTAACTTCAGTGGTGGGGAAGATCCTGGAAAGTTTAATAAGGGAACATGTACTAGAGTATGTTTCAAGGACTGACATTATAAGTAGTAACCAGCATTGATTTAGGAGGAATAGATCTTGTCAAACTAACTTGCTTGGCTTTTATGAGGAAGTAAGTAGAAATTTAGACTCTGGTATAGCAGTAGATGTAGTTTACTTGGATTTTGCAAAGGCTTTTGATACAGTCCCCCATAGGCGACTAATGAATAAGCTAAGGTCTGTTGAGTCTCATTTGTACATGGATAGAAAATTGGTTAATGAATTGGATGCAGAGAGTAGTTGTTAATGGGGCTTCATCATTATGGACTAAAGTGCTAAGTGGGGTGCCACAGGGTTCTATTTAATCTATTTATTAATGATTTGGAAGTGGGTATTGTCAGCAAGGTTTCTGTGTTTGCTGACGACACAAAACTTTGTCGACCATTAAAAACTTCAGAGGATGAGCAATCGTTGCAGGGGGATCTAGATAGATTATCACATTGGGCTGCTAAGTGGCAGATGAAATTCAATGTTGATAAATGTAAGGTGATGCATTTTGGACTTAAAAATACTTGTGCTACTTATACTATAAATGGCTCTGTGTTAAGTGAATCCCTGTTGGAAAGGGATCTTGGAGTTTTGGTGGATAACAAACTTAAAGGTAGCAAGCAGTGCCAGGGGGCAACAGCCAGAGCCAGCATGGTATTGTCTTGTATAAAGAGAGGTATGGATTCAAGGGAGGAAAATGTAATTCTCCCTCTTTACAAAGCATTGGTAAGGCCTCATTTGGAATATGCAGTGCAATTTTGGAATCCTGTGTACAAAAAGGACATCTTTGAAATGGAAAGGGTTCAGAGAAGGGCAACTAAATTAATAAGGGGATTGGGGGAGCTTGAATATGAAGAGAGACTGGAAAAGTTACAATTATGTACGCTGGAGAAAAGGCGCTTGCGTGGGGATATGATTACTGTGTATAAATACATTAACGGGCCATACAATAAACTATCTGGGGCATTGTTCACCAATAGAACATGTCAAAGGACACAAGGACATCCCTTAAGACTTGAAGAAAAAAGGTTTAGGCTTCAAGCTCGGAAAGGGTTTTTCACTGTGAGAACGGTAAAGCTATGGAACTGTCTTCCAGTGGATGTTGTAATGGCAGGTTCATTGGTCAGTTTAAAAAAAAAGCTGGATGAGTTTCTGCAAACAAGGAATGTTGCAAGTTACTGGTATTGATACATAAAGTAGAGTTGATCCAGGGAAATTTCCGATTGCCACTTGGAGTCAGGAAGGAATTTTTTCCCCCTTCATAAATTTGGTGGGTTTTTTTTGCCTTCCTCTGGATCAACAGTTAGGCAGGAAATGAGGATATTGCTAGATGGGTTGGACTGGATGGACGTATGTCTTTATTCAACTTCAAATACTATACTATACTATACTAAATAAGTATGAACATCACAAAATAAACAAGTGCTTGAAACATGTAACATGAGGAAATATGTCCATGCCCCGTGAGCTTACAATCTTCTTAGGTGGGTAACATACAGATACATAGAAAAGGGTAGAAGTACTAAAGTAATAACTGGTGCAGTATCAACAGTCCTATGCTGTGCTATTCTCAAAGAGATAGGATGAGAGGTGAGATTTAAACTTGTTTATTGAGGTTTCTTGGCATAAAGAATGGGGAATAGAATTCCAGAGGACTAGAGCCAAAAGAGAAAAAGTTTTAAGGCGAGAGGAGGCAGTGTGAGTGGGGGGTCTGTTTAAGAGATGGTTCTGTGATGAGCGGAGCTTACTGGCAGGGACATATGGGGACACAAGAGAAGAAATATAAGAAGGAGCAGCAGAGCGAAGGGATTTAAATGTTAAGAGAAGGATTTTGTAGATAATGCATTGTTTAATGGGGAGCCAGGTAGATGTGTAGCAGAGAGGAGATTTAATATCCTGATTGTTAGAGTGAGACAATGCATGCGGCAGAGTTAAGTATGGACTGAAGTGGAGAAATATGGGAAGCAGGAAGACCAGAAAGCAGAAGGTTACAATAGTCCAAACGTGATAGGATGAGAGCATGGATAAACATAGATGTAGTTGGAAGAAAAAGGAATCTGCAGATTTACCAAGAAAAAAGTGGCAGGTTTTAGCAACATAGTTAATGTGATTGGAAAAGGAGAAAACAGAAGTGATAATAACCTCTAAGCAACGTGACTGAATGGGGTAAATGGGGGCGTTGTCCACAGAAATGGAAAAAGGTGGGATAGGACCAGGTTTAGGTGGGAAAATGATTAGCTTGCTATGTAATGTTATGTAAACATTGGAAAGCAAAATAATATGAACATAAACTGTTCGGAAAGAAATTGACTTATATTTTATCCATATTATTCATTTTTTTAAAGACCATATTTAGACCGAATGCTAGCACATCTTGGACAGCCATATTTTTCCTGTTCAAGTGCCAATTGAGCAATTGAGTTTACTAAACTTCCACATGGTCCAGCCTGTTAAATACTGTATTAGCCTTTCCTTATTAGATTTACCATGTACAAAAAACACATGGATAGAGAATTGGTTACTAGATTGTGTACAGAGAGTAGTTGTCAATGGATCTTCATCTATGAGGGCTAAAGTTTCAAAAGTGAAGTATCTCAGGGTTCAGTACTGGTGCCAATTTTATTTAATCTGTTTAGAGGGGGGCATTGAGAGCACGTTCTCCGTGTTTGCTAATGAGGCAGAGCTTTGGAAACTACAAATGATGTTGACTTGCTATAGACGGACCTACATAGATTGTCAAAATGAACAGCATAGAGCTTGTTGCATTTGGGGTTTAACAATCCTTGTGCTACTTATTCCATAATTGTTTGTTCTCTGTGAATCTCGGTTGGAAAAATATTTGGGCTTATATTAGGTAACAGACTTATCTTTAGCAAACAGTGCCAGGCAGCAAGGGATAGAGCTAGCATGATATTGTCTTGTTTAAATAGGGGAATAGATTCACTGCCTGGCCGCCGCGACAGTACAGGCAGTGAGGGAGCAAGCAGAGTACCGTAAGAGCCTTTTGTCCTTTGTTCGGTTGTGCACAGCTTTAACAAGTGAAGGATTTGGGGCCATTTAATATAATAAGTAAGGACTACAACTTACAAATATATGAATATTAATTGAAGTTGAGCCCATGATTTTGTATTTTGTTATACAGAGCTTGCAGAGCTTTGGACCAGCTACTATACTGGGTATGGCAATCATGCAGACCAGCTTTCCATGGCTGCTGAGCCAATCAGAGCAGGGTTGTTGTACTGTTCACAGGTTTACCAGCTGTAAAGAAGAGAAGGATGCCCACAAAAGGTACCCTTTTACCACTGAACAGGGGGGAGGGTGCAGATGTTTAGAAACTAAAACTCCCAGCTATTAAAGCATGCTGGGAGTTGTAGTTTCCAAACATCTGGAGTGGAAAGGAATGAGGCTTTAGTTGTCTTTTAAATGGACAGCAGAATACTCCTACAGTAATTGCCATATCCAGTATGGCTATTATTGTACGGGGAAATCTGCTGTCCATTTAAAGGGCAACTAAAGCCTCAAAACAATACAGAATCAGAAGGCAGTAGTGGTCATAATTCTACCCCCAATCACTTTTACTAGTTTTTTCAGGTAAAAATAGGTACCTCGGTTTATACTCAGGTCGGAGTATATACGGTATTATTCGCTCTCCTTACAAAGCACCGTTAAGGCGTCATTTGCAATATGCAGTGCAATTTTTGGAATACGGTGTACAAAAATGAAATCTTTTAAATGGATAGGGTTCAGAGAAGGGTAATGTTGTGCAGGAATATGATCACTTTAAAAATGGGCCATATCAAGTTCATATCAATAATAATAATAATAATAATAATAATAATATGCTTTAATAATAATAATATGCTTTAATAAAGCCTAAACAGTGTACAGCAGAAGGAATACATAATGAGCATTGAACAATTAAATTTAAAGAGGAATTGAAGCTAAAATGTAGATGAGCCTGAATGGGTTCTATAATACCTGACTAACATACAGCTATAACTGCCATCTCTTACAAAACTCTGTTAGACAATATACAATTTATACTGGATCTCTATATATTTTAGCTATAGTTCTCCTTTAAATACATATTTGATATGCCATCATATCATCTGAAGCGATGTCTCATTTCTTTTTTGTAAAATTATTCACCATAACATTTAAATGCTAGTTTTTTAAATGAATCCGCTGGATTGCCTTCAATAAAAAGGGACTCATTTTGTTGGCCAAAAAAAATTTGTGGTAATTTTGCAACACATTGGATCCAGGCATCATTACATGCTTTGTGTGTTTTCTGTTTAACCTTCTGATTTAGACTTTCATGCCTGTTATCTAGAAAATGTATTACCAAGTATAAAAGTAGAATAAACAGTATGTTGTGAGGCATTCTTTACTGCTGGCAGGAAGAAATTACCCATCTGCTTCATCGTGAAAGAGAACCAGGACACAATCTTTATTTGTAGAAGCATAAGATCGCTCAAAAAATTCATTAGGTTGGAAGAAAAAGCTTGTCCCATATGTAACAACATGCCCCCAACTGGAAAGCAGCTTTGTCCTAACAGTAGCATAGCAGATTTCTATTTCTCAAGGATAAGCAGCTATATCTGTTTAAACTGCCTTCTTAAACTTATTACTGGTAGACCAAAGGCTGGACTACAAGGTCTCCAACACCATTGCAAAACTTGATACAAACATTGATATGAGTGTACCTTCATCCTTGTTTGAGATAATTATAATGATTCCAGGTCAGTGGCATAACTAGGAATCACTGGGGCCCCCAGCAAAACTATGATGGGGCCCCTATCCATGCTTCATCCACATTGTTTTTTTTAGGGAGGCTATATCTGTCATAGGAATAATAAGAAGATGGGGCCCCCCTGCTCCCCTGGTAGTTACGTCCCTGTTCCAGGTGGCTGGAATTGATGAGGAGCACCTCCAACTGTTAACCAGTCTCTGTTCTATTCATAGAAATGTATTACAGGATCACAGGGGAGCAAACTGGATGCAGTTCTAATTAAAAAGTATATAAACTGGAACCATGGTTTATTAATTTGTTAAACCTTTTATTTGTTTATAATAGATATCAAATAAAAAGCACAATGCCAGAAATGTCTGCTTATTTCCCAGTCAAAGCAAGAAACACACAGGTATCACCATTATTACAGAAACAGAATTCACCAGGTTAAAAACCATATAAACAGCAAAACAAACTTTGGACAGATTTAGCCTTTCTGAAAGAAAGATTAATGAAATCAAGTCTTCTCAACAGGGAAAAGGGTTTTGTGCTTATAAAACAACATCAAACAATTGACAGGGCAGTATTAACAGCCCATGCTGCCCTCTACACTGATAGCTATGCTTCCTGCCTGTAACCAGGCTGAACAGCAGTGCTATTTGAGGGAAGATTCAGACAATTATATTGTAGCTAAAATGCTGGCGCTTGGAAAAGATGCAGCAGCTAAATGGTAAACCAAAATGCTCCAGCTCCGGAATTTTGGAAAGCAACAAAACCTGGAAATGTTAAAACAAAGAAAAATGTAAAACTTGCATGGGGAATTAATCAAATGAATTTTCTTTTAGTACAAAATACCTTATGTGCAACAATCATTCTACAATCTAATGTATTTGCATTGACAGAGAAACAACAGCTCTCGGGGGTGTCATCTTCTGGTACAAGTTAATACAGCTGGGTACACACCATACAATAATTCTGCCCGACCGATATTTCAGTGTTTCAGTCGGGCCGAATTATTGTTTGGGTTCTTGTTGTCAGAACAACTGACCTCTTGTTTGTCTAAATCGGACAAATGCACAATTGGACGCATTGGAAAACCACGGCTGATCATGCGGTCCTCTATGGACCTCACTCTCTGTGTCGGACGTGGTAGCTTTTGCCACAACCAACAGTCCTTCCTCCTGGCCGACCAGTCAGAAGCCTCGAACAGTCGGTCAGAAGGAAGGATTGGAACATGTGTAGCCAGCTTTAATTTACTTATGCCATAAGTTTTAAAGCGGTGACTGTGCGTTCAAAGGACAATTATACTCTACAAAACTAAAAACCTAAACCACTTGGCCCTCCACCTGGGTTTTACCCTGATGATCCTTACTGATGGCTTAAAGCTTGCATACTTCCAAACATTTAAAAATGTGGAAAAGGGTCAGGGAGGAGATGAGATATTGCCTGCAATAACATTTTTCCAAAAAGATGTCCGCATTTGCCTAGCAATCAATCATGGCCACAATTGCTTACATCACAATCAATGATTGACTGAGGTACCCCTTTGCATGCCTCCCTTGGGCACAAGACCACCGTGGATTCTCAAGCTCTTTTTGAGCTGGTAGTGTTCAGGAGGGGGGCAGAGACGGTAACCTTTTATGGAGTAGAGGCATAACTTTGCAACAAATGTTTTTTTTGGGGAAAAAATAGAGCAGTTAAGGGTTATTTAAAAGTAAATTATCATTCTTGAAACACCTTTCAACCCCACTTGTCAATTAAATAACCAGGGAGAGGACCTGAACCACTAGGTTCTCACCCTTGGATTATCAATAAATTGCAAGCTCACTGGGTCAGGTCTTCCCCTTGCTTGTCTGGGGCCTGGCCTATAGGAAGACGTATTTTGTGAGAAGTATGTTTAATTGGTCAAGTTCAAATTCAGTAAGAGGAGCAGGACAGACCAGTCGTAGTGAGCACAACCTTATATAAATCTATCTAAAAATCTCTTGTAATCTTGCATTGTAATCTCCACCGGTAAACTATTCCTTTAAGTTGCACTTTAAATAAACACGTAAGAGAATTCATGTATTGTTACTAGAATTGTATGTGAGAATGTGTTAGCATGCATGTAGCACTGTATGTGTGCGACTATACGATCACCGCAATTTCGTCTGCCGGCACCATACACAGAGCGATAATCACCCGATTATTTGACTTTATCTATGGCCACCATTAGTCCTGAATCTGTGCATCTTGTATAATGGGCAGGGATTTTGTTGGATGGGCAGGGATATTGGGTAGTTCAGGGTAACATTGGGGGCGGCTCATCCGTCAATCATACAGCACTGTAAAGCATGTAGTTGCTGAAAAAGAGGGTAGATTTAGAAAACACAAGGGAGACATTTTTTTAAATTCTATGGGGCAGGGTTTCCAGATCACCTGTTGATTGTAGCATACTTTTAATAAATTAAGCTAGTAGGGCTGCACTGATTATGGGGCCTAGTGATTTCTAGCTACACCACTGAATCAGACTTTAGAAATCAGGATTTAAAAAGATATCTAGATATTTGTAATAATAAATCAGTACTGTTAAATATCAAATTATATTAACCTAATTAGTGCAATGTTAAGGGGCTTGTTAAAGGAGTGTAGGTTAATTGGCAGCTCCGATCACCACTTTCAGCAATTGAAAGGGTGAGGTGAGGACTACCCTGACACGTTTCGGACAGCCATAGCTTCCTAAGTCAAGTCTTGTTAAAGGAGAACAATGTTCTAGAACAAGGATTCCGACGACAAGGCATATTATGCCCCTTACAATGTAATCACCGAGTTTCAAGAACACATAAAAACCATTGAAAAAGATGGTGGCATGGTTCTCAAATCAGTCCTTTAAATCTGCTTGATCAGTTTAGTGCTGCTTTTTATCTTTGTAAATGGTTCAAGAGACTACAGTTATCATAGAAATAGTAATTTAAATAACATTTATCTTCACCTAAGAAAATAACATTCACACTCTAGCCAACAATTCACACTGTATTCATGTGATTCTGTTTCTTCAGACTCCAGCTTGTCATTAGATCAGAATACTAGGCAGTGGGAGTGATCCTTAAATAGTGAGCAATTAACATCTTAAACTATGCAAAAAAGGAGGAAAAAACAGATGATTTGCCTAGTACTTACAAGGAGGTGTTAATTCTTTGCAGCAGCACAGAGGATTTGCAGCAAACTACAAGATGCTCAAATTAATTTTTAACGAGAAGTGATAATGCATTTTTGTTGTCTACTGGAAATTTTTAGTACGTTAACTAAGAAGACTCACTCAGGGAGGGCCGTAAACTGATATTTAACAGACTGGTCAATAGCAGGGACCTATGTGCTTTCTCCCTAAATACATTAATTACTTGGGGGGATGGTAGGAAATGTACAAGTATTCGATATTAGCATTATGAGCAGTACTACGATATGAATCTGTAAACTAGAATATGATGTAGTAGTAAGTGATGGCTTGGAAAACATTAATTTACCATGAAAGGAAATGCGCTGGGGAAGTTAGATAGTATATTCAGTATCCTAGATAACTAAAAGCTAACTAGAACAATAGTAAAGTCCCTGTAAAAAAAGGAAAATTATAGTCTGCTTGGATAGAATTGTTAAAAGGTAAAATACTGGTGGACAGGGTCACAATAAATTTAAAGGACAAAAATATTAAAAAAAAATAATAAAAATCATCAACCCCATTACATGTCCACACTTCCAGCAGCTGAAATCACTTACTTATTTACATCTGTGCTGCCCTTCCTTAGATATCACACAGCAAAGATGAGTGCTATAAGCCCGGGTCATGAATAACATATCACTTCTCATTGGCTGGTGGGAATGTCTGTTACAACATCTCTCCTCCTCCGTTTAAACAAACTTGAAATGTCCACTTGCTTGGATACAGCCTACATAATCGAGCTGATCAAGGATGGGTGGAGGAGTGTTTTCTCGCATGCTAGCTGAGTGACAGTTAATATCACAGCAGGGTTAATTGAAGGCTAATTAAAGGCAGAGAGCGGCTCGAAATCTGGAAAAAAATGTATGGGGAGGGCTGCATACCTTTAAGGTTCGTACACGTGCGATCATCGGGACCCGCGATCGCACATGTGTACGAACATTTACTCTTTTTAAAGTAAATTTGATCAAAATTAGGAGTCATTTATCATCATGTTTGTGGTGGATATCGTCTTTTTGGAGCAATGGAGAGGTAAGTTACTTTTGTGGTCTACACTATTTGGGGGGTGAACAAGCTAACTAACATTGTTTATGCTTTAAAATAAAGGCAGCTCTAAAACATTGTTAGTAGCAGAGCAAAAGCATGTTTTTTTGGTAGATTTCTGGTTCAGAGTTTCCAGTCTTCCTCTCTGCTTCACAGTACTTATAAAGTGGGATTGTCTGAGCCAGAAAGCGGGCAGTTCTAAAGCAGAACTCCATACTATTTCCTAGCCATTACTGTATAAAGATGGATAATTTCAGCTTGAATGGTTAATTGCACATAAATATTAATCATCAACACAAACTCTATTGCTGCATTAACAGAAACTTATTTGATACAGTATAATGATTTTTCATTCATCCAACAAATAGATATCTTGGTCTGATCATAGTAATGACACAGCAGATGACTGCTTAATCGCGACAGATTTTCAGGCAAAATCAGTTGTTCTAATAGATCGTTAAGCTGGTAAATCACAGATGACCATCCATATTTTAAATGATAAGAACAAATCGTTTGCCAAATATATCATCTGTGTCATTTTAATACCGAACCAACAAATTAATGATTGCCATATATTGATCAGTTAAAAGGAATATCAATCACAAATTAACCAATGTGAACCAATCCATATGTATGTAAAAAAAAATCTGCCAATCAAAAAATGAGTTTCCTTTCAAAAACTGGATAAAGAGAATGAATAACATTTATATTAAAAAACACAAAAACACCTAATTACTTGTTCTAACGTGAAATTTGTGCAACTTATCCGACATACATATGTTGTGTTTCTAGGATCAAATAGTTTTATCTGCTTTTTAAAACCAAAAATGTTCTCAAGGAAATGCATGACAATCTGACAGAGGGAACTAATGAGAGTTTTCTATATGATGTCTTTGGTGCATGGCTCGTATGGCCCACTTACTTACTGACATTATTTGAAAACAATTTTATCAGAGGCAAGTGATTGTCACTAGATCCAGAAGATATGACAATCTAACAGTCATCTCAGCCACTATTCTAAATTTATCTAATAAGCGCAGTATCCCAACTGCTTTGATGCAGATACGGTTACAGTATAATTCCTGAACCAGGGATTTAAGATATTGCAAGGGGTTCTGTGAGCTAGCGTGTCAGGAGAAGTATGGATCCAACCTTGTCATGTATCCCCCTCTCTTTTGCCTATGTAATGAAATGCAAATGGGTTAACTAATCCTGACTTTTTAACGGCAGCTATTTACTGGATTTTAAAGAACTTGCAGAAAGATTTACTTATCTGCTTAAAGGGAAAGTTCAGTGGAAAATATTTTTAATTTCTTAGTTTATATTATGCATACCTAGTTATTCTACATTATCTTCCATTATGAAAAATCAATTGAATTTATAATTTATCCCCTTTGCTATTCCCTGCTGTTTACACTAGTGAGCTGACATTTCAGGTTTTGTTATGGTCCTTCTTGCCAGAATGCACACTACCTTGGAATGTTCCTAACAGTAATTTGTACCGATTGGCTGTTGGATGGGTCAAACATGCTCAGATCTGAATCAACCCAGGCGCTGGGTCAAGGGCAAGACCATTACGGTCCCTTTTAGGGGTCCTGCAAACAGGAAGTCAGTATTTCAAAAGCATTTATTTATACACAGACAAAATGCTGAATGGGCAGGTTAAGGTAATTAGAATGGAAAAATACTGCCCTTTCTTCTTAATATTATAGGTATTTCCACTGAACGTTCCCTTTAATAAAACACTGCCAAGAGGTTAACTCGACTTTAAGACTATAATTGCCAATAGTAGATCTCCGTACATTGCCCCGGTTGTCATCAAGAAACAAATACTATAAAGTATTGGGGAAAATAATTCCATAGTATGTAACCAAAACTGTACATTAATGGAAGAGAGGCATATGCCCGTTACTGGAGTATATATTTGGGGGGGGGGGGGGGGCTTCAACTGGTGATTTGGTTTGTAAGTCATATAATGCATTAATTTACATTAACAAGATTCATGGGGCCCAGGTTAGGACAAATTTGATCTTCCATATGCACAACATATGACATCTCTTTGGCCAATTTAGAGAAAAAAGGGCCAGTTGTACTATCACAGGAAGAACTGTTCTGGTCACTGTTAAAAAGAATGTAAGCAGTCCTCTTTGTATTGTGTTAGAAGATTCTGTGACAATTAACAGTAAGACTGGGTACACACAAGCAGATTTTTCGGCCCAATTGACCAATTCTTCAGTGTATCGGTTGATTGGGCAGAAAAATCTGTTCCACTTTCAGCCGCCGCCGCAACCTATGTCAATCGTCCGGATGATCGTCCATGTCAATCGTCCACATCCTATGTCAATCGTCCGGATGATCATCCATGTTGGTAAGCGCTTGCTCGTAGCGAACGCTCGGTTGGGACAAATAGTGCACTCATGTGTACCCAGCCTAAGATTATATTTTGATACATAGCCAACATTTTGTTCCAAAATGACTATATTTTGGATCAGGGGGCCAAGATATGCACCACTGAGCCCTCAGCACTTTCAGATCATCAGAATGTTTTGGGCACTGTTGGATTAAATTTTGTTGTTAGGCATTGATATCAATGGGGGAAAACCTTTAGTTAGTTCTGTGCCTTGCATGCAACTGAAAATGTATGCATCAGGGTAAAAATTTTCAGCCACTGTTGAAAATTGTGACTGTAGGTCAGCATTCCATAGGCATTGGAATTTCATTTTTTTATGTTATATTTCATTCCATAGCACATAATATAATATGGACACTGCCCTTTGTACAGAGGGTATAAAAGTTGTTACTGTTTATAGAACAGTGTTAGCTATAATTTTTGGGGTTTGGCCCTGTAAGGTTAAGAGAGGTGAAAAGTTATTGTAATGGGTTACATGACGGATGAAAATAATATCTGTTTAGCACTAGACCAAGAAGGCTTTGGCCGGGTGCACACTGATATTTCTGTATATTGGTTGGTCAGCCTAAAATATCTGCAGTAAATTACTTTCATGACCGTGGTCTGACGTCCTTTCGTCGGAATCAGACACGTCTGAAAATCACGGCCAATGCGCTTCGCACATGCGCATGGCATACAGAGTCCATCGGGACCTGTCTGAGGATGCGGCGGAGGAGCAATCAATCGGGTAAGTTCCGAATCTTCTCTCCTGGTTCCTGCAGGTTTTATTGAAGAACGGGAGGTAAGACAGCTGCTTTGGGGTTCTGTGAGCTAGCGTGTCAGTATGGATCCAACCTTGTGATGTATCGCCCTCTCTTTTGCCTGTGTAATGCGATGCAAATGGGTTACCCAATCCCGTCACAGCCCTTTACCTCCTGTTCTTCAATAAAACTGAATGGGAAAAAATTAATTTACCAGTGGAGATACCCTTTAAAAAAGTGGTTAAGGTAGGCTACACAATGCAAAACCTTTAAAGGGTCACTGTACTCAAACAACTTTTCATTATCTGAAACTACAATTTTAGAGAAAAAAAATGGTGGTACTCCCATATTTATCTGTGCCATCTTCGTCATTATTGATGTTTAGCGAGGGCTCCTAATTCCCCCCACCCACCTGTACTTGTTGCTTTGTAGAGTATGCAACACTTTTAAATTATGCACACCTTACCATGGACCCTGCTCTGCTGTGGTTCGCAAAGCGCAATTTGGATACCCTTTAAAATCTGATCTATGGGCCTGGACACGGATAGATATATTGCAAAACTGGCTGAGGAATAATTGAGGAGGGAAGCAAATGTACTACATTTTCCAAATATTGAGCATGTAAAAATGAAACCTCTAGTATTGTTAATTATAAATTCACATTACAAGAGAATTTAAAAAAAAAGCACAATCTTTTGGAATAAATAAGCATCATTAATTCAACAGATCCATGAGAAACGGGTTAGTTTTCATGGATCTGTTGCATTAATGGTGTCTATGTAGCCAAGGCTTAAACCCAAGGATAATAGATGCTAACAACAACATGTTTAGGTTTCTTTTAAAGGGCATGTCCACCCTTCTAAAACATTTTTTATATAATATTCTCCCTGTCCCCCCAGCCCCAACCGCTATAGTTTTAAATTCAGAAAGTGCCCCAAATATTACTTACCTTCCCTCTTTCCTCCGCCACACTGCCAGGCCCTCTGCTTGCAAGAAAATGCAAGCAGAGGGGCAGGACAGGCAGTCGCGTCTGTGATTGGCTGAGCGGCAGCCAATCACGGACGTGGCTGCTGGGAGTTCAGTGTGGCGGAGGAAAGAGGGAAGGTAAGTAATATTTGGGGCACTTTCTGAACTTAAAACTATAGCGGTTGGGGATGGGGGGACAGGGAGAATATTATGTATAAAGGATTTTACGCTAGGGGGAGGGAATCCTAATCGGGAGGGAGAGGGAGGGGAAGGAAGAAGGGCTGCAGTGCGCATGCCAAACTTTTCCCGGAGGGGAGACAGAAGGCAGAGTCCTATATGGACTCTGCAGTACTCCTGGTGGGCGTTTTTTTGGACCTTAGTGGGGGATAGCAGAAGTACCAGATGGAGCTGGGATGTAAGGTAAGGATTAAACTACACTACACAATGGGGCCAGTAGTGGGGGGGATTATAGTTTTGGGGGTGGACATGCCATTTAAAGAGAACTAAATTGAATTTTTTAATCATAATGTGAAAGCTTTTCTCACCATAATACTTATAGATTGTAAGATTCTCCTCCAGTAAGTTGCATTTAGTACATGTAAGTAATAGAGTATGTAACTAAGAAGGCTTCCATGTTGTTGCCAGTACAACCCACAGCCCATGTAGGCACACCTCCTGACCCCAGTATTCCTCTATGCACAAAGTATTTTCTATACAGATGTCTACACACCAATATGAAAGTTCCCAATAAAACTTTAAGGCTGAGGCCAGTGAACGCGTGCAATGGGAACCAGCACATAAATTGTGGTCACACCAATTGGCTAACACTAGCTCATGTTTTTTAACATGCGATCGGATTGCGTCTTAAAATGCACAAGTGTGACCTAGCCCTGAAAGCTGCTTGTTACCCTACAATTTATTATCAGTCAATGTGAATTATTGACAGCTTTCCTGGGGCAATACAAAATAGCTCAATTTACGGACATTTTTTTTTTTATTATTCTGTTCCAAGCAAAAGCTTTTAAAGGGTATGTCCATCAAAAAATTAACTTTATTTCTAACTGTTTTACAGAGGAACAGGAGGTAAATGCACTATTTTCTTAGACTACATAAAGCTATCGGTTAAATTCCACAGACTTCCTTTTAATTTTTACTGAAATGTTAATATTCTGTTACTTAATTAAATGGCGGCTAAGAAATAAAATGCAAAGGACTTTTCTTTATTTGTATGAAAGTATATCATTGTTAGGACAAGAGCATTGATAAATTTGAGAAAAAAACTGAGATCCCTGTCCTGTGTCAGGGAGAGGAAGGATCCCTGTGCCGTTATGTGATAGGCTGTCAGCT
Organism: Hymenochirus boettgeri; assembly: GCA_019447015.1. NCBI lineage: Eukaryota > Metazoa > Chordata > Amphibia > Anura > Pipidae > Hymenochirus > Hymenochirus boettgeri. The sequence goes on from CM033469.1 coordinate 314,163,094, forward strand.
TCTAAGAAGCCAGGTTGCAACTTCCTTGTTTTGATCTGTTGGGCAATACATATGGATTGTGGGAGCTGACCCCTAGTACCCAAAGGTTAATTACCCACCAGTCACCGCAAAGAGAGAGGGGAGACACAGCTTGTTGTATGTTTGTGAATGTGCTCTGTCTACAGGGACAATGTTGTCTGGAAACTTTAGTTCCCCTTTAAGTCTAATGATCCTAATTGGACTAGTTTTCTGGCGCTGTGCTTGAAAACCGTAAAGTTTCATTTTACTTTGCAGAGCATGGCATCTCATTTTTCAGGCCCCGGACTGACAAATGAGATGGATCAAAAATTGTAATTGCATGCATTAGAAAATCTCAACATATTGCAGCGCATGCAGCAATGTGCTCTGTCTACTGGGACAATGTTGTCTGGAGACTTGCAGCATACGCAGTGTGGCCTACTTCCCATGATTTATAATTTAAAAAAATGTCACTGTGGTTCGCAAAGCGCAATTTGGAACGCAAAACATGCTAGTGTGGCCTAGACCTAACATTTTATAAAATGTGAACATTTAAGATAAACCTTCCGTATAAATAACCATTTATTTTCCCAAAAACAAAAGAGGATTATTTGCCTTTCTTCTCCACAAAACAAATACAAACAATGTATATATTGTTTGAAGGTCAACAGCCAACAATTTTTTTTTGTCAAAATAAAACCAAACTTAAATACAGATGTGTTCTGCAATCATTTCAATTTGATAAAATGAAACTACCAAACAGATTAGTAAGTCAGACACCTTTTTAATGATTTACTCTTCACAGTTTGTTTTTTTTTGGGGGGGGGGTGTAGGGGAAGAAAATCCTTTATATTATATCTATAAACAATATAACATGGTATTGCAAAAAAACTTAAATAAATTACATCTTAAGGTTTGCTTGCATAGTTTTCACATCAAACACTAATAAGATTTACACTAAGAAAACAAACAATGTTTCCTTGGTATAAACCACTGAAAGATAGGGTTGATCTTCCCATAGCACAACATATAGCAGCCCAGTATTTTACCCTTATATTTTCTGTTAGATGCAATCAATTTTGATTTACAAATACTAGAAACAGCTTGACAACCTGAACAGATGCTCTGCTTTTTACAAGAGAAGTAGATGGATGATTAAATCTGCCCATCATTAGGAAGCAAAACGAGGACTGCACCTGCTTCCCTGGGAAAACTGATATCACAGCAAACTACTAAACTGCTAAGAAAATCCATGTGCTGTGATCTCTGGACAAAAGCTCAGTCTGCCACAGCATCAGCAACTTGCGCATACACAACAGTACTATTATGTAGGGTGTGAACAAAAACATGTCAGCTTTTAAAAAAACAAGAATATAAACCTCTGGTGGATCTGTGCAAACTAGAACTCAATCTCCATAAAGTGGAATGGCAAAAAAATGCAATTCATGTCACAGTGTCATAAAACCCACCATGTTCAATAATACACAATCACAAATGCTCACTACATGACCTTTTAGATGCTGAACTACAATTCCTAGAACTTTATAAAACAGTATTGTAAAAGGCTGCTCTGTATTTACATTAAAAGCATTACACAGGCTGCATCAGTAGCCATACAGCACACATTACACAAACTGCTACTTAGCATTGCACTAGGTAGATTCCATATGAGCTTAGTTTTAAAGGGAAGAGGTGGCACCTTAGAAAACAGTGACACCTGCTCCCACTATGATGCCATCTAAATGAGCAAATCACATGTTCCTGAAAATCATGATCCACAACCCAGATTTCCTGAGGCCATCCAGTAGTTGTGATGTAAATTATCACACCATGTAGTAAATCAGGCAGTGCAGGACTATGGGGACTCAGGCTGGACTTCCCTTGAAAAGGTCTGTGGGACTCCATTCCACGTGAGCTGCCTGTTAGGCAGTGCCCCTAGTGCAGCAGGGTGGGGAGATAAGGCCAATCTCCCAGGCACAGACTGCTAACGTCTCTATAAACATGGGGCCGGTTATGCTTTATATGTAGTAGGGAAGGGCCCATTCAAACCTTGGGGTGGGGGAGTCTCACCTCTAACTCCGTGTCCGCGGCCTCACTGATCCCAATCTCGCTTGGCAGCTCCGCCAGGTCCGTGACCCGGATCAACCCATCATGTAAGAATATGGTTTCTTCCTTTACCGACAACCACTGTGCCGAGTCCCCGGCAGCCGAGCCCATGTCCGTCCCTCCCCCTCAGTAGCACAGCACGGGCCGCTCCCTCATACTCAGCTGCTCATTGACACTCGGTCACCCACAGCATCTTCCACCCAACAGAACCTGTACATTCAACCAGGGCAAACCCGCCGGACTGGGGTGTCTAAGTGGTACAGGGACTTGGCAGCGGACTTGCAAGTTTGTGGGTGTCCCTCAGGTGGCACATAAACCGGCAAATGGGACCACTGTAGCCCCAGAACTGTCAGCGAGACGCCATATTGGTTGGGGAAGCGCTCCCAGCATGCATTGCGGAGGCTGTACCTGGTCAGGGAGAGTGATAGCTGTCCAGTGATTACTGCAGTTCCAGCTATAACAAGTAGAACAGTCACTGCTGAGTGTGGCAGGATTCTTATAGATTGTTATTGTTTTCTCACTAGCAATTTACTAGCCTGGTTACAATACAAAGGATTTCCTGTGTAGATGTGATATGCTGGATTTAGTATACACTAATTAGAGGAATATAATAATGCCTATCCCCCAACTTTCCATGTATGGTGATACACCTGATCAGTAGTAACAGTATATCTTCTGCACTCTGACTGGCACAACCTGTCTGTACATCTCAATGTGGGCAGCCACACCATGCAATCAGCATTTATTTTTATGTAGATCGTACAATCAGGATTGGTACATGTATGGGCCCCTTTAGTTCTAAAATACTGCAGGAACTTGTTACAGCAGGCAACACGCACTAGTAGTCTCTAGCCAATCCGCTTACATTCCAGATTAGGCAAGGGAGAGTGTGACTGACATCAGGAATCAAGGCCAGATAGCGCACATAAACCAAAACACTTATATACGTGACTGTGGATGTATGTGATTGTCCGTGTGTGCACACTCTGGGAGAAAATATCACAACCTCCCTGTACTCTATGCGTGCAACTACAGGGTATAATCCCTTCCCCCACACTCACTGAATGTTATGGGGAGGTCCAGGTGTCTGTAACCCTAGACACTTCCTATGGCATCCTCACCATTTCCAAGCACTCAAAACACATGTGTTGTTGTGTTGACTCACCCACACTGCTGGGTGGTCCAGTTGCTAGCCAGTCCCAGACCCTTCGCTTGATCCGTTCCGATATCTGTACTTGTAAAAGATATACCCTGTACTTGTAACAAGGGTAGTCAGCAGTCAGATAGCGCACATACACACAGTTATCCTATCCAGTTATTCATAGGGTTACATTTATGTTAATAACATTTACTGGAGGGCAGGGGCATCTCTAGGGTCTGAGAAGATCAGGGGCACTGTCGGGTACTTTATGTGCCGTACATACAAAAAATAGAAGCCTAGTGCACATCCAATTAATTTGCTTAATTTTACTTTACCATTGTATTGCGACTTAAAAAGCCTGCCCTTCTCTCTGGATAAATTAAAGCAATTAGTTCAATAACTTGGCCAAATTATTTTAAGCCCAGCAACCACTTCACAGTTTGCTTTATTCTGCTGGGTCCTAACTTTTAACCTTTTTTACTTACGTAACTTTTTACCTTCTTAGGAGACATAATTCTCAAACTTTGTCTTTATATCAGTACCTGCCTTTTATGAGATGAAAGTCCCTGCTGTGCGTAGCACGGCGAAAAAATTTAGGACACACCCCTTTACCCTCCCTAATTAAGCCACACCCACTAGGTACTTAATAGAGATAGACAGAAAGACAAACATAGACAACCCGAGAGATAGATACACAGCCAGAAAGTTATAAATAGAAAGACAGAGAAATAGACAGACAGAGATAAGGTGTAGATGGAGAAGCACAAATTTATTACACAGAAGCAAAGTATTCCTTTATACTGGTAGCAAACTGGCAATTTCAGCATATACTCAGTGGTAGCAAACTGGAAATTTCCATGTATACTGGTAGCAAACTGGCAATTTCAGTATATACTGCTAGCAAACTTTAATTTTCATTATATACTGGTAGCAAACTGGAAATTTCAGTATATACTGGTAGCAAACTATCATTTTTATTATATACTGGTAGCAAACTGCCAATTTCAGTATATACTAGTAGCAAACTGGAAATTTCAGTATATACTGCTAGCAAACTATCATTTTCATTTTAAACTGGTAGCAAACTTGAAATTTCAGTATATACCGCTAGCAAACTGGAAATTTCAGTATATACCGCTAGCAAACTATCTTTTTTATTATAAACTCGTAGCAAACTGTCAATTTCAGTATATACTCAGTGGTAGCAAACTGGAAATTTCAGTATATACTGGTAGCAAACTGGCAATTTCATTATGTACTCAGTGGTAGTAAAACTGGAAATTTCAGTATATACTGCTAGCAATCTATCATTTTCATTATATACTGGTAGCAAACTGGAAATTTCAGTATATACTGGTAGCAAACTCATTTTCATTATATACTGGCAGCAAACTCGAAATTTCTGTATATACTGCTAGCAAACTATCATTTTCATTATATACTGGCAGCAAACTGGAAATTACAGTATATACTGCTGGCAAACTATCATTTTCATAATATACTGGTAGTAAATAGGAAATTTCAGTATATACTGCTAGCAAACTATCACTCTCACTATATACTGGCAGCAAACTGGAAATTTCAGTAAATACTGCTAGCAAACTATCATTTTCATTATTTACTGGTAGCAAACTGGAAATTTCAGTATATACTGCTAGCAAACTGGCAATTTCATTATATACTCAGTGGTAGCAAACTGGAAATTTCAGTATATACTGGTAGCAAACTGGAAATTTCAATATATACTGCTAGCAAACTATCATTTTCATTATATACTGGTAGCAAACTGGACATTTCAGTATATACTGCTGGCAAACTATAATTTGTATTATATACTGGCAGCAAACTGCCAATTTCAGTATATACTAGTAGCAAACTGGAAATTTTAGTATATACTGCTAGCAAACTATCATTTTTATTATATACTGGTAGTAAACTGGAAATTTCAGTATATACTGCTAGCAAACTATCATTTTTATTATATACTGGTAGTAAACTGCCAATTTCAGTATATACTAGTAGCAAACTGGAATCACAGTATATCTGCTAGCAAACTATCATTTTATTATATACTGCTAGCAAACTATCATTTTTATTATATACTGGAAGCAAACTGCCAATTACAGTATATACTGGTAGCAAACTGCCAATTTCAGTATATACTGGTAGCAAACTGGTAATTTCAATATATACTGGTAGCAAAGTGTCATTTTCAATATATGCTGGTAGCAAACTGGCATTTTCATTTCATACTGGTCGCACACTGGCAATTTCCTTATATACTGGTAGCAAACTGGAAATTTCAGTATATACTGGTAGCAAACTGGAAATTTCAATATATACTGCTAGCAAACTATCATTTTCATTATATACTGGTAGCAAACTGGACATTTCAGTATATACTGCTGGCAAACTATAATTTGTATTATATACTGGTAGCAAACTGCCAATTTCAGTATATACTAGTAGCAAACTGGAAATTTTAGTATATACTGCTAGCAAACTATCATTTTCATTATATACTGGTAGCAAACTGGAAATTTCAGTATATACTGCTAGCAAACTATCATTTTTATTATATACTGGTAGTAAACTGCCAATTTCAGTATATACTAGTAGCAAACTGGAAATCACAGTATATACTGCTAGCAAACTATCATTTTTATTATATACTGCTAGCAAACTATCATTTTTATTATATACTGGAAGCAAACTGCCAATTACAGTATATACTGGTAGCAAACTGCCAATTTCAGTATATACTGGTAGCAAACTGGTAATTTCAATATATACTGGTAGCTAAGTGTCATTTTCAATATATACTGGTAGCAAACTGGCATTTTCATTTCATACTGGTCGCACACTGGCAATTTCATTATATACTGGTCGCAAACTGGAAATTTCAGTATATACTGCTAGCAAACTATCATTTTTATTATATACTGGTAGTAAACTGCCAATTTCAGTATATACTGCTAGCAAACTGGAAATCACAGTATATACTGCTAGCAAACTATCATTTTTAGTATATACTGCTAGCAAACTATAATTTTTCTTATATACTGGTAGCAAACTGCCAATTTCAGTATATACTGGTAGCAAACTGCCAATTTCAGTATATACTGGTAGCAAACTGGTAATTTCAATATATACTTATCTAGCAAGCTAACTATCATTTTTACATTATAACTGGTGGTAAACGGCCAATGTCATTAATCCTGCTAGCAAACTGCCAATTTCAGTATATACTCAGTGGTAACATTAAACGAAATTGGTTAGGCACCAGATGTTAAATATTACAATTAACTGAGCTCATACCCTTGAAAGTACTACAGGTGCAACCATCCATGAAAGCTGAATAATGAACACAAATAGAAACAAAGCATGGATATCAATGGGCACACTGAACACAATCATGGGTAATGTCATAAAAATTAACTTTTATTAGAGCCAGTTAAAAATGTTATTGTAGAAAATCAATTCTGTGCATGATTACAATCAGAAAACAAAGTTAAAAACATCCCATCAGCCCCATATATAGCAATATACCGGTATATTGGAAACATAAAATACTAATACACAACAATGGATCAAACCCCTAGGTACACACAAATATCCGTGAATTGGGCAGTGTCAGCAATAAAGCAGAGACTAAAGTGCTATGCCAATTATACAATACCAAGGGTCCGGTACAAATGCTAAGGAGGGATCACGGGCAATTAAAACGATCCGCCAGACGCGTTTCGTCCGCAGCCGCGGACTTCCTCAATGGCGCATGTGAAGTGCGTCATCAGATTGTGTCCATGCCTTTTAAATATAAGTGTCGCGTGAGCACGTGACTCACGCGAGACTGATAGTGAACTAACGCGGCTATAATGCATTGTGCCTTGCGCGAGACTGGTCAGTGAGACGACCCGGCCATATTAAATGAAGGAAGTGCTGCTGTTGCCCAAATCACGCAAAACTACCAATCCATAATCCATCACAAGGTGAAAACCAAATAACAAATAAGAGATAATATCAGACAGTAAATACATGAATAAATATACAAAAATATACAAAACTATCCATCTAATGTTGGTGTAAGTACTTTAGTTGGATTCCGATCAGGATTGACCATGAAACTTGCCAATCCTACCATTAGATTCAAATCAGAACTAATTGAAAATGATATATTTGGGCCAGTAATATTCACACAAAACCATATTGTGCCACAATGGATATCATAACTTGATTATGTCAAGGTAAGTACTTGTTCCACCAAATAAAATAGAAATAGATAAATAAATCCATAAGATCCGTGAACAATCCATAAAAGGTCCAAAATGTTAATGGATAAAATGTCATATAAAATATATATTAGAAGAACCGCTCAAACGGAAATGTTTATTCCAATGTCCTTATGTCGTGATTCTGATCTGAATTAGTTAAATAAACATAGAGATAGCGTTACGGTACTTGCTTGATAATGTCTACAACAGACCATATCATCCGAAATGGATCTCCTCGATCGATATCATCTAGGTAAGTATTGATGTATTGAAGTTGGATACTGGAAAGATTTTAATTCCCTGAAGATCTGCCGATGTTATCTCACACTGATCATTTCCACAGATCATTCTGGAAGTTAATTGAAAATCCCAATCAAATCGATCTCAATTCTAGATGAATGGTATTAGGTCCAGTTCCTCATTCAAACCTAAAGGTGCAACAGTAGACAAATTATAAATCCAACGTGATTCTTTGCGTAATAGAGACTTTCTTGTGTCTCCCCCTCTAATGTCGAACTTAGCATGATCAATAATTTGGCATTTTAATACCTGTGTGGACCCCTGGTGTACCGTAGCAAAATGTTCTGCCACACTGCTGACACTCTTCCCCATGTCCAAATGGCGTCTTGCATGACGTATATTTGATACTCAGTGGTAACAAACTGGAAATTTCAGTATATACTGCTAGCAAACTATCATTTTTATTATATACTGGTAGTAAACTGCCAATTTCAGTATATACTAGTAGCAAACTGGAAATTACAGTATACACTGCTAGCAAACTATCATTTTCATTATATACTGGTAGCAACCTGCCAACATCAGTTTATACTGCTAGCAAACTATCATTTTTATTATATACTGGTAGCAAACTGCCAATTTTAGTATATACTGGTAGCAAACTGCCAATTTCAGTATATACTGGTAGCAAACTGGTAATTTCAATATATACTGGTAGCAAAATGGCATTTTCAATATATACTGGTAGCAAACTGGCATTTTCATTTCATACTGGTCGCACACTGGCAATTTCATTATATACTGGTAGCAAACTGGCAATTTCATTATATACAGGTAGCCATGTGCTTTTCATTGCATACTGGCAGCAAACTAGCAATTTCATCAAATCAAAAAGATGCTCCTGAAATGAGTCATAGAACCCGAACCCTCGCCAGTGCATCCCCTTCTGTCTTGATGCTTTTGGGTATCGCCGTGATGATGGCATTACTGCCAATGGCTGATGGCTGTTAACAAAGCAGCCTCTTTTGCTGCTGAGTGTGCCAGTAACTAGAGATGGCCAAACTTACTGAAGTTCAGTTCGTTAGTTTGAAACTTTCGGATAAATAATAGATAAAATAGCAACGGCAACTTAATATAAATGCCTGTGGCACCTGAGAAATGGTCTGGGGATCACCAAAACTTGTTTAAACACTTCTTACTTCATGATCAGCAATTGTCAGGTTTCTGCAGGCTACATTCGAGGGTTACTGACAATTGTCGGGTTTCCGCACACTACATTCGAGGGTTATGGCCAATTCGAGGGTTACCAAATGATACATAAGAGGGTTATTGAAAATCAAACATTAAATTCGAGGGTTACCGAATTCGAAGGCTACATTCGAGGGTTATTGAATTTGGAGGCTAAATTCGAGGGTTATCGAAAATAGAATTTAAAGGTTACATTCAAGGGTTATCGAAAGTCAAATTCAGAGGCTACATTCGAGGGTTACATTAAATCGAATATTACATTTGTGAGTTACTAAACAATACATTTAAGGGTTACTGAATTTGAACGTTACATTTGATAATTACCGAATTTTCGATAATTATCGGAAAAAAGTCAGTGAGTTCGGAAAACCAAACTAGTACTAGTTTGGATAGTATGAGTTTGTCCGAACTCATAAAGTTTGGCCAGAACTCTGGTTTGGGTCCATCACTCCTTGTAACCAGCTTGCAACAACAGCAGAGGAGGCTGAATGTGCCTGCAAGGGGTCGGGTTTGTATGTCCTTTCAGGAGCGTAACGGTGTGTCTTTGGAATAGGTAATTAAAACAAAAATAGGATTTGGGGAGCTGCTTAAAGGCCAACTGTATTTTCTAAGCTGCACCCCTACTAAGTCTGGGATATATCCAGTGGGAAGAAGCACTTCTTGCAGAATGTGTCTTCCCATTGTTAGGCCTTCGGCCAAAAGGGAGGTGGATCAACAATTTAGATGATTTAGAAATTACTGTTAGAGACATTGCAAAGAAGTGAGCATCTTGCGAAAAGAAGAATTGTTGCAGAATCTTAAATGGCAGCTCACTACCAACCACAACAGGGCATAACAAAGGAAATTAAAGGTGAACTAAATTCAGTGATATAAATAATATATACCATATATTTCACTTTTTGAATCTAAATGCACTGTTTGTAGTACACGTGTAAACGGTAGCCATGATATCCACCAATAAATAGTGGATAAGTTGGAGGATGCCATAGCGGATGGAGTGAGAGAAGAGTTCTGCTTCAAGCTATTCCAGATTTTTGTATCATCGCCAATTTTGGCCTAGAGGCAGCCATAAACTCAACTAAGTTGAATGCTAGAGGAATGGGTCTAAATGTTTCCTCACGTAGAGCCCTCTGGCTCAAATATTGGAATGCTGATACACTGTCAAAAAATTAATTGTGTCAGTTGCCATTTGAGGGGAAGAAATTGTTTGGAAGAGCTTAAGAGCATTTAATATCCATGACGACATGAGGGAAGAGTGTTTTTCTTCCACAAGGAGATTTCCTGCTAGAAGGAAGGAAGAATTTAGATCCTATGGACCAGGGAAGGAGTTCTCAAGAATGGTAGCCTGGAAGCAGGGTCAATTTACCTTCTTTTGGGTGAGACAAAACAACCCCAGATTCCCCAAGGAGTCAGGCCTCATGATGGGAGGCCGGCCCATACTTCCCTAGTGGGGGCCAGACTAACAGAATTCAGGGAAGTTTCGGCGAAAAACGTAAGGGATTCCTGGGTGATGTCGGTAATCACCAGAGGATGTTGCTTAGAATTTATAGAAAAGCCGAAGAAAACTTTTTTCATCAAGACCCCCATTCCAGTAGATCCAGTCCGAAGTCAAAAGTTAAAATAGTATGTAGAAGATCTGCTTCGAAAGAGGGCCATAGTCCCAGTATCTCTAGAGCAGAGAAGAACAGGGTTATATTCACTGCTCTTTCTAATCAGAAAGGTAACAGGCGACTGGCGTCCCATTTTGGATTTAAGGAGGTTAAACAGGTACCACAAACATCAACTATTTAAGATGCAGATATTGCAGACAATAAGAGGAACCATATCAGCAGGAGACTGGATGTGCATGGTGGATCTTACGGATGCATACCTGCATGTCCCAATAGCGGTGGAGCTATATAACATTTTTTAAGATTTACCCTGGGAGAGCAACATTTTCAGTTCACGTACCTTTCCTTTGGGCTGTCCACCTCTCCCAGGACCTTCATGAAAATGTTAGTGGTAGCCCTCTTGAGAGAAGAGGGGCTAGAAAAGTTCCACTACTTGGACGATTTGCTAATCATAGCCAGAAAAAGACACCATCTTCTTGCGGGGAGAGATCAAGTACTCCATACGCTAAAAGAATTTAGTTGGTTTTTCAATCTGAACAAAAGTCAGCTGTCCCCATCTGATATTCTTAGGAGCCAACATAGACACAAGGCTTGGGCTAGTGTCTCTCCCTCGAGAGAGGATAGAAATAATTGTTCAAGCAGCGAGAGGTCTAGGTCAAATACAATCTGTGAAAGCAAGGTATTTGATGAGCTTCCTGGGAAGTCTGGCAGCAACGATAGGCTTAATACCTTGGGCCAGATGAAAAATAAGACCACTACAGACCTATTTCCTGCAGAGGTGGGACAAGAAGAGTCAGAATTGGTCACAGAAAATTCATCTGAGCCAGAGGTTCAAGGAGAATTTAGAATGGTGGTTAGTTCCATCCAATATACGGTCAGGGATACCCCTAGAAGAACCCAATTGGATCCATGTATTTATGGATGCCTCAGGGACAGGTTGGGGAGCCCATGTGGGTCAAACCTGTGTGCAAGGAGTTTGGGGAAGAAACCTAGCACATCTACCATCTGCAGTGCTGGAGCTTTGGGCAGTCCAGCAGGCCCTCAAGGCTTTTCTCCCGATAATAAGAGCATCTCCAGTTCGCATTCATTCGGACAATGCAATGTATTTGAAAAATCAGGGTGGCACAAGGAGCAGAAATTTGCTGGAGGAAGTGACACCAATTAAGATTTGGGCACAGCAGAATTTCCTGGAGCTGACGACCATCCATATTCAGGGAAGACACAACCAAATGGCAGATTACTTGTCGAGACAACAGCTGGAGAATGGGGAATGGAGTCTCGAGGAGATATTCCGGGAGATAACAAGTGGTACATACCGGATTGGGATTTGATGGCCACATCGAAGAATTCCAAGGCCAGAAATTTTTTCTCCAGGTTCAGGTAGCAGGGAGCAGCAGCACAGGATGCCCTGGTGCAGGATTGGGACCAGATGGATGCTTATATTTTTCCGCCAATCCCGTTGATTTTCAGGGTATTGAAGAAGGTGTTGAGGTCCAGGATGAGGGTAATAGCCATTATCCTGGATTGGCCTCGCAGGCCATGGTATCACCTAATGAGGAGATTGTCAACAGACCGGCCAATACATCTGCCACTGGTGAGAGACCTTCTCCAACAAGACCAGTTCTTCCATCAGGATCCAGCCAGTCTAAATCTAGTGGCCTGGATGTTGATAGGGAAAGGTTAGTAAGGCAAGGCTGCTCAAACCAAGTAATTGAGACGCTGCTCCGAGCCCATACTGCCTCAACATCGGATATATAGCAGTATGGAAGGTGTTCGTAGCATGGGCAGGGAAGAATAACATCCAAACCCTCCATCCTTCTACTCCACAGGTGTTGGAGTTCATACAAGAGGGACTAAATAGAAGACTTAGGGCTAAGCCACACTAGCGCGTTCTTCGCGCGTTTGCGTTCGCGATTGTGCCCACGATTTTCGCTAAAATGGAAATCGTGGGAACGTGAAAATTCCCGCAAGTTCCGATTTCGCGTCCGTTCGCGTTTTGGTAACGCATGCGTTCACCATTTTTGGGGTGTTAATGCATGCGTTTCCATAACGCAAAATGGGGAAAACGCATGCACGAACGCAAAATGCACAAGAATCGCGCACACAATTCCATGCAGTAACGCTCACAATTTGGTGCGCGATTCCTGTGCGTTGCAGTGTGGCCTCACCCTTAATCTGAGTACCCTCAAGGTACAAATGTCTGCCTTGTCAGCAATTGTAAACAGAAGGTTTTTCCAGGACGAATTGGTGAAATGCTTTTTTTTAGGGAGCGCTAAGAATAAGGCCACCAAGAAAGAACCTGTTCCCTCAATATGATTTGCCATTGGTGCTTAGAGCCCTGACTGGCAGTCCGTTTGAACCAGTGGAGTCCTGTTTATTGGAAAATCTGACCTTGAAATTAGTCCTCTTGGTTGCTCTTACATCGGGAAGATGGGGAATGTGAAATAGCCGCACTTTCAAGTAAGCCTCCTTATTTGAATATCTTTCCAGAGGCAGTTATCTTCCATCCAGCCCTAGATTTCCTCCCAAAAGTACTTTCGAGGTTTCATATCAATGAGCCTATTGTCCACCCTACATTCGCCGCTGAGAAAGATCCAGAATTCGATGAAATGACCAAGCTGGATGTTAGGTCTATTCTGATGACATATTTAAACATCACAAGAGAGATCAGACTCTGACAAGCTCTTCATAATCCCAATGGGCCCTAGGAGGGGAAGAGCAGTAACCGTTTCAACTATCAAAAGATGGATAGTGAAAGCAATACGGAAAGTTTATGAGAGTCAAGGTGTGGCACCTCCTTTGTCAGTCTTATCGCACTCTACAAGAGGGATAGCAGCTGGGCGGCAGAAGAGGGAGCTTCAACCAAGGCAGTATGCCAAGCGGCAGCCTGGTCTACGCCTAACACTTTTGTTGAATATTAATTTAACTGCAAGAGCAGTCTTTGGACAAAAAGTCCTACATTCTGTTACTAAAGCCTAATATTTATGCAGCAAGCAGTCTGCTAGTATTTTTTCTTTTTTCCCTCCCTCAATTGCTTAGGTATGTCACATATGTATTCTGATGCTGTCTGGGGGATGGCCAGGAAAGCGGAAACTCAACTTATACTTACCGAGAGTTTCCTTTCATGGCCATCCTCCCAGGCAGCATACCCTCCCTTCCAATGCTTTGAAACCAGACTGAATAGGTAAGGAGGGGTGGGTCTTTTAAGAAGGAGGTCTTTTTCTTCTGTCCAATGGGCAAGGAGCTACCCATATGTTTTCTGATGCTGCCTGGGAGGATGGCCAGGAAAGGAAACTCTCGGTAAGTATGAGTTGAGTTTCCGCTATCATTGATACAAGTTAATACATACATTTTAAGGGAGATCTGTTTTCCTAATTAAAACTGCAAAAAATATCAAAATAAAATATGAACTAGTCAGGTTGTTAGTTTTGATATATCATGCTCAAGTTTTAGTCTATTCAAGCAGACTAGCTGAAAATTACTGAAAATGTAGACTCAATTATTCTAGGTAAACTGGATCCTATTCGTTAGTCCAGATATCACCTGGGATTTTGATTCACCAGGGAAGGCTTGTACAACCACTGCACCAATATACTAGCAACAACACTACCAAAAGGACTGTTACCCATAATTCTTCTACGGCATTCACAACTTACGCCTCCTCAGGCAATAATTCCATTGGTCACTGCAGTCTAAAAATTCATTGTCCATCTTAATTTATTTCATTTTAATGTGGGGGGTGATCATGCTAAAGAGAAAAATAAAAGCTGCTACCTGTTTATGAGGCTGTAAGAGCTGGAATACAGGAATTGTTAATACACACCCACCTGTGATATGAGGAATCTGATTAACTCACCTGTACCTGACTTCCTCGCTGTCCCTCTGTCCTCGTCCTTACCTTCTTTACATTCCTGTGACACTCGTGTACAACAGGAGTTTTTTTCTGTCTTTTTTGGAAGCTTCTGGCGATTGGCTTAGGTATCTCAGCCGGTCTTCGGTCCTCTGACATCTTTGTCTATTTCTGGCTCCATAATGCAAGCTCATTCTAACAGGCCCCTTTATTCACTTGTCAGCGGTGCAGATGCTTAGGCAAAGTAGAGTTATTTAAATTTAAAGGGGCCAGTCATGTTTTGTTTCTGCTTGTGGTGATATTTATGCTTGCTTATCTGTTACTGACTTCTGCTTCTCCTCTTGGCCTTCATCCATTGCTGCCTGTTCTGACTCGTTGACTGACTGCATGTTTACGACTAGTCTCCCTCTTCACCCCTGGTACCACATTTGGCTGACTTTTTTCAAGTGCATGACCCTTGCCTCTGTTCCTAATTCAGCTTTTATCCACCCATCTATACCCTGTTACTCTCCAGTCATTACCTTCTCTCTGGTTCTAGTTCTGTGCCCATTGCCGTCTGTTGAGCTTCAGACTTCTTGAATATCCTTGGCCTCAGCACAGATACCTGGCACTCTAAGAAACAGGTGTTTTGATTTTAGCAGAGCTTACTACTACATGGTACCCGCCATGACAACTGATAACCCTAATAGGACACCCATAAAACTGAACATTGTGACACAACGTGAAGGGTCTAAATAGCCCAACTAAGAGAAAAATGACCCTGCAGCAGTGCGAACGGGAGGGGGCCCATATAAATAGGTATACAGGAGACCCACTTTGTCAAGGGCAAGGAACCAAGGTATTACATTTTTTTGCCTCCGATACCACAAAAAGAGGAGGTGTGGCAATCTTAATCCACAAATCTAACCCCTTCTTACTACAAAGCAGTACAAGAGGACCTAGAGGTGACTATCTAATTTTAACTAGCCAAATTCACACAACAAAAGTCACCATAGTAAACATCTATGCACCAACCACCAACATAAAAGCTTTCTTCTCCAAAATTGAAAACCACCTACTAAATATGGAATTAGGTAAACTGATAGTGCTAGGGGACTTTAACACCAGTATCAATTCTCAAACAGACAGGTCAAAACCTTCCTCAACTACATCTCCCGCCTTATCCTCTAATTCATGAAATTGTTCAATCTATGGGACTCCTGGCATATTAAACACCCAAAAGAGCGAAAATACACATTCTATTCCCATCCACACGCGGTATACACGAGGATAGACTATATATTCTTATCATTTCAATTAATCCCCTTACTCAAAGACTCAGAAATATCGCCAATAACGTGGTCACGCACAAGTCACTACCACACTACTGGGACTACTTACTGCTAAACCTACTTACACTTGGCGTTTAAACGAAACCATACTGACAGATGATACTACCATAAAAAACTTAAAGGGCAACTATAGTGAAAAACAAACTTTGTCTATATACAATGTACAGATCACTTAGTATAATCTGCCTTACTTTCATCCTGCTGTGTGGCTTAATTTCTTCACACTGGCAGAAGTTTGTACCAAGCTGTGTAGTCCCCTCCCCTCTCAGTCTAGTCCCCCTCAAGAAGTAAAGGGCTGTATGAAAAGTCCGGGCATGCTCAGTTGAAATTACTTTAAATGAAGTGCTGAAGTGCTGACATCCCTTCCAGAGCTAGACTGCAAGCAAGCAAAATGTGGGACAAAGTAGCAATATGCTGAAGGGAGGGGCAGAGGGGGAGAGAGGAGGACAAGTGGTGCTGAGATTCTTTACAAGTAAGTTATTGAACTCTGCCTGTTCTCTAAGTTTGCTAATAGTTATTTATTTTTGTACCTAATGTTCTTATCTCTCCCACTGCTTAGCTGAGATCATAATCTCTAAAGAGAGAGGCAGCTGTAGTGAGACCTTCACAAATACAGTGAAACTGCTTGTTGTACTGATACATTTTATTTGCTTTAGTCTATATATTTCATAGATTGTACTGTATGTCTTGTTTGGTATATAGTCTGTATTACTGTATTATTATATATACTGTATTAGTGTATACTTGGTGATGTCCATTTGAGTCACTGGTTTTGTAGGTGAGTGACAGATGAGGTGTGGCATCTCCTACAAATCACTGCATATTCAAAGGCTTATATCTTGGGGACTATGAAGAATTTAAAGAAACTAAAGGTACCCTGGTGGTTGGGATGACTTATAGGATACATTAGAAGGAATTAAAAAAAAAAAAACTCTCACTATAATTGCCCTTTAACAACAGACATTAAAGACTATTTCGAAACTAACACTACCGAAGACTTGGATTTTTCTACTATTTGGGCCGCTCACAAGACAGTTATAAGAGGCCAACTAATCAGTATAGCAACAAATCGTAAAAGACAAGAACTAAAAATACTAACAGACAAATTAGACAAACTGTCCTCATTAGAAACCCAACACAGCCAACAGCATAACACAACACTAGAAAAAGATATAATAAATCTTAGGGGCGAAATTAATTTGCTACTTTCAGCCAAAGTTGAAAAAGCAATTTGTCTTACTAAACAATACTATTTCCTTTTCGTAAAAATAAAGCTGACACAATGCTGGCACGCAAATTGAACAACCGTATAACACAAAACCGTCTCCTACCACTAACAAACCTTCAAGGAACAACAATACACAACCCAATAGAGATACTGGCCACATTCTCCACTTACTATAAATCCCTCTACAAAGCAAACACAGTAAATAAAACCAAGGTAAAGGATGAATCAATATGCCAATATCTGAAAGAAGTTCAACTACCACAACTAACATCCCAGAATAAACACACTTTGAACTCTCCCATATCCCCACAGGAACTGAAAATCGCCATCAAACTTATGAAAGCTAACAAAGCTCCAGGCCCAGATGGGTTCACTATGGCTTATTATAAAAAAACTACAGGAGCCCTTACAGGGACCTTTACTAATATTCTTCAATAATGTACTCACAGGACGAAACCCCATTCATACAGATCTACTTAATGCACATATTGTGGTCATTCTGAAGGAAGGCAAGGACACAACAAACTGTAGCAATTATAGACTGATATCATTAATAAAAAAACTTTTCACCAAAATACTAGCCATGAGACTTGCATCAATACTCCCCTAACTAATACACCCTGATCAGACTGGGTTCATCCCTGGCAGACAGACTACAGACAACATGAGACGGACACTACAAGTACTTAATTAATTTAGGATAAATAATATCCCCTCACTGGCTCTCTCTATCGACGCAGAGAAAGCCTTTGACAGGGTAGACTGGAGATATATGGAATTGACACTGCAGTACTTTGGTTTCAATGACTCCTTTATGAATGCTATCAGAGGCCTTTACTCCTCACCCTCAGCCAAAGTCTCAAACATGGGCTTCCTGTCCGCCTCCTTCCCCATCCGCAATGGAACCAGGCAAGGGTGCCCTCTCTCCCCCCTCCTGTTTGCACTCTGCATGGAGCCAATGGCCTGTCACGTTAGGGGAGACACAAAAATAAAGTGGATAATGATAGGCTACCAGGAATACAAGGTCTTGCTATTCGCGGTTGACACGTTATTCACCCTCAGCAACCCACAAAGATCCCTAACATTTTTATGCAAACATTTAACAAGATACGGGGATTCCTCCTTCCCCATCCGCAATGGAACCAGGCAAGGGTGCCCTCCCTCCCCCCTCCTGTTTGCACTCTGCATGGAGCCAATGGCCTGTCATGTTAGGGGAGACACAAAAATAAAGTGGATAATGATAGGCTACCAGGAATACAAGGTCTTGCTATTCACGGATGACACGTTATTCACCCTCAGCAACCCACAAAGATCCCTAACATTTTTATGCAAACATTTAACAAGATACGGGGATTTATCAGGGTTCCGCATACACTACTCCAAGTCTACAATATACCCAACCAATCTCTTACCAAATATGTGCAAACTACTACAACTGAACTTCGACTTCAAATGGAATAGAAACTCCTTCCCATACTTAGGTATACAGATTACTGACGACCCATCCCAACTATATAAGCTCAACTACACCCTTCTAATCCAGAAATTAATCAAACAGATGAAGCAATGGTCAACTTATGACATCTCCCTCTTTGGCCGTGTAAATTGCATCAAGATGACTACACATGAATCTTATACCTGTTCCGCTCACTTCCAATAGATTTGCAACCAGGAGATATCTGTAGATTGGACTCCCAGATCACAGATTTCATATGGAACAGCAAAAGGCCTAGAATAAGCCTCAAAACGTTACGACCCAGAAATATGGGAGGGGCAGCTCTCCCGTCCATCAAACTATACTACATAGCTGCAAGATTAGCGCAGACCTTGCAATGGCACAGCGACGATAATACAACCAGATGGGTCGAATTAGGGTCCCAACTTCTAAACAACGCAAGAAAAGCTGATTTTCTCTGCCTATCCTCCTGTACGAACATTATTCGATACTGCAAAAATAACCCCTATCTTATCCATACAATAAGAACTTGGTACAACGCAAAAAATGGCCAATAAGCCATCATTAAAGGACAACTATACTGTAAAAAACAACTTTTTAAAAATAAAAAGTACCTGGGGTAGGAAGGTAGAATTGATTATTCCCACCTCCCAATAGTGTTTTGTTAAAGAGCTACAGCACATACAGTTTTCAACTGCCAGGTTATGGCCCTGGGCCATTCTATATTAAAGATAGTGCTGAAGCATTCAGGAAGACTGGCAGAAGCAGTTTTCTTTTTCCTGCTGCTCCTCATAGAAATGATGTTGGGAGGTAAAAAGCACCAATCCAACCTCCCTACCTTAGGTACTTTTTATTTTAACTGTTTTTAAAAAAACTTTAGACACACTATAGTTTCCCTTTAATGTCACCAATACATAACAATCCCGATTTCCCTCCTGGGTTACAACATACCTCATGGGCAGTTTGGTCTGAAAGAAAGCTATACAATATTATACAATTAATCTCAGGAGAAAAGGTGATACCATGGGACATTGCTAAGACGCAGTTTAAATGATTAAGCTCAGAGTGGTATAGATTCTCCCAAGTTCAGCATCTTGACACATCAAGAATTGAAAGGCCTCTCGGACTTTGAAAAAATTTGCTGCAAGAACCCACTGGGCCCAAATAAAATATCAGCTATCTACACCATATTAAACAATGCAAGACATCCCCCGAAACTTCCCTCCATGAGGAAATGGGAGGAATGACTAAACGAATCACTAGATATTACACAATGGATATGTACCTCCTTAAGGAAATGCTCCATTTACATCATAATACAAGGGAAGAATTTCAAAATTCTCTGTACAATTCTCCGATTCGTACAGCAAAGATCTTCCAAGGAGCGTCTCCAATGTGCTATAGAGGATGTCAGATGCAAGCGGACCTCAAACATTGTTGGTGGGAATGTGTAGAGACAAGGAAAATATAAACATATTGCAAATCCTTAATCACAAGGATAACACATTCACAGATCACCCTTACACCCTGGGCAGCACTTTTATAGGCCAATAACCTCACTCTCCTTATCAGCAAATAAACTCTTGAGTAGAACCTGTGCAGCAGCCAGAACTCTGATTGCCCAAACATGGAAGCAACAAGCTCCTCCTATTACCCACCTAATAAATAAAATATGGTGGATGTGCGAAAACTACAAGGTACTGGGAGGACTATGTGGCTCTTTCAAACAATTTGACTCGATATGGGGTCCTTGTCAGATGATACACCCACAAGCTCTAATCAACACAATACCTAAATATCCCACAGTTCTTTAATGTGTGCCCTTAGACAGACTTACGACAATACTAACTTATCAGTTTAAGAGACAGAAATGTTACCTCCTAAACTACGTTACTATTAGTAATATCGCTTTTTTTCCCTCTGTATTTATTTCTTTCTTTTATTTCTTCTCTTTCCTTTCTTTGAATTCTTTCCTCTACTATTCTCTCCTCTCCCTTTTATCTTAAAGTTACTGTGTTAAATTGAATTCATGATATTGAAAATAACATAAAAACATGGATGTCTAAAATGCTGCAGTAATACGTTGTTGGAAAACAGAGATGTCAACCTGTTTGCAAATGATGGTATTTGATTTGTTACCCGACGACATTCAATAAAAATGTTGGAAAAAAAATAAATAAATTGGGGTATCTGTGCTGGAGGGATACTCAGAGCATTGCAGATAACTCTGCTATTGGTTTTGCATCAAAATTATGCAGGAAAAAGGGGATTATTAACCTAATATTTCCTTTCAAACAAAAAATAAAAGTCTAGTGCACATCCAATTTAAATTAAATTGCTTACATGCTTTATTCCCATTGTAATGCTGCTTTTGAAGGCTTCCCTTTTAAAAAATGAAAGCATTTATGGATAAATGAAAGCAATTAGATCAATAACTTGGTCAAATCACTTTAAGCCCAGCTACCACTTCAAGGTTTGCTTTCTTCAGCTGGGTCCTACTCTACCAGCATTTAATGAGCTGAAAGTTCCTGCTGCTTTGTGGCTAGTTACCTTGAGATGAAATCTCTTACTTTTAAGTACTCCAATCAGAATGTTTGTCCTTGGAAAATCAATCTACGTGAATGCAGATTATTAGCCCGCTAAAAGGTTACCACTACCAAAAGACAGTGTATATGTAATTAGATGTGTAATTTTTTAATCTGTCTGTAAAACTCTAAGGGAGATTCACCCAGAGCCACACTTGCTCTGATCAAATCTCCCGGAAGGGATTTACCAGAGGCTTGTACAAAATGAGCCACACAGCTTCTGGTAAATAGGCTTGCGGCAGCTCCTATCTCCTATCCAGTGCAGCTACTGTGACAGCCGCGCTCTTCCAGATGGGTGGCGCCATGACGTCAGGGCATGAATATTCAAATGCCGGCGTCCCCCTGTGCCTGTTTGTAGCTTTCGCTACCCCAGCTGCTAGGCTACTTACCTAGCCCGATCAAGGGAGACTACTTACCTTGCCTGTATCAAGCTTCTCTCCTAGCCTGCTCCAGTTTCTTCTTACCTTGCTATCCAGCAGCACTTCGGTATCCTGTCTTCAGTTCCCATCAGCCACTTCTGCTCCTATATCCAGGCCTTCAGCCTTTGGTCTCCTCCTGAAAGCACACCAGTGAGTACCCTGTTCATCCGGCCAAATTCGTTACGGTACAAACAGGCCATGGAAGAGCCTGAGTAAGGCCATGGCGGATTTGGGTAAAACCCTACAGGTGTTGTCAAAACGCATGGATGTATTTGAACACCATCAAGGGCAGTTGGCCCAATCATGGACTCTTGCTGCCCGGCTTCCCCCGGTACCGGCTCCTGTTCCTGCACCAGCTCCAGTGCCGCCTGGTCCAGCTGACCCCGCACTCAGTAGAGAACCCTGCATACCTTCCCTTTCCCATTTTGATGGTAACGCCCAAGCCTGCCAGGGATTCTTAAATCAGTGTTGGATTCAATTTTAACTTCAGCCCTCTCATTTTGTCTCAGACCGGGCCAAGGTAGGCTATATCATTGCCCTGCTTGAAGGAAACGCTGTAGCCTGGGCCTCCCCTTATGGAAAAAAGATGATCCCATTGTTAACAATATTACCGCCTTCTTGAATATGTTCCGCAAGGTCTTTGGCTTTACTTGGAGAACTTTGGCTGCCTCGTTCCGGTTGATGCAACTCCGTCAAGGCTCCCGTTCTGTGGGACAGTACGCCATTGAATTCCACACTCTTGCGGCAGAGACATCCTGGAATAACGAAGCAATTGCTGACGCCTTTTTGCAGGGACTCTCAGACCATCTCTAGGGAATTGCCTGTCCCTTTGGATGAACTGATCACCCTCTGTATCCAGATTAACACCCGTTTCCGTGAACGACAGGCAGAAAGATCTACAGCTTGCATCAGTTCTCCTAAAACCTTCACTTATCCTGTCTGACCCTCTCCACCCATAGCCCCAACTGTAGAAGAGCCTATGCAGATAGGAGGCACCCATCTTTCTCCCACAGAAAAAAAAATCACGAAGACGCACAAATAGACTTTGCCTTTACTGTGCTGGACAAGGGCACTTTGTCAATAATTGTCCCCTGAAGTCGGGAAACTCCTTCACCTAGAACCTAAGGAGGAGCTGTTTCTAGGTAATTTCAAGTCTCCTGGCAGATGTGAACCGCTCAACTTTTCCTGCCTGTCACTATATCCTTTAACTCTCAATCATTTTTTACTCAGGCCTTCGTTGATTCCAGAGCAGGGAATTTCATTGATTCCACTTTTGCATCACAACTTGGTCTCCCCCTTTTTCATCTACATCAACCTCTTCGGGTCCTGGCTATAGACAATAAACCTCTGGCCTCTGAATTTATCTCCTAGTCTACCTTTGAAGTCTTATTCCGTGTTGGCATTTTTCATGAAGAACATTTATCCTTTTTCGTAATCCAAAGTTCATCTGCCCCACTTATCCTCGGTCTTTCATGGCTCCGGTTACACAACCCTGCCATAGACTAGTCTAACAATGAACTTAAATCTTGGAGTGCTTTCTGTTTTGGAAATTGCCTTCCTACTTCCCCTATTTATTGCTCCTCCATTAACTGTGAAAATAAATTTGTGGAAGTTCTTCCACAATGCTATCATGACTTTTCTGATGTTTTTTGAAAAAACGGGCTGAGAAAATACCACCACACTGTTCTTATGATTGCCCCATTACGGTAACCTCCTCCCTGGTACCATGCCTCCTCAAGGACACACATACCCATTGTCCCCTCTGAAACTCTAGCCATCAAAGAGTATATTAAAAAAACATTTGTCCACGGGATTCATTCGACCTTCCACTTCCCAGCTGGAGCCGGTTTCAGAAGGACGGAGGTCTACGTCCCTGCATCTACTACCGGCGTCTAAATAAGATCACTATTAAGAATCGTTATCCTCTTCCTCTCATCTCTGAACTGTTTGATCAGATCAAGGTGCAAAAATATTCACTAAACTTGATCTTCGTGGGGCATAAAACCTAATCCACATACGCAAAGGTGACGATTGGAAAACAGCTTTTAACACTCGGGATGATCACTATGAATATCTAGTAATGCCCTTTTGGCCTTTGTAACGCTCCAGCTGTGTTCCAAGAATTTGTGAACAACATTTTCTGTGACATTTTAATCTTCTCACAAGATTTACCCTCACATTGCCTTCATGTTACTACAACTAAGAGAAAATAATTTATATGCCAAGCTTTGAACTTTCTCAAGTATCCTTTCTTGGCTACATTGTGTCTGCCCTAAGTTTCCAGATGGATCCTGCTAAAGTTTCGGCCATTCAAGTGTGGTCTCTTCTAATGGGAACCAAAGCCATTCAAAGATTCATCGGCTTTGCCAACTATTACAGACTGTTCATCAAAGTTTTCTTGTCTATAATTTCTCCTATTCTAGCAATCATCAGGAAAGGTGGTAGGCCTAATTCATGGTCCCCTGCAGCCTTTGGAGCCTTCAAACAACTTAAGGAAGCCTTTGCCTGTGCACTAGTTTTAGTTCATCCGTATCCCAGCCTTCCCTTTTATATTGAAGTTGATGCCTCCAACTTGGGTGCGGGAGCCGTCCTTTCTCAAAGACAAGGCATCAAAGGGAAACTCAATCCTTGTGTTTATTTTTCTAAAAAATTCCTACCCAACGAGCGGTTCAACTTTGTTATCACCTACCAACCTGGCTCCAAAAACAAGAAATTCAAGTCTGTTACAGTTGTGCCCAATCTAAATCTTCTAGAACTTTACCTTGTTGTCTTCTTCATACTCTCCATATTCCATCCCGACCATGGACTCATTTATCTATGGACTTTATTGTAGAGCTGCCGCTTTCCAAAAAGAACACCGTCATTTGGGTAACGGTGGACTGCTTCAGCAAAATGGCCCACTTTGTTCCCCTTAACAAACTACCATCCTCTGTGGAGCTTGCTCAACTATTTATTTCTCACATTTTTGGCCTACATGGACTTCTTACTGAAATAGTGTCTGACAGAGGTACTCAATTCGCTTCTAAGTTTTGGAAATCCATGGGAATTACAGTTTTTTTCTGCTTACCATCCACAGTCCAATGGGGCTACTGAACTCACTAACCAGTCTCTTGAACAATACCTTCGATGTTACATCTCCTATACTGAGGACAATTGGTCAGACCTTCTGCCCTGAGCCAAGTTTGCCCATTATTATGCTTCTCATGCATCTTCTGGAAAATCTCCTTTGTGTGTCTTTTTTTCCTCAAGATTTTCTGGTTACACAAGTACCTGCTGTCAATGACTCTGCTGCCCAGATGTCGGCTATCTAGCATTCTACTGAGGTCTGCCTTCGGAAATCTGCCCTAATACAAAAAGCTGCAGCTGATAGGAGATGTAAGGAACCTCCATCTTACTGTGTTGGAGATAAGGTGTGTCTTTCCTCTGCTCACGTAAATCTTCTTGTTCTTTCCTCCAAGTTGAGACCCAAATTCATTGGTCCTTTCTCCATTTTGGAATCGGTGGGTCCAGTTGCTGTTCGTCTCCAGCTTCCTTCCAACATATGGATTCCTAATGTTTAATATTTCTCTCATTAAACCGGTATGCTCTAATCAATAATCCACGCCTCTCCTACCTCCTGCCCCAATTTCTGTTGATTGTCAACAAAAATTTGAGATCGAGAAGGTATTGGACTTCAGTATCTGGTCCACTGGAAAGGTTTTGGTCCAGAAGAAAGAGCCTGGACCTGCATTCTCCTCATTTGGTCAAGGCTTTTCACATGAGTTTTCCAGACAAACCTGGTCATGAACTTACCTGCCGCTCCAGTCCAGCGCTGCTCCTGTGACAGCCACGCTCTTCCGGGTGGGCGGCGTCATGGCGCGAAGATTCAAATGCAGGCGTCCCTCTGCGCCCAGCTCCTGTTTGTAGCTTTCGTTACCCCGGCTGCTAGGCTACTTACCTAGCCCGATCCAGAGAGACTACTTACCTTGCCTGTTCCAGTGTGACAACTTACCTTGCCTGTTCCAGTGATTCAACTCACCTTGCCTGATCCTGTGTGACTACCTACCTTGCCTGATCCTGTAAGACTGCCTACCTTGCCTGTTCCAGTGTCTACTTTCCTTGCCAAGTCCTGTGTGCCTACTTACCTTGCCTGATCCAGTGGGACTACTTAACTTGCCTGATCCAGAGTTCTACTTACCTCTCTTAGCCTGCTCCAGTTTCTTCTTACCTTGATATCCAGCATCCAAATCCCAGCAGTACCTCGGTATCCTGCCTTCAGTTCCCATCAGCCTCTTCTGCTCCAGTCCTTCAGCCTTTGGTCTCCTCCTGAAAGCACACCAGTGAGTACCCCAGCCATCTGGCCGAATTTGTTACAAATACTATGGTACGTTTCTGCAAGAGTCGTAATTGTGCTTTCAACCAGGTATACATATCAGATATTTCCAAAGGGTAACGTTTAGGTTCCATTGGAACAGGTATTGACAATATTCTAGATACTGTATATACTCGAGTATAAACCGAGTTTTTCAGGCTGTAAAATCAGCCTGAAAAACCAAACTCGGTTTATACTCGAGTCAGTTACCTTTCAATTGAAATCCCCCGACTCAACATTCATTTCATGTTCTTGTTGAAACATGGTTCTAGAAGTGATGTTGAGTTGGCACTCCAAATGGTTAGAAGCTACAACTCCCAGCATGCCTTAGTAAAGTTTTGCACCAATGTCTGCTGGGAGTGTAGTTACTAACATTGTGCTAGTTAGATTTTAACAGTTCAAAACCAGGGATACCCTGGAAAACAAACTCAGAGGAACCGATCTGCTGACACCACAGAGATTCTTGGAACCCCAGATGTTTTAGAAACTACAACTCCCAGCATGCCTTGGTAGGTTTTTGCCACCAATGTCTGCTGGGAGTTGTAGTTACTAAACATTTGTGGCTAGTTAGGTTTTAACAGTGTAAAACCAGGGAACCTGGGAACACAGCAGAGGAACACAGAGTGTTGGCGCAGGTCTCACCTCCTGGATGTCATTGTAGGATCCCAATGCCCGGGTTTCTGTGTGTGACCCACGTTCCCTTTACCTTGTCCCCATCACTTTCCTGGCAGCTCTAAGAAGGGTTTCCCTAGGAGCGACCTGTGACGGACCACACTTTACGGCTTTGACTATGTTGTCACTAATGATCAGGATAGAATTCCTGGAGGCCTCGTACAGTGCCAGCCAGCAGGACCCGGGCCTCTCCGAATGACGTCACCAGTCAGCGCCACAGAGCGGCAGGTTTCCTTTCTGTAGACAGTTCTAGCGGCTACAAAACCAAAAGTTTCATTTCTCATTTTCGGTTATAGCGGTTCGCACTTCTTTGTGGTGCATTGTCTCTTGAGGTAGTTAACGCCCGTTATATATTGTTTAAAAAACCCAATGTACCATGGAATCTGTGTTAAAATAATGCACAGACAGTCGACTCGTGACAATTATTGAGTAAACTACAAATCCCAGGTTTCCGTGGGGCGGAGAGTGACGTTAGCGCGGCGGGTTCATATACGTGCGGTTTGGCCGGAAAGTATTAATCTTTTTTCATTTCAGCCAAGGTAAGAATGGCGGATCTCGGTGATATGTAAGTGGGCCGCAGTCTTAATCTACCGACTTACTCTGCCGGGTAACCGCTGCGGGGTTCTATTTTATCGGCCAATGTGCGGGCACGTTCTAGTATTTGTACCCATACAGATATTGGTGAGATTGGATTCCGGGTTGGATAACGACGAGACAACTGAATGGAGCGGTGCTGATGGCTGGAGCTTAGTAACACTTGACGATGCCGACGGGGTCGGGAAATTTTGGCTCCCGAGCACATTTAGTATTTATTTGCATTGTAAACTTCGGATTGACCCATTCAGCCTCTCGTAGATCTCATATGAACATAACTATTGTCATGTCAGGATAACATTAACCTGTGGGAGTGATGTAGCTGTCGGCTATACTGTCTTTACTGGAGTGCAGGGTACAAGCACGGTTAATGGGGCAAATCGTGTCGGTGTTCTAGATGGTTCATGTTGGATAGCAGTTGTCAGTAGTGGGGTTGTTGGCTGGTCAATCCAGTTAATGGGCTTTACAGGCCAGTTCCACTATAAACAGATTTTCCTCCACAAATCTTAAAGCAAAACACAGCTTCTTGCAGAACTGTAAGGCTACGTTCACACTAGAAAATGACAACGTACAGCATGTTTTCTGTCAGCTTGTATCCATTTTTTCATACATTTGTGATCCATTTTTTTTCACAATGTGTATTCCAAAGATTTATATAGAAATGCAGAAAAAAACTGACAAATGTGCATGCAGTGCATTTTTTAAAACTGGAATGGAATATAACGCAGCAGGTGGTGTGAACGATTATGAAATCCTATGGGTTTTACTGCCTGTCCCTTTTTTTTTTTTTAAATGCACTTGCGTTTGAAAAAGGATACAAACTGTTGTGTGTGAATGACGCCTAAGGCTGGGTACACGCTATATTTTTGACCGATGGATGTACCATGTATTGGGTCAGTGTAAATATCACATGGGTGTGGGAGAGGCGACCAAGCTAGATGGGCCTGTTGTAGATCACAGGCGATTGTGACAGTTGGCAGCGGCCAGTATTGCTGTTCGAAGTGAATGCTTGGTCGGGATTGTGTACCCAGCCTAAGTATAGAAAGTGCAGTCACTTTTGTATAACGACTCTGCTAGGTGCTTAGCATCTCGGGGTGTACTGTTGTTGGTGCTTATATGGACTACTCCATAGTAAATGTGTTTTCATGTACAATAGGGTATAAGTTTTATAGAAAGGATTGATGCATGCTTGTATAAAAGTTCTCTCAGAAGCACCATGATGTAAAGGACACAAAGACCGCAAAATATATATGAATGCTGAAGCAGGATTTAAACCACTATTTTGGAAAGCTAATGCTACCTCAGATCTAAATGTATACAAAGCTGTTAAATGTTTTTGGCTTTACAGTTTTTTGCATTATTGGGCCCATTACATAGTGATATCAAATCTGTATTTTAATGCAGATGCAAGATTTAGAATCAAAAGAGCAGGTCATAAATTTGTAAAAGATGTATATCTCTGTATCTTTAATGTTGAAAAAGCTGAGTAAAAATACTAGAAAAGTGATTGGGCACATTGACTTATACTTTGCGTCTCATTTTCCATTTTTAACATTTAAACTTTTTCTGACTGCCGATGGCGGGGAGAAACCTGTTAAGAAGGTCAAGAAAGTCAAGAAGCACCATGCGAGCCGCAACCCAGTGCTGGCGCGTGGGATAGAAAAGTATTCCCGTTCTGCCATGTATGCCAGGAAGGCTCTTTACAAGCGCAATAATACAAGGCCCCAGAGACCAAAGTAATTGCTTTTTAAAATGAGAATGTTTGTGCAGTTTTAAGATTGATTTATGACTTTATTTATTTTCTTCAAGATTGAAAAGAAAAAAGTAAAGCCTCCAGCAACAGTTACTAAGACAGTTGGAGGGGATAAGAATGGTGGTAATCGTGTGGTTAAAACTGCGAAAGATGGTAAGGACCAAAACAATTATGGCCTGATCTAGGAATTTATGTACTTGATATGTGGACAATAACTTATAAAGTTAAAAAATACCAGAAAATTAAGTTCTGCAGAGAATGGGGATAGAATGCCTTTAACATTATGGGGCATGGGAAGGTGGCAGCTGGGAGGTATATTGTTAAGGCAGAGTTGCTAAGCTCAGAGGGGAAGAAAAGGGGAGGTCTACCTGGTAGGAAACTGATTAGGCCAAGTGGCGGCCTCAGCTGGGTGGAAATTCAGAAAGGGACATCCTTTGAGGAGAAGCGATCCTGTGAGGAAAGGAGAGACGGGGTTACAGAGCAGCGTCGGTAAGGAAAAAAAAACCTCCACCCCCTTTTTTTCTATATTTTAAATTTTAAAAAAGTTAATCAATTGCTAAATAAAGTTTCTATGACGCAAATGTAAAAATTGTTAGGTTGTTGCTTTCAACTGTCGCGCTGGGTATTTGATGTTCATTAGCCAGGTCGGTTCTAAATGAGGGGGCCCGGGCAGGTTGAGCTATTAAATAGGCAGCTCGTGCGAGTAGAGGTGGCTAAGTGATTTAACAAGTGGGCTCAATGTTTGAGTAACTGTATATAGAAAAGTTGGAAATGTGTATTTAATGAACTTGTAAAGCTGCGGCCCATTCCACCACCACAAAATCGGAGTGTTGATCAATTTATGTGTCAGTAATTAGTGTAAGTTACTGGTTCATGCAGCCTACACTTCATGTTATGCAGAGTGGAAAATATTTTGCATGGGCTTAGAGCAAAAATAATTTATACTTTTTTTTTGTTAGACCAGGCACTAATGGCTTTACTCAATAACTGTAACTTGTAAACTTTAAGGGGAACTAAATAGTAAGAGCCACAGCCATAATGCTGAATCTCTATTCTGGTCTTCGCCATGCAAACTCATTTACCACAGGTTAGTATGACTAAGACCAGGAATTGATGCGCGGCAGCTCTAGCTAAATTTGGGTGGTTGTGTTATGGGCTTAATTCTCCATTTAACGCTCTCCTCAAATTACCTATGTATATCTTTATATTGAGGGGTGTGTCCTTAGGTAAAAAAAAAATCATAACCTCTAAACAGTTTGCATCTTGTCACTACTTTTCCATACTTGGTAAGATTGTGAATAGTTTAATGGCATACTTGTTTTAAATTTTGTATAGCTTTTGTACTTTCTATTGTAAAATCAATCTTGCAGCTTGCTGTGGGTTTTTTTTGGGGGTGGGGGTAAAATTTGATTTTTATCTAGAAACATACAGTAGTGAAGCTGTGATTGTTTTTGTAAACCTTTAAACGTGCTGTATTCTGGAGAAAAGATACAGGAGAACTGCCCAGAAAATAAAGTCCCGCACTTTGTCCAACAGTGGGTGCAGACTCTTAATATTCCACCCTCAAAGGAACAGGAAATCTCAAGAATGTACAGTGAGGGACGCACTCCAAAATCTAATTCAAAATGTTTATTCGAAACCACACATCAAAAACACATGCATTCCCCCGACCTTGACTGTACATTCTTCTACAGAGAACTGTCTCCTGCTGTGCTAATTTTCCAAAGCTGTAGCTTAACTTTTGTGTGGCAAAAAAAGGGAATCTCTTGGTTACATTGCTTGGGATATGATTAATTTCAAAATTCTTTAAAATGGCAACTGTTGTAAATCCAGTAATACCCATCATTATGTACGAGTTAAAGATGGGACTTCAATCAATGCATCACCCTGTGTCTTTCCTTCGAATGTAATTACTAACTCAATACCCATATAAATGCAAAATACTGCCACATTGTTAAGCCGTCCCTTGATGGCTGCTTAATGGAAACCTTTTCTTAGGTAGGCTTTATGAAATGTTTCAAGAAATTTGTAAAAAAAATTATGGACTTCATCAGTAAACATTCATTTTTCCTCACTGCCAGGTAGATTAACATTTTGTGCATTAACCTTATTTTGCCGTGCAAAGGACCTTATAATAATCTGTTTTCATGCAAACAAATACTTTTTTTTATTTTATTTTTTTTCCCCTCAAGCCCCGTTATATCCTACTGAAGATTGTCCCCGTAAATTGTTGAGCCATGGAAAGAAGCCTTTCAGTCAGCACAAACGCAGTCTGCGCTCCTCAATTACTCCTGGAACAGTGTTGATTCTTCTAATGGACGTCACAGGGAAAGGTATGTTTTTGACTTAATATTTTTTTTTTTTTTTACATCTGTGTATTTAAGGCTCTGGATGTGCACATTGTCAAACGATTGAATGCACATCTTCTGTAATTCTAAAGAGATATTCCTTCCTAATTTCAACTTGTCAAATAGGAAAAAAAATGTATACCATCTTCCATATATGATCAGACTATCATAGCGTATGTGGCCACCATTAATTGACTTCTCATCTGTAGTATTAACCAAAATAGTACATGCTGTCGTGGTACCTGCGAGGTGTCCACAAATATACAGAATTCCAACTGAAAAAAAACAGGGTTGTCCAGTCGTATTCAAAGGGGTAATCCCAAAAAAAATTTAAGAAAATAGGCACTCACTTACCACTTCTCAAATGGCCCAGGTGCTAAAATATCCGAGTCGCATGGTGCACTCCAGGGACTTTCAAAAGCTTTAATGAAACGTGCAAAGTAACAGCGACATTTCGATCCGTGTTTGGACCTCTTTCAACTTGAAAAAGGTCCAAGACACGGACGGAAACGTTGCTGTTACTTTGCACATGTTTCATTAAAGTTTTGAAAAAGCTGTTGGGTCTTTATCAAGTAAACACTTGTGTTTGTGTATTCCTGCACTAAACAATTGGGATAAACCCTTTGAATACAACTGGACAACCTGTTTTTTCAATGGAATTACTTTTTATGTTGTGAAGCATGCTCTGTAGTGTATCAACTGTCGCCATTCCATCTACAGCTAAACTGCACACAGCATTTGATAAGACACTTGATTGGCTGCTGAAATGCAAGGTGCTTCAGATTGGATATCAAATGGTGACCAAAGACAATACAATCCGGTCATAGACTGTTGATTGTCAAATCAGATTGGAAAACAAAAATTATGGTCACCATAAGGCTTGGTACATACACCCAGATATTTTGTCTGACCGACAGATTTCTGTATAACTGAAATATTGCAGTGATTTTTTGGGGGGGGGGCACTGCGTCCAATGTCAGTATGCTGGTAAATCAATTTTTCATTCCAGATGATAGTGGCAAATAGTCGTACAGGACGAATTGTAAAGTGTGTACTGTACCCCCCTAAACTATTTGACTGAGCAACAAAACTGTTAGGGCTAGTTGATAAGACTTCACATAGTTTTAGGGTGTATTTTGTCAAGCTTTTTTTTTATTTATTTCCTGGTTTTTTTTTTCCTTTCAGCGTGTGGTTTTCCTGAAGCAACTTCAGACTGGACTTCTGTTAGTAACAGGTAATTTTGTTTTGTAAAATATTAACACCAGGTGTGCAAGCATGATAATCTTAATACCTTCTCTAGACCCTGTGCACCTTATTCTAGATGCAGCAATTGTATGACTGAAGCATATATAGCTGGTCCATACCTAATTTGTATGCGTAATGGTGCACTAGTGATAAGTAGTGTTCAGTGTATCACCTTTCACCACAGTCTTGAGTAGATAATGCAGCTTCAGGTTGGATCTTCAGAAAACTTTCCAATTTGTCAAGTAAACTGCATTAATTGCTCAGTATTTTTGACCAATTTGTCAAAGCTTTTGAACAGTGTATGGCTAGCATATGTTTCTAGTTCAATAGTAAGGTAGGATTGAAGTTTACATGTGCAGTGGTCTTGGGTGCTCAATTTGCAACAGTCAAGTCTTCTCCTTTGTACTTGACAGATTGCAAGAATTAGGGTCAACTTATATGGATTTTTATTTTTTTTAAACTCAGGTCCCTTGGCTATAAACAGGGTGCCTCTAAGGAGGGCTCATCAAAAGTTTGTCATTGCCACATCTGCAAAAGTTGATATCTCCAGTCTCAGATACCCCAAGCATTTAACTGACTCCTATTTTAAGAAGAAGAAGCTGCGCAAACCAAAACACCAAGAGGGGGAAATCTGACACCGAGAAAGAGGTAAGACTGCATTTATGTTCCTATATGCAGGATTTTACAATACCGTTAGCTGTTAGTATACTTGTACATAATCTATGCTTGGAAAGCTTAATGCCAAATAAAAACCGCAAGTTTGGAAATGCATTTAGAAATTAATAGCCAGAGGACTAAAACTAAGATGTAACATTGACATCTATAAATTTGAAAGTATGAAAAGTCATCAACTGGGAAATTGACAACCATTCTCTCTAAATTTGACTTAATGGACTAGGGCAAAATATTACTGCTTGAGTTGGTATATTTATCAGTTATGGTGAGAAAAGCCTTAATTGGGAACACTGCAACACTTTAAAGTAGCACATTGATTGCGAGAAATAGTACAAATGTAATTTATACAATTCTTGCTGCCAAAACGGTTGAGGGTACCCACTTGGTTAAATTATCAATTCAATAACCTTTATATTGCCTTAAGATTATAAAAATCTAGAATATATAGAATGGTCTACATGGAAAAGCTGTTCTTGCCTTCAAAAGACTCTGCTTAAGGGCAGGAGTTTTGACATTTAATGCTGCATGTTTCCTCTGGTTTAGAAGCACAAACATTCTGATTTATGGAAACTTGCAAAATGAGGCCACCTAAACATATAGGTGGGGTCTCTATGATGTATTGTTGACTTGATTCCTGTCTTAACAGACCAAGATGTACGTGTTCTAACATTGTAACCTTTTTATTGTAGAAATATGCAGTTACACACAAGCGCAAAGCAGACAGAAGTATGTGGACTCTCAGCTCCTGGTCCTCATCAAAAAAGAGCCTCAGCTGCGTGGTTACCTGCGTACCGCTTTCTTCCTTTCAACTGGCATGTACCCTCACAAACTGGTCTTCTAAAAAGTGGTCTTAATAAAAAAAAAAAAAGTAATGACATTAAAAGAAGTTTTTTTTGGGGGTGGGGGGGGGGGTGATGGGTTGGCTGGTCCTGTCAATTTTGCAAATCATGCCTACTTGTATTAGCTGAATTAAATGGCTTACCAATAACGGGTACCATGTGAGGAAAACCACTTAACACCAAAATAGTAGTGCCATTGCTATGAACTGCCAGTAAAGCAGTTGGTGCCACTTTATACTGCAACTTGCCAAGTTTGTTCCAGTTGTGATAAGCTATAATGGTAAATTACTTTTTTGAATTCTTTCAGCAATTTTTTTTTTTTACATTGAGTTCAATTTCTTGCATACCATTACTGATTGAAAAAAATCATAGCTCCTTGACATCCTACTGTTTTTTCCTAAACAGAATGGTCCTTAGTGTAGGTGCTCATATGTAAATTTTGTATACTAGGAAAGAAGGTTCTAAAGATTGCTTTACCCTGGGATTTATTACAATTTAGGATGGTTATAAACTAGCAGGAATGGTTTAACAGTTCAGTGACAGTCTGCAAATCTAAAGGCCCCATACATGGAATCGATATTACAATATATGGCAAATTATATTGGAATATAGTGGACATTTTTCAATTGTCTATTGAAAAAACTGGTCTGGAAAACTTCATCTACTGGAACCAATATTTTTGTAGTTTTCAAGCTGAAATATAGGGAATTGCGATAGGTTCTTGCCATGAGATTTTCGATTGTTTTGGCTGATTGGGAAACAGTCACACTGTATGGTTAGATTAAGGTATAGCAAAGCTAAGCCTGGATATATTTTTGTAGAAATCTGACCTTTTAAATATAAAGCCTCATACCCATGTGTGATCGCAGGGGCTGACAATGTGTGTGTATAGGCACTGTCAGGCTGAAAGTGCTTATACATGGCACAATTGTCCAAAACGGCTGTGCATACACAGTGCGTCACTGGTCGGCCCCTGCGATTGCATGTGTATATGCACCTATTAACCAGAGAGAAAGAAGTGGGACTGTGCATACTGTTTTAAAGCAAATTGCTAGTCGGAACTAAATTCTCACTACCTTTTTTTTTTTTTTTTTTTTTTTTTTGATCTGATCCCTATTTCTTTGGATATCCAGTCTGAAACGTCTCATTTCAATGGTCAATCAAGTGCTTTAGTTTTATAAATTCTTCTGCTATTAATAGTTTTGCTGTAACTGCATTGAGTTGGCACGTGAATATTCAAAACAGGAACACTACAGTTCATAGTATATATTTTCTACAACCCCTTTAAAAAAAAAAGTAAAAGGGAATATAATTAAATGAACATGCAGAAAGATGAAAACAGAAAAAAAACTTAGTTCCTTTAAACTTTTTTTTTTTTATAAATTTACATAGTTTTGTAAAAAGGTTAAGTGTTTATAAATTGATCATGTACCCCTTCTGTAAATTAAAAGCCCTGCTGCTTGTGCTATTATACTGAAAACCAAACTCTGAGGTGACTTCTAATATCTTTGTAATTTTTAGTAGGGGGGTATATGTATTATCCATGCATTTTGTATGTTTCTTCTACACAAGGAATATGGCAATGCATTTTTAAGACTTAACACCGAACCTGCCCCCACCTCTACAAATGCTTAGTGCACTTTACAACATAATCCTCCCTACAGCCCCTTGAAGTTTCACACTCTCATAACCTTCTGCTCTTCCTCTTGGCTGCAGAGTTCTATGTTCAGGACAGGAGTCAAGGTTACATCTTGCGGATTCAAGATTTAGGATACCCTCTGCTGCTGACATCCCAGCTGCAAATTTTTACAATGTACATGGCTGGAGTCCATATAGTTTGATGGGACGGAGCTCTTATAATTGATACGCTACTATATAGTAGAGTGCCAATGATTAGACAATTCACAGTTGGCATTAAGTGTGGGCGTGAATTGACAAATTAGGAATGAAATCCCTATATCAAAAGTGCCCATACACCTTGCCAATACCTAATAAATCCTTTCAGTAAGGTGTGGCGGCTGACACTGATGTGCTTAAGCACCTTAAATGGGAAGTTCAGTGCAAATACATACGCCTTTAAGAAAAAAGCAATTTTCCATCCCAATGACCTAACCTGCCCATTCAGCATTTTGTCTGTATAGATAAATGCTTCCCAAATACTGACTTCCTGTTAGCAGGGTGTTTTAAAGACGCTGTTCTGGTCTTGCCCTTGACCCAGCGCCTGGGTTGATTCAGTTGTTCAGTAGAGATATGAGCATGTTTTACCATCCAACAGCCAATCAGTAGAAATTACTGTTAGGAATATTCCAAGGAAGTGGTGCATCCTGGGAAGAAGTGATCATATCCCCACGCAAATGCCTTTTTTGTAATGTGTATAACTGTAACTTATACAATTGTTCAGCTCCCCCGTTCCCTTATTAATTTAGTGCCATTCTCTTAACCCTTTCCATTTGACATTTTCCAAATGAGGCCTTACCAATGCTTTTTAAAGATGAAGAATACCCCTCTTTATACAAGACAATATCAGAAATCTACTTACAGCCCTTCGCTCCTGTGGCACTCTGGTCCGGCCATCTGATTGCAAGAACTTGAAAAACATTAGCCGGACAGCAGCCTGTGAGGTAGCCGAGAGGTAGTCAGTCACCGATGCGGCTGGCTGACAATACAGAGTGCTGCAGAAGCTGTAAGTGCTGTAAGTATGTTTCTGCTGCTTTTTTGTTAGTAATCTAACAGTGATAGGGGGTGGGCAGGGGTGCCCTACACTACAGAAAAATCTTTTAATGCTAGGTGGATGGGCAGCAATGGAGAGATCCGGAGGGTGGGAGTGGGTTGGAACCGCGAGATCGGCCGTGATTTACCAATAGGCCCGATCGCCTTTGATCTGATCCGGACGAACAGGTGACTGGACTTTGTCTCAGCCGCCCCACACACGGTAACATATTTTCGACCAACCAATACACACAACTATTGTCTGAAAATATCTTACTGTGTGTACCCAGCTTTAGTCAGCCCACTACACCCACCACCACATTTGGTTGTGGCTTACCCCATTAAAATTATCATGATGATAGGCTTGTCAGTATTTTTATTATAAGCATTAAGCAGGCAGCATTGATTTCAGCATGCTTTTAGTAAACCAATACCAAGAGACTATGTAGCTTTTATTATAAGTGTTCAGTTTTAAAAGGAAGAGGTGACAAAAGTATATATGTGATCTGGTCTGCAGCCTGTTACTTACCTCTCGATTATTCCTAAAATAATGTATTTACTCCTGGGTCTGCTGCTACCTTTTCC
Source organism: Hymenochirus boettgeri (assembly GCA_019447015.1). NCBI lineage: Eukaryota > Metazoa > Chordata > Amphibia > Anura > Pipidae > Hymenochirus > Hymenochirus boettgeri. The sequence goes on from CM033469.1 coordinate 314,200,347, forward strand.
TTTCGTTGCGGCCTCCTCTTAAACATGTGCAAGTGATTTACATGTTAGCACATACTAAGAGGAAGCTGTGCAGTCAGCAGCAGGTAATCACTTGCCGTGATGTTATATGCCACAGCCATGATTGACTGCTTTAACCAGGAAGAAGACCGCCACAGGCTTCCACAATTATTGAATATTATATACATATGTTTCCACAAAAACTGTACTTTAGCTGAATTTTGTAACTTCACTAGAGATACGACTGGATGTTTCAATGACATAAGTTAAAAAATAATTTATTAAAATTTAATTTTTTTATATTTGTAGAAAAGTTAACACAAAAAAATCTTATTGTTTCTAAAAGCTCTCATTCTCCTGAGTACACCTATACCAGAAGTATATGGAATCACATTGTAGCTATTTTACCATATATACCTCGAGTATAAACTGTCCCGAGTATAAACAGAGGTACCTATTTTTACCAGAAAAAAACATTTAAAGTGATGACTCGAGTATAAGTCGAGGGTAGAACTTATGACCCCTCACCCTTCCCCCCGGCAGTGTGTTCCTTTTGTGGCAGCTTCCCTGTAGCAGCCACACAATCCAGGCAGCCGCTTGCTCTCACGCTCCCTATATTGAAGCGCCGGCTGACGTCACTACTCGGCGCGCGCGGGCAGTGACGTCAGCCGGCGCGCCAGTATAGGGAGCGTGGGAGAGAGCGGCTGCCTGGCTTGTATGCGAGCTTCTGTGATTTTCAATTGAAAGGTAACTGACTCGAGTATAAACCGAGTTTGGTTTTTTCAGGCTGATTTTACAGCCTGAAAAACTCGGTTTATACTCGAGTATATACAGTATCTAGAATATGTCAATACCTGTTCCAATGGAACCTAAACTTACCCTTTGGAAATATCTGATATGTATACCTGGTTGAAAGCACAATTACGACTCTTGCAGAAACGTACCATAGTATTTGTAACAAATTCGGCAGATGGCTGGGGTACTCACTGTGTGGCTTTCAGGAGGAGACCAAAGGCTGAGGACTGGAGCAGAAGAGGCTGATGGGAACTGAAGGCGGATACCGAGGTACTGCTGGGATTTGGATGCTGGATATCAAGGTAAGAAGAAAAACTGGAGCAGGCTAAGAGGTAAGTAGAACTCTGGATCAGGCAAGTTAAGTAGTCCCACTGGATCAGGCAAGGTAAGTAGGCACACAGGACTTGGCAAGGAAGTAGACACTGGAACAGGCAAGGTAGGCAGTCTTACAGGATCAGGCAAGGTAGGTATCACACAGGATCAGCAAGGTGAGTTGAATCACTGGAACAGGCAAGGTAAGTTGTCACACTGGAACAGGCAGGTAATAGTCTCTCTGGATCGGGCTAGGTAGTAGCCTAGCAGCCGGGGTAACGAAAGCTACAAACAGGAGCTGGGCGCAGAGGGACGCCTGCATTTGAATCTTCGCGCCATGACGCCGCCCACCCGAAGAGCGTGGCTGTCACAGGAGCAGCGCTGGACTGGAGCGGCAGGTAAGTTCATGACCAGGTTTGTCTGAAAACTCATGTGAAAAGCCTTGACCAAATGAGGAGAATGCAGGTCCAGGCTCTTTCTTCTGGACCAAAACCTTTCCAGTGACCAGATACTGAAGTCCAATACCTTCTCGATCCAAATTTTGTTTTGACAATCAACAGAAATTGGGGCAGGAGGTAGAGAGGCGTGGATTATTGATAGAGCATACCGCGTTTAATGAGAGAAATATTAAACATTAGGAATCCATATGTTGGAAGGAAGCTGGAGACGAACAGCAACTGGACCCACCGATTCCAAAATGGAGAAAGACCAATGAATTTGGGTCTCAACTTGGAGGAAAACAGAAGATTTACGTGAGCAGAGGAAAGACAACCCTATCTCCAACACAGTAAGATGGAGGTTCCTTACATCTCCTATCAGCTGCAGCTTTTGTATTAGGGCAGATTTCCGAAGGCAGACCTCAGTAGAATGCTAATAGCCGACATCTGGGCAGCAGGGTCATTGACAGCAGGTACTTGTGTAACCAGAAAATCTTGAGGAAAAAAAGACACACAAAGGAGATTTTCCAGAAGATGCATGAGAAGCATAATAATGGGCAAACTTGGCTCAGGGCAAAGGTCTGACCAATTGTCCTCAGTATAGGAGATGTAACATCGAAGGTATTGTTCAAGAGACTGGTTAGTGAGTTCAGTAGCCCCATTGGACTGTGGATGGTAAGCAGAAAAAAAACTGTAATTCCCATGGATTTCCAAAACTTAGAAGCGAATTGAGTACCTCTGTCAGACACTATTTCAGTAAGAAGTCCATGTAGGCCAAAAATGTGAGAAATAAATAGTTGAGCAAGCTCCACGATGAGTAGTTTGTTAAGGGGAACAAAGTGGGGCCATTTTGCTGAAGCGTCCACCGTTACCCAATGACGGTGTTCTTTTTGGAAAGCGGCAGCTCTACAATAAAGTCCATAGATAAATGAGTCCATGGTCGGGATGGAATATGGAGAGTATGAAAAGCAACAAGGTAAAGTTCTAGAAGATTTAGATTGGGCACAACTGTAACAGACTTGAATTTCTTGTTTTTGGAGCCAGGTTGGTAGGTATAACAAAGTTGAAACCCTCGTTGGGTAGGAATTTTTTAGAAAAAAACACAAGGATTGAGTTTCCCTTTGATGCCTTGTCTTTGAGAAAGGACGGCTCTGGCGCTATATAAATAAACATATACATACATACTGTATAATCTGTATTGATATAATGTACAGCGCTGTGTCCCCAAGTGGCGCTATATTGTTATAATGTACAGCGCTGTGTCCCCAAGTGGCGCTATATAAATAAACATATACATACATACTGTATAATCTGTATTGATATAATGTACAGCGCTGCGTACCCAAGTGGCGCTATATAAATAAACATATACATACATACTGTATTATCTGTATTGTTATAATGTACAGCGCTGTGTACCCAAGTGGCGCTATATAAATAAACATATACATACATACTGTATAATCTGTATTGTTATAATGTACAGCACTGCATCCCCAAGTGGTGCTTTATAAATAAAATGATATATATTGTATATACTCGAGTATAAACCGAGTTTTTCAGGCTGTAAAATCAGCCTGAAAAACCAAACTCGGTTTATACTCGAGTCAGTCACCTTACAATTGAAATCCAGAATCTTCCACAGTACAATTCAGGCAGCCGCTCGCTCCCACGCTCCCTATACTGGCATGCCGGCTGACGTCACTGCCCGGCGCCGAGTAGTGACGTCAGCTGGCGCTTCAGTATAGGGAGCGTGGGAGCGAGTGGCTGCCTGGATTGTACTGCGGAAGCTGGAACAGGAAAGCTGGAACAAGGAAGCTGGAACAGGAAAGCTGGAACAGGGAAGCAGGAACAGGAAAGTAGGAACAGGAAAGCTGGAACAGGAAAGCTGGAACAGGGAAGCTGGAACAGGGAAGTAGGAACAGGAAAGCTGGAACAGGGAAGCTGGAACAGG